>CM060978.1:116962191-117562191 GCA_030765065.1 Deroplatys truncata | reverse complement strand
ACTTTGGAAATTAACTTTTGCAAGTCACTTATCCAGTCCAATTTGTAGTCGATGCTAATAGCTAAGAATATTATTTCATTAGAAGGAAAGATTGTTATATGGCTAATTTTTATGTCAATGTTATGTATTCTTTTTCTTGTTTGAAAGATGATCCATTTATATTTAGACGCATTAAAACTCTAGCCCTAGATCTGAAAGGAATTGATGAACCGTGTTTAATGTGTTTTTATGATCTTCTATCAATTCCTTCTGAGTAATTGCTTTAAATATAAGATAGACAGCATATACTAGATACTGACAATCTTCATGACATATATCATCCAATGTGGAAATGTATAAATTATACAGTAGAGGGCTTAAATGTGATCCTTGTCACAACTCATAAGAGGCTATTTTGTATCCAGTCATTTAATTTTGGGTGGAGTTATACCTTTCTATTATTCAATAGTTTATATATCAATGTTATTATATTTTGGGGAAATTTTAAACCCATAGGAGCCTAATAAGTAATGATATTTAAACAGTCATAGGATTTGGATATATCAAGGCTCATTGCTTGTAAGATTTTATTATTATCTATGGCTGATAATATTTCTGACGTGAAGACAGAGAGGTTATGTTAGCACTGTATCCTTTTCTAAACCCATGTTGGTTTATTAGCCAAAGCCCATAGCGTTCAAGATATTATGTAATTGTGTTTGTAATTATTTTTTCAATATCTTCCTAAACACACAAGATAATACTATTGGTCTATAACTATTAGCCAGCTTAGGATCGGTATTTGGATTTTGTATTGGAATTAACATAAATGCATTCCAGATGTCAGGAAATGATGCATATTGTAGAATGTGTGAGTACCCCTTACGTAACAGCTGAATGTATTCTTCTGGTAGATGTTTAACCATATTATATGAAATATTGTCCGGGCCAGGAGTGGAATTAATATGGTTCTGAACGATTTTCCTGTATTTCCTTTTTTTACATGGATTTATTAGATGCTGAATACCTATTTGAGATTGTAAGTGGACGGAGCCATAGTTGTGTATAGCCGGCATTATATCCTGTGAAACATAATCAGGAGTAACGTAGTTGAGAAAGTCTTGCTGTATGATAGCATTATCGTGTATGTGAAGAAAATGATGTTCATTCTTTTTAAAGAACCTTATACTTTTCCATATTTGCCAAATAGGTCGATGTTAGTGTAATATTATTGCTAAACGTTTCCCATCCTATTTTCTTAGCTGTTTGGATTTCTTTTGTTGCTATCGCAGCAGCTCGTTTATAGGCCAAATAAGTATCCCTATTTTTATTCTTTAGAATAAAATTGCACATTCTTCTCTTTCTGTAACCTACTGCCCTATTACAGTTAACTGTCCATAATTTTGGTTTTTTATATTTTGTATTGCGTATTGGTTTTATTGGACGAAACAAGTCTTGATATTTATTGCTTTACTTATAGATGTAATATACTGCATTTATATCCGCTACATGTTCTTCATTTAATTGTCTACTTAAGAAGGTAGTATACATCGCCCAGTCTATATTTATAATCCTGTGTAGGCTTTGTTTGACTTTAATTCTATTGTTTTCATTCATGGACTTAAAATAAGCAGGAAAATGTCCACTCCCAAAATTACCTTGTATCACTTTCTAGTCTGTACAAGGACCAGTTCCTGGGAAACAAATATGAGGTCTGAGATGGAGTTGTGCTGAAATATATTTCCAATTCTAGTAGAGCAGTTATCGTTAATCAAATAGAGTTGTAAGGAAGACATGAAGGAGATAAAGGTAATCTGCCTTATATCTGGTATATCATTAAAACATGGTAACGAAAAATTGAAATCGCCTCCTACAATTACAAACTTCTTTACGTTTTCAGTAAATATGTGTTACCAGAATGCTTTTGTAACGTGCAGATTGGGAGTTTTATATATTACAATAAACGTAAAATCTCCAGGATTAATTTTTATACCTTGAATTGTATTCTCCGGATTTTCTACTATTTCTTAGCCATTAGTGTTAATATTATTCTTGATTCCTGCTAAAACTCCATCTCCTCTCTAGGGTGTCCAAGCGAACAATTTCATATCCAAGAAGCTTAAATTTACTGCATTCGTTTAGCCAGGTTTCTGTTATAAGGAATAGTTCAAATTAGCGTTGTAATACATAACATTTAAATTCTTGAAATTTATTCTTTATTGATCTTGCACTCCAATATATTCCCTGAACATTGATCCTATTACTAGCTAGCACTGATAAGTGCTCATTTGGGATTACAACTTTGTGTTGATTTGTTACAGCTATAGGGTTCATGGTTCATATCCCCATCTGTACTACCATTATTTCATCTTGATGTTGCACACTTTCGGCTTCCTTTTCCTTGATGGTTATATCATCTGTATCATTTTGGTTTGTTTGGTGTAGTTACTTTCTAACTCTCCATGTAATGAGTATTGCATTATTCTATCAGAATTCGCAGTCCTACCATTTCGAGATATCAATGCATCTTTCAGATTTTTCTTTTTCCTTTCTACTAGCCCTTCTCTTACTGTCCTCTTTTTAATAATGGTTAATTTAGATTTGGTTTTAATGTCAGAAATCTTAATACGTTTATTCTCTTTGTAATGTGCAGCCTTGTGGCGATTTGTTACAACTCCAGGATTTATGGTTCATATCCCCATCTGTACTAACTATTATTTCTTCTTGATATTGTACACTTTCGGCTTCCTTTTCCTTTGTTGGTTGTACCATCTGTACCATTTTGATTTGTTTGATGCAGTTACTTTCTGACTCTCCATGTAATGAGTATTGCATTATACCAGAATTCGCATTCCTACTATTTGCAGATATCAATGCATCTTTAAGATTTTTCCCTTTCTGCTAGCCCTTCTCTTATTGTCTTCCTTTTAATATTGGTTAACTTGGATTTGGTTTTAATGTCAGAAATCTTAATAGGTTTATTCTCTTCTCCATTCATTTTCAGAAAAGTGATGAGGTTACTGAACAAAGAACATCTAGTTTAGGAGCTACCGGGGGTTTTGGTTTTATTTGTTTAGTCTTGTCAGCATATGTGGTCTTATCCTTTAATAAGTTAATAGCTTGCTGCCTTGACATTATGAAATGTTTGATTTTTTTTTATAGAAATTCCTTTGTTGTAGGTGTTACAGTTCTGGTAATTTTCCCGCTGTTCTATTCCACAGTGATAACATTTAACCTAATTACTTTTTTATGTCTGAGATCTGATGACCATCTCCGCATTTTATACCGTTGGTCATGTTTCGACGGAATTTTGTCAAGTGACCGACCAAACCTGAGACATTTGTGGCACATTGTAGGATTTTCCTTATAATCTTTAATATCATAGCTGATTTCATAAAAGCGTAAGTTTTGTGGATAAATTTGTGATCTAAAATGTACAAGCACCGTCTGCGTAGAAAGATAAATAAATTACTTTGCCGTTCTCGTCAATTTCCCCACGATTAGGTCTTCTAGGTCTCACTATATCGTACTGTGGCACTACATTGGCCTGTTCCATTATGTCACTTTCTTCAATGTCTAGGTCCACACATCTAATTATTCCATTTGTTATAACATTATAATTTGGGATGAAAGAGATTACGTCATATTTCTTATCAGAATCAGATTGGGGTAATTTATTAGCATCAGAGTGACTCTTAAAATGCACTTCAAATTTATTATAACCTGTAGTAAGTATCTGATACCCTTGCAACCCCTTAGTGAAAAGCGTCTTACCAAGTTTCATTGGATGTACACGATTGACTTGTTTGTTCTTTCCCATTACATTTACTATATGTGGGCCAGTAGCTTTGTAGTTATACAGGACCTTTCTTTATAGACACTCTGTGTGTTAAATATTTTCACTATTTCTTATATGCTTATTATTATTGTTAATAAAAGTAGAATTTACTGGTTTAGAATTAACATAATTAAGATGGAACCCGTGCGGTATTCAGGTTATGTAAAAAAACTAATAATGCAATTAAGGATATTTCAATGTAAATTATATAAATTATGTAACTAATATAAAACAATCAGTCCTAAATTTGTCGCAGTAATCTGGCTCGTGTTATCTTATTTGCCGAGCACCTGTTATTGTTTTAAATTTTTGGGTTCTTTGTTCTCCGGCTAGCTATTATTACTCAGTCGAGCAAGTATCTCTGAGCAAGGCGTGTAAACGGAAATGAGTTATTACTAAAAGATAACACTGATAAAATAATTTGCTTCTACACTTTTATTGCCGTCACACTTAATTAATAATTCACATATTGAATCTTTATACACGCCAGACTGAAACTGTTATATTTCCGAATGTAATTACTGTCGTATTAGTTGGCGCGTACTTCACATTTTGTAACTAACTTTACGACGTGCACCTCACGAGAGTCCTTAGAACTGCGCGACACATGCTTATGGCTCGAGAATATATACTCCTTGACCCCGAATTGCCTAAACATTATAATAGAGCTGCTATTGGTAACCAAATCGCGCCCACTTTAGCGTCTATTTTAGTCAGCCAATCATTACTACTAACATATATACTCTACGGAAGATATTCCCTCCATTTATAAAAAATCTGATGTGTTATACTCACATGACTTTCTCTTGTTTGTACTCTTGTACAAACTATTTTTACAAACGCTTATTCTCCATCTACTTCATGTTAATCGAGATAAACATTTGCAGACTCTATCTTATTGCTAATTTTCTTGTACATGTAAGGGGAATATATATTTGCAAGGGCAATATAGAAATACAATAGACTTTAAGCACACACATATCTCTTAATAGCTGGTTGCTAGGTGCAGCACCATTCCCTTTGCCACAGATTAATACTCTTTGCATATCCAAGACAAAAAAATCTGATGTGTTACACTCACATGACTTTCTCTACTCTTGTACAAACTATTTTTACAAACGCTTATTCTCCATCTACTTCATGTTAATCGAGATAAACATTTGCAGACTCTATCTTATTGCTAATTTTCTTGTAGATGTAAGGGATAATATATTTACAAGGGCAATTTGGAAATACAGTAGCCCTTAAGCATATACATATCTCTTAATAGCTGGTTGCTAGGTGCTGCACCATTCCCTTTCACACAGATTAATACTCTTTGCATATCCAAGACAAAAAAATGAATAACGAATTCACATTTGAGAAAATAAGTATTGCAAAATTTAAGGGAATAACAAGCAATATCTCGAAAATGGTTCACTCAACAAAACAAATGTATATGACATAAATTGTGTATTTTAACGCGATCTACATTTATTGTGTAGTAAAATTTTGTCTATCTCTTATGGTTTACCAGTTATGCAAAAGTCGTTCACAATGAAGAATACCTTAGGAGACATTCCCAAAAAATTCAAGATATACATTTTATTTGTCATAAAATATCTTAAACATATGATATTTTAATCAAAATCGTTAGAGCCATTTTTGAGAAAATTAAAATTTTCGAAAACTCTTCAATGTGAAGGGTAATCTGGGGTGGCGGAATTTTCTTGAAAACCTTCGTGTCGCATCCTTGGAAGATACTGAACCTAAATACCAAGTTTGGTGTTTATCCGACTGTTTGTTTCTGAGTTATGCTGTTCACAGTCAGACACACAGACACACACGGACATGTTTCCAAAATTTTTTTTTGATTCAGGGGGTCTCAAAACATGTATTTCCGGTGAAATCTCGGTATCGAATTTTTGGGTGGAATACAATACTTCCCCTACTTACTATATGTAGTAGAGAAAGTAAAAATCTGATGTGTTACACTCACATGACTTTCTCTACTCTTGTACAAACTATTTATACAAACGCTTATTCTCCATATGCTTCATGTTAATCGAGATATCGAACTGTTAATCTTATTGCTAATTTTCTTGTAGATGCAAGGGGAATTGGTAGGTTTTAAGCTATAGTCAAATATTTTAAGAGCTGGTTGCTATGTGGAGTATTCCATTCTCTTTGCATTACCAGGACATAAAAAATTTCTGATGTGTTACACTCACATGACTTTCTCTACTCCTGTACAAACTATTTATACAAACGCTTATTCTCCATCTACTTAATGTTAATCGAGATAAACATTTGCAGAGTCTATCTTAGTGCTAATTTTCTTGTAAATGTAAGGGGAATATATATTTACAAGGGCAATTTGGAAATACAGTAGCCTTTAAGCACATACATGTCTCTTAATAGCTGGCTGCTAGGTGCAGCACCATTCACTTTTCCACAGATTAATACTCTTTGCATATCCAAGACAAAAAAAAATGAATAACGAATTCCCATTTGAGAAAATATTGCAAAATTTAAGGGAATAACAAACAATATCTCGAAAATGGTTCACTCAACAAAAAAATGTATATGACATAAATTGTGTATTTTAACGCGATCTACATTTTTTGTGCAGTAAAATTTTCTCTATCTCTTATGGTTTACCAGTTATGCAAAATTCCTTCACAATGAAGAATACTTTTGAAGACATTCCCAGGAAATTCAAGATATACATTTTATTTGTCATAAAAATATCTTAAACATATGATATTTTAATCAAAATAGTTAGAGCCATTTTTGAGAAAATTATAATTTTCGAAAAATCTTTCATGAAAAGGGTAATCTGGGATGGGGGGATTTTCTTGAAAACTTTCGTGTCGCATCCTTGGAAGATACTGAACCTAAATACCAAGTTTGGTGTTTATCCGACTGTTCGTTTCTGAGTTATGCTGTTCACAGACAGACACACAGAGAGACAGACACATAGACACACACACATGGACATGTTTCCATAAATGCTTTTTTTTGGATTCAGGGGGTCTCAAAACATGTATTTCCGGTGAAATCTCGGTATCGAATTTTTGGGTGGAATACAATACTTCCCCTACTTACTATACGTAGTAGAGAAATTAAAAATCTGATGTGTTACACTCACATGACTTTCTCTACTCTTGTACAAACTATTTATACAAACGCTTATTCTCCATATGCTTCATGTTAATCGAGATATCGAACTGTTAATCTTATTGCTAATTTTCTTGTAGATGCAAGGGGAATTGGTAGGTTTTAAGCTATAGTCAAATATTTTAAGAGCTGGTTGCTATGTGGAGTATTCCATTCTCTTTGAATTACCAGGACATAAAAAAATTCTGATGTGTTACACTCACATGACTTTCTCTACTCTTGTACAAACTATTTATACAAACGCTTATTCTCCATCTACTTCATGTTAATCGAGATAAACATTTGCAGAGTCTATCTTATTGCTAATTTTCTTGTAAATGTAAGGGGAATATATATTTACAAGGGCAATTTGGAAATACAGTAGCCTTTAAGCACATACATATCTCTTAATAGCTGGTTGCTAGGTGCAGCACCATTCCCTTTCCCACAGATTAATACTCTTTGCATATCCAAGACAAAAAAAATGAATAACGAATTCACATTTGAGAAAATAAGTATTGAAAAATTTAAGAGAATAACAAGCAATATCTCGAAAATGGTTCACTCAACAAAAAAAATGTATATGACATAAATTGTGTATTTTAACGCGATCTACATTTTTTTGTGTAGTAAAATTTTGTCTATCTCTTATGGTTTACCAGTTATGCAAAAGTCGTTCACAATGAAGAATACTTTTGGAGACATTTCCAGAAAATTCAACATATACATATTATTTGTCATGAACATATCTTAAACATATGATATTTTAATCATAATCGTTAGAGCCATTTTTGAGAAAATTAAAATTTTCGAAAAATCTTCCATGTAAAGGGTAATCTGAGGTGGGGGATTTTCTTGAAAACCTTCGTGTCGCATCTCTGGAAGATACTGAACCTAAATACCAAGTTTGGTGTTTATCCGACTGTTCGTTTCTGAGTTATGCTGTTCACAGACAGACACACAGACACACACGGACATGTTTCCAAAAATGCTTTTTTTTTGGATTCGGGGGATCTCAAAGCATGTATTTCCGGCGAAATCTCGGTATCGAATTTTTGGATGGAATACAATACTTCCCCTACTTACTATACGTAGTAAAGAAAGTAAAAAGGCAATTGTTTGTCTTTTCTTAGTGATAAACAACTCACCCCCTCGGTTTATTGTTACGCACTTCTATTGTCAGTTTCAGTGAGTCCGTGTAAACTTGTTTCCTAACAATACTTATGGCTAACAAACATCTAAAATCCTGTACATAAAATAATATTAATTTACAATACAATCACTTTGGCATGCACAGTGTTGTGATATAAAATATTGCCACAAATTTAGCATGACTTCCTTTGGAAGGGAAGTAAAGCCGGTGGTTCCGTGTCGTAGATTTACCGCACGTAAAAGAACCTCAAGCCTGATAAAGAGGCCTCTGAGAAAAATTTCCAATCTTTCACACCCAATATAGAATGGTACGCAAAGGACCACAGCAGTTAAAGAGGGTTTATAAATAAAATAAAAAAAAGCTCAAACTCAAGTTCCTAAGTAGTAAGCAACTAAAGATAATAATTCACTTAGCATAAGAGGAACTCTGATGATACCTAAAGCAAATTCATTTAAATTGACCACCTGCTTGGAGGAGGGACACCCCCCTCTTCACATTGATATCTGCGAACTCGATTGTTACACTCGATTCTCACTTTAAGAAGGGACTACATAAAGCGCATGGGAAAGTGTTGTTGCCATTCGTACTATGATTTAGTGGTAAAGCTTATAGGAACAATGTTAAGTTACACAAGACAATCTTGTGATACTGGAGCACTGGACCTAGTCAGCCTACTTTAAGAATGGAGGAATATGAAAATAAAAAATGAGGACTTAATGTAAATTTCTATTTATTTTTAGATAGCATCTACTATCCATCCTCAAGATTTACTTCAAACAACCATGATAATGATGATGATGTACGCAAAAATAACATGAATTTTGTTTCTTTCAAATTTGAGGTATTTTGCTTAAAAGTGGGGATGTTTGAAAGGCTATTAGGGACTTTCAGCATCACCGCATTTGCCACGCTGTGTAGAGATAGGATTTTGTTTTTGTTTTGTTTGATGTTCTGTAATTGTGAGGTTATGTTAGTTGATTATCGAATAATTAAATATTAATGTGAACTGCAGAATTAAAAGTTTGAATATTGGAATCAATGCGTATGTAATACTTCGGAAAGTTACATTAAGAATAAAAATGGTTAACGTAATGAAAGGCGTATTAGTTGAATGCGATCAAGCAATGAAACAATTTTTATTGCATTTAGATGACACTCTGGCTCTTGGAAGAAAATTCATCATTCAAGATTTAGATGATACCCATTTGTTTATCTCAGCTGATATTTTGGATGCTTTGAAAGCACGCGTGGATGATTTAATGGATCAGATAAGCTTTCCTTTGGCAGATAAAGGCTTTTAAGCTGTGTGAATTAATGTAATAACAGTGAAATGGCATCTTCAAGAGAATCTGGACGGTTAAAAGATGCAAACCAAAAACGCGTTCTGGATGAAGCAGCTCGTCGAAGGAGAGCGCGAAAGGCGTTGGAAGCTCTGGAACAGGACAATTTTCATGAAGATCCACATGCAGATCTGGTAATGAGCAAAAAGGTGCCAAAATTTCAGGAGACTCTTGAATCTAGGGGAGGAAGAAAGAAGAAAACACGCAGTGCCGAATACTACAAGCAGAGGTTTCGGAAAACATTTATGCAATTGGTAGAAGAAGATAGGAACTTCAATCCTGATCCACCTAATTATATGTCAGCGCAGGCCCCACCATCTTCTCTTCCTGAAAGACATTTTTGTGCTGTGTGTGGTTTTATGAGCAGTTACAAATGTATTCCTTGTGGGGCACGATATTGTAGTGTAAAATGTTTGGGAACACATTTGGACACAAGATGCCTAAAATGGACAGCATAAATAGGAATAGAAAAACTGTATTGTGGATTCATAGTCATAAGAGGAATAATAAACATAATATGTATACATTTCTTGTGCAATTTGCATGCTGTTTAGAAAGTTAAAGTTGGAAACAAAATCACACCCTTTTCACTCCTTATAATGCGTAAGTTTATCAACTGGCAGACATTGTGGTATTAAAAATAACTATACTGTTTAGCATAATTTTCTATGTTGCTGATGAATTATTCTTATTTGCTGATACTTTAACTTTATAGAATATGGTGAAGCCTAAGAAACTGGTCTGTATGAAGTCATCAAGTAATGTATTCCTAGCAGAGCAGTTAAGAAAGACATGTTGTTTTTCCACAGTCCTTAGTAATCTTTCACTTGGAGTAAGTATTTTAAGGAAAAGAATATAAGAGAAATGTGTTCTTTTGCAAGTTAGTAAGGTTTAATATTTGAGTTATACAACCCAGTGCTTGGAATTTCTAATAAATTACTTATGGAGATAAGGCCTTGTGAAAGTAAACTATAAATACACATTCCTCTATAATTTTAAATCTCGCATACAGTAAAATTACATTTATGTGTTCCAGAATAGTTAAAGATTGCTCTAGTACTGGATCTGTAAATCAGTTGGTAGAGCACCTGCCTGCTGTGCAAGGTGTCCAGATTTCTGGCTGGGGTGGGAATTTTTCTCTATTCAAGATTATTTCCTACCCTACCCAGAGTCTGGAAGTAGAATGAGAGTGTGACTGTGTGTGTGATCTAATGATTAAAACCTAAAAAGTGCAAGAAATCCAGCGGCAAGAGAATACAAGAAGCAGAAGATCCAGTTGCTCTGCAGAGGTCACTGTGGACATTCGATGAAGCAAGATGGTATGGTTACAGGGATGAACCTAGAAGGTTAACTGTCCGCCACACATCGATCCACGAGTTATTTAAAAACAGATCTGTCACGATATGACCATGTAGTTAAAGTTACGTAAAATAAATGGATTAAACAAGAGAATATGAGTAACACCATTGCCAATAGGTATTAAGTTCCAAAGGAGAGGGCTGATAAGACTAGTGCAGTTAAAGGTGGGGTATAAATGGAACTTTTTTAAAAAAAAAAATTGCTCTAGCTAAAGAACTACATTTATTGGGTTATTCATAAAGAATTAATCAAATGTGAACTGAATTTTTACTATGTCTAGTGCTTCCTATAGTAAATAGGAGTATTTCACCCAGACTTTGATATTGAGATTTCATCAGAAATACATGCTTTGATGTTCCTTGAATCCAAACAAGAGTGTCTTTAGTTGAAATTCCTCATGTGTGTTCATCTTTCTGTGAACAGCATAATTTGGAAATGAAGTCATTTAAATTTGGTATTTAATTTCAGCAACTTTCAAACATGTTACACAAAGCTTTTCAAGGAAATCCTCCCCCACCCCTACAGCATGCTAACCTTTACATAAAAAAAAAACTCATTATTTTTGATAAACTCAAAATAACTGACAGTTTGATTGAATTACCATATGCTTAAGCATGACAAAAAATGAAAGGTACATCTTGAATTTTCTGTGAATATCCTTGGAAGCCCTCTACATCAAAATGAATTTGTATAATTGGTGAACAGTAAGAGACAGACAAAAATAATCATGTTAGTCTACACAATTTGTAAAATTTTTTTGTGGGCTTAACCGTTTCTAAAATGCTCTTCGTTATTGGCCTGAATTTTCAAATATTTATTTTTTTGAAGTTAAAAGTCGCTATTGTTTTTTTTTTTCTTCTTTCTTTCTTTCTTTCTTGTGGTCATGCACATAGTGTCGCATGTTTTAAAGATATAACTGCTGAAACTTCCTTAATCCCTGTTAGCTTCAACAAAATATGTCAAAAAACATTTTTACAAACATTTTACTTGATTATCAAGAAGTAGATTTAAGTATAAGCTTTTGTAAGAATAGCTTGTAGAAGAGTGGGTAGAGAAAGTCATGTGAATGCAGCAACTTTTTTAATGTTGATTATATGTACCAATTTTATCTGATGGAAAGGTCTTGTTCTTGAGAATATAAGCATGTGTATTTGCACATAGTCACTTATTTAAGTATGATATCAAGCATATTTTATGTCAAAGATATGATACTACATTTTAAAGCACTAAGGCTTATATTTCCAATTTTGACAGCATTCATAACTGAACAGGTGGAAAGTTAAGGCTGTCGGGTCACAGCTAGGTCTTACAGTTGCTAGATTGTACATAGGTAAGCCTTAGAGGGAAACAGAAAGCGAATCGCTTATTTACAATGTATGTTTGGCAAAGTCCCTTTGTATTAGAATCCAATTACAGGACCTTTTGTTTTTTTTCTGGAGGGGGCAAAAGTAAGGTTTAATAAAATAGGTCAAAATACAATCAGCATTTAAAACAAAGTTGATAAGACTGTATTTTAGATTTTTTAGCAGTCCTAAATATGCATACCAGTTATGTGCTGCTGTTCCTAATTAATATGTAATACGTTAAGAAATGAGGTGATAAAAAAGGGGAAAAAATAAACCTGAAAAAGGCCAAATAAGAAGTTTATTTTAAGTTTAAAAGCCATTACAATAGAAAAAAGTCCAAGGCAGTGCAACATTACAAAACTACATACAGGATACAATTCTATGCTCAGTTGTGAAGAAGCTTGTTTAAAGATTACACTTTGTATGTTCAGATATTTTTATTCACAAGTTTAATATACAATTCCAAACCCCTGCCTCAGATGTATGCAGTTATTGCCTTCTGCTCAAACAAAAATTGCGAAGAGCTCCACCAGGGTCAGCTGAAAAAAGGTCTAATTATTGAAAAAGTTATTAATAAGAGAAGGGTGAAAGCTTATAATGGGTTTTTGAAAATGGATCCAGAGGTTTAATCTCTTTATGCTTTTATCTTCAACAAATTCAACAATTATCTAAAACTTGTGTACAGGAAGCTTATTACATATTTATGATAAATTGTTTTTTTATTCCTTAGCCAGTGTAGATTTGGCATGTAAACCAATTTTCTGCACTTGGACAGAAGATGAGATAGGAAAACAAAGTACAGAAATATTGTCAGCATTGTTAATATATCTAAAATTAATAGAATTTGAAGTCGCACAACTCTTCATTGTTTTGTGGTGCATGTGGAGCCCAGCATAGTTTTTCACACATTTCACTAATTAATGCACAATGTAATCACCTCTTTGAAAGAAATACAATTTTACTTTCTGTCGAAAAGTATAGTTTTTTATCTTGCGATAGGGGTTTGGAAGAGTGGAGAAAATCCTTTAGAAGAAACCAACAATGCTTTCAAAAGCTGAGTACTTAGCTGTTTATGAGCAAGTTATGAGATAAAACAGCTTGGGGTTGATTGGAAAGTGTGAAAAACATGAAAACATAAGTAAAATGAAATGTGGTTAGCATTTCTCAATTACTGGAGAATAAAAAAATCCAGAAAATCACAAGCAATTACTATTACAAAGAAAAGCTTGATGTTGGAGTAAAACATATGCTAAACTATCACTTTGATGACATATCAGAATTCGTTAACACTTTTTAAAAAATCCAGTGACAAGCATACACTAAAAACTATGATATTAAAGAGCTTGCACTGAAACATGTTTCTGAAGAAAAAAGATGTTCAGAAACTTTTGACAATTCTGTTTGGACAAGAATGAAAAACAACCTCGAGAGCACTTCAAATGATGCAAGTCCATTTTGGATTCAGAAAGTGTTGCAAGAAGAAAACTTTGTGAATGATAAAGTTATACAATAATCTGAGGTGTTGAAAAGAGAAAAGCAAAAGCTATATATTGAACTGTAAACATGTTTTCTTAAGGACTTCAAAATCTCTTTGCAATTTTCACTTAATTTAAAATTGTACATAAAATTTAATATTGAAATTAATTGGTCTTATCATTCATACCTATTATTTACTTTGTCTGTGTTTCAATAAGCGTCAAAAGTCCAAGATTTGCTCAAAGCAATTATGCCAAAGTTTCATGTGCTTTATTTTTAACAACTTTAGGTTCCAAATATGTTTTAATCTGGTAATGCTTGCCAGACAAAATTCATGAAAATGTTTGCATAAATAACTACTTTACATAATTTAATTGAATCTTGAGTTCAGTGTATACACTAAAACTTCACTTACTTTAAATTAATGGAACATGTAAAAGCACTGCTTGCTTTCTCTTTAGCTTTTTCCCAACTGAGCATAACAGGAATTCGAGTCCATAGATTTAGGTGGTGTGATGAAGCTGCTTAGATTGTTGAGTGGCAGGATTTCAAAGTTCATTATCGTTTTCATGCATTTGATTATGTGTATGTTTTTCCAAATTTAATTTCTGTTGGATTGGTGGTGCATTTCAGGAGTCTGACTTTGGGGTTGATGTCGTGATTTGTGGTCCAAAAATGGTTTGCTATGGCAGATTTCTCCATCTGTTTGCTGGATATACATCTAAGTGTTCTTTCCTTCTGGTTTCAATATTTCTTTTTGTTTTACCACAATACACCAAGTCACAATTTTCAGTTTATTGGGTAGATGCCAGATTTTTGTTCTTGTGGAATATTATCTTTGACAGGGGAAGCTAGTAGGTTCTAAATTGTGTGTTTATTCAATGATATGATGTATTTTTTTGAAGATTTTATTAAATTTGTGATTAAGCTGAGGATGGTATGCAAATTTTTTTGAATTGTTGCTTTGGTTCCTGTGTACAGAGGGTTATATTTTCTGTAATGTTCTTTTGTTTCTGGAACTTTTTTACTTTGCTGTGGACTATATTGGTGTTGTAGCCATTTACTTCTGCTATGTGGAAGATGTAGCTGTATCCATGTTCATATTCTTCTTTGCTGAGGGGAAGGTACACAAAGTCTGTGGGCAAGGCTGTTGAAAATGGAGTGTTGATGAGATTTTGGATTGAAACTGTTAATCTGTATGTAATTATCTGCATGTGTGAGTTTTCTAAAAATTTCAAATGAGAGGTGGTTTTGCTTCCTGGAGATCTTTAAATCCAAATATGGGAGGAACCCAGCTTTCTCTAGTGTGAACTGTATAGAGCTGTCTTGTAGGTTGGCGAGTTTTGTAGGTACTATGGCAAAAATATCTACATATCTGAACTAGGTCTTGAACAGCAATGGGAAGGCTTTAGTAATTCTTGTTTCCAAGTGGTTCATGAAAACTTCAGCAAGGAATGGGGAGAGTGGATTTCCCATAACCAGTCCAGAAGTTTATTTATAAAATTTGTTGTTGAACTGAAAGAAGTTTTGTTGGATGCAAAGATTACTGAGGGTGGAGTAGTCCTCTATTTCTTCTTGTGGTATTCAATGTCAGAAAGCCAAAGTTTTAGAAGAGATGATAATTTGGAAGTAGGAATGCTTGGGAAAAGGGATTTCACATCGAAAGACACCATTGAATCTTCTTTGTTATTGGATGTGTTTTGGAGATACTTGACTAATCCAAAACAGTTTTTGATGCTCCTGGTATCAAATTTTTTAAGAGAATTGAACCTGTTGACCAGCCATTTGGAAAGTTTGTATGAAGTGGGGTCTATACGGTTAACTATGGGTCTCATATTATTACCTGGTTTGTGTATTTTTGAAAGGGGAAAGAGTTGGGTTATTTGCGTTGATTTTGACTTTTTCAGTTTTTGGTAGAATTTTGACATCTTTAGTTGTTTCTGTAAAAGACTTATGCAGGATTTTAGGGGCTCAGTTTTGATATATACATAGTTATCGCCCAGGAGAAGGTTTTCCGTCCAAGAGATGTAATTTTCTTTGTTCAAAATAACGATTTTGTACCCCTTGTTGGCTTTCATATATACGAGAGGTTTTTCTTTCAATAATTTTATGGTTTTCTTGTAGTGGCATATGTTGTTAAAAAAAGAAAAAGGTTCTCCGTGGTGTAGTGGTACCATGCTAGCCTCTAGTTCTTGAGGTTGTGGGTTCAAATCTGGCGGAGGGCAATGGAGTTTTTCAGGTGTAAAAATCCTTAGTGTGGCTTCCTTTGAAAGGGAAGTAAAGCCGGTGGTCCCATGTCATAGATTTATGGCACATAAAAGAACTCAAGCCTGATAAAGAGGCCTCTGAGCAAAATTTCCGGTCTTTCATGCCCAAAATAGAATGGGACATTAAGGACCACAGCAATTAAAGAGCGTCCATAAATAAAACTCAATTCAATTTTAATTTTTTAAAAACAAAAAGCAATATTGAAACCAGAAGGAAAGAACACTTCAGATGCATACACAACAAACAGATGGACAAATCTGCCATAGCAAACCATTTTTGGACCACAAACCACGACATCAACCCCAAAGTCATACTCCTGAAATGCACCACCAATCCAACAGAACTTAAAGTTTGGGAAAACACACATAACCAAACACAGGAAAATGGTAATGAATTTTGAAATCCTGTCACTCAACAGTCTAAGCAGCTTCATCATGGACACACCAGATGACACCACCTCCACGGACCCGAATTCCCGTCATGCTCAGTCAGAAAAAAGCTGAAGAGAAAGCAAATGGTGCTTTTGAAACATGTTCCATTAATTTAAAATAAGTGAAGTTTTAGTGTATCCACCGACTCAAGATTCAATTAAATTATTATTTTGCTTCACTGTCTCTAACTTCTGAGTAACACTTTCTATAACTTCTTTACATGTTTTTTGCTATTTCCTACAAATTGTGACAAAGCATGTTTAGAATATTTGCTTCTCAAATGTTATCATCACGTGTACAAAAACAGATAATTATATTTCAGTTTTAATTGAATGTATGTATTTCAGTCTTAAAACTAACCTGTGAACAGAAGCATAAAAATGTAGTAAATAATTGTTGTTAATAAATATCATAAGTAAGATTTCCAGTTAGTTGAGACCATTAAGGTGCAGAGTAATTTCAAGCTAGAGCTACATTTAATTGTTCTTTGCATATATATTTTATAAGACTCCTGCCAGACAACAGAGCAATGAATTAACTAAACTCAAAAGAAAGGTTCGAAGAGAATCTTATGGTTTCATTTTTCTGAAAATTCTCTTTCCCTGGTAAATACTGATCCTTATAATGCAAGAAGTGCATATGTACATGTTACATGTACTAGTTTCATAAAAAATTATGAAATTGTATTTCAGTACCAATGGACAGGAATCATGGGCATGATAATAATTATGTAAATGATTCACTCTTTCCTTTAACCCTCTTGTGAGTTTGTTATGGACAATGAATCTGCCTCTTCATGCTACCCTTTTATATAAGTGTAGGTGGAATGGTTCCACCAAATTCTGCATGTGGTTCAAAGCTGCATACGGTATAGTTCATTATACGTATGTATCTAATGGAGCAAGTGTGGAATGTATATTTGGTTACCCCCTTACCCTGTGATTTTGCATAATTTTATAACTTATTTGCTCATGAAACTTTTCTGCTGTTTTTGTAATATTCGTCCACTTTTCCTGCAAATGAAAATTGTTGCTGTTTGTTTACTTTGCTTCTACTGTCAGTCATTAATGGAGTTTTTTGCTTTGAACTGTTATTTTTGTGGTGTGTAGTTCTAGACTATCAGCATAAGAAAAGGTCTGATATAAATTGTGTAAGTTTTAAGTGATAATGCCATATTATGGGTTGAAAATAATTAGGTAATCACAATCACCAAACTTGAAATGCAACAAAATGTTTGAAAAGTGAGGGGAAAAAAAAAACAACAGTAAAATGAAATTGTAGGTTAAGAATGTTTGTGAAACTTAAAAAAGTTCATATTCAACACAATAATAAAGTGAGAAAAACTGCATATTAGCAGGAGTAGTGGGTGTTTGCTATCTTCACAATAGGATAGGATAGGACTAGAAGCAGAGGGGGACTTAACACTTTGATCAAAGCAGATCTTTTGTGCCTAGGCCCCTGATGGGGTGTCCCCAGGAGGGAGGAATGAGAACTCTGTGGCCGCTGATTGGCACAGCCAGCACCCCTCCCCCTTTGGGCTTACACATCCCCTGGGGGGCCCGGGACCCAGAGACCGCTTGCAGTTCAGGGATGAGGGTTTCCTCTGAGCATCATTTTCCCCTGCCATGCGCATGCCGAGACCTTCCGCCAACACTTGCAACCCTGAAAGAGACCAAGTAGAGGAAAGGAGAAGTGAAATGAGAATGGAGATGAAATGGAGGGACAGGAAATTTGGGGGATATAATGATCCTTCCCAGCATTCACCTGGTGACCTGTGGGCCAGGAAGGTTGGCCACGGGAATTGAACTCAAGACCTCCTGAATACAGGCCACAGGGCCTGAGCTATCCCACATGGTGCATCTTTACAATGACTAATTTATACACCCGAAGTTACTTAGTTCACTTTTGAGCATAAGCTTGAGTTAAGAAGGTTTTATAACTAAGATTTCACATAAAATCCATGCTTTCTATTAACTTAATGTTTTATTCTAATATGTTCTATTGAAGGGATAAACCTACTAACAATGGTTAATACCATCTAAGCAATGCTACAGCAGACACCATAAACAGGAGTTGAATTTAAATAAATAGATAAATTATGGTACCCCAGGATATCAAGCCTACAGTTAGTAGACACACATGATAGTGGACAGAATCAATAAAATGAACAGGGTTTATAAGCATTAAAAAGGTATGTGGTAATTTGTTTCTGAAGGCAGAGAACCTTTCCTCCTGACAGAAAGGTTACTAATTTTATTGTGTTGATGGACTTCAGTGAAACCATCAGTTCTTTAAACAGTACTAAAAATGAGGCATATAAATTGCATGATAAATACATCCTTAGATAGTTAAAACACAAAAAAGTTCATTGTTAGAAAACTAAATGCTCCTAGAACCTAAAACATTAGCGGCATTAATAATGAATATTGCAATGTTTATCTTTTAAGAAATTTCACCTATCAAACTTATCACTCGTTTCAAAGGCAGAACTTACTGGGTGGATTTTTAGGATGAGGTTGGCTGCATTTTAAAATGTGTTTGCAATCAGCTTCTTTTCATCTTAAGAGTCAAGAATAAGGGTAAGTGATTAATCAGATGCTTTCACAATCGTGAATTGAAATAGGAGATACATATTTTCTAATGAATCTGCTCAACACCTTGCAATTTTTGCATGGAAATTTGACAGCGTTGGTACTATTAGTCATATTAGTCCACCCAGTAAATTTTAGAAATGCACAACAGTTTTGACTTTTTGCAAATTACATTCTTCAAAAAATAGTAATGTCCTCAGCACTGCATGAAACATAACCCTTGCAACTAATTTCTATATTGAAAGAGAAATTATCTTGTGATTGATACACACAATGGTCTGAGTCACCTATTGAAGAACTCCTCTCATGAATCCATTCTTTTATAAAGAACAATCTTAAGATCAGCTAAATGATAGGCTCTTCAGCAATTTCCTGAAAGAAGCTTATGTCAACGTAATTTCTCCATCACTATTATTGAGATACAGCTGCAATGATAAAACGTCAATAGTTTCACATGATACAAAGGTGAGGTTACAATGAACCATTGCATTTTCCTCGGTCTTACCTCATGAAACTAGGCAAGAAGACTTATGCACAGAATTCTCAAAATATGTTCTACACCAAAAACCTTGTAATCTAGCCTTAAACGTGCAGCAGAACATTAAAATTGGGCATTTTGATCTGCATTAAAAGCAAGCAATAATTTTTAATTTCTTTGAGCAGTTTTAAAGGATTACTGCAAATTTACGCATAAAATAGAAAGGGTTAGGAGATAGAGAATGAACATTGAAATAATGTATAACTGAAAAATAAAAATATGCAACACACTGTTAAAATTGAGTTTTCTATTTGATGTTTTATTTATTATTTTCCTGCAATATACAGGATTAGTTAAAATAACTTGAAGCATCAGTGACATGATTAGAAATCTACATCAACTTTGAAATTTCATGATCACCCCATGATGATGTTTAGCTTTGAAAGAGCATTTATTTTTCTGTTGTCTTGATCACCTGGAAGCATTTAAGCTTGAAAAAAGAATTAGTAAATAGGATGAAAACATTTGAGTAATTGTCTACCAGTCGATTTTGGGACGCCTCCTAAACTTTCTGAAATGTTTTTTTACTTTCTGTACTACGTATAGTAAGTACTGTATTCCACCCAAAATTTGATACTGAAATTTCACCAGAAATACATGTTTTGAGGTCCCCTGAGTCCAAAAAATGTTTTTAGAAAAAGGTTCATGTGTATGTCTGTGTACAGCATAACTCTAAAATGAAAAGTCGAATAAACACCAAACTTTGTATTTAAGCTCAATATCTTCCAAAGATGCAACACAAAGATTTTGAACAAAGTCCCCCATCCCAACTACCTTTATCTGGAAGATTTTTTGAAATTTTTTTTTTTTAAAAATGGCTCTTAATGATTTGATTAAAATACCATATATAAAAATATTTACATGACAAACAAAATGTATGTCTTGAATTTTCTGGGAATAACTTGTGAAGTCTTTGTATAATCTTATACAACTGGTAAACATTAAACGAATGAAAACTTACTATGCAAGTAATGTAGATCTCTTTAAAACACACAATTTATTTAAATAACTTTTTTTTGTGGCATCAGCCATTTCTGAGATATCTGTTATTAATGGATTGGATTGTTGAATATTTACCATTCTTTTAAAGTCCTGTCGATTTTCAATTGTTTCTTGCAATGTCATGGAAAGAGTATGGAATTTTAAGGCCAAAAGCCGGATAAATACCAAACTTGGTATGTAGGTTCAGCACCTTTCAAAGATGTGACACGTAGATTTTCAAGAATATCTCCCCCACCCCAAACTACCTTTCACATGGAAATTTTTTTGAAATGTTTGATTTTAAATGTAGATCTCTTTAAAACACACAATTTATTTTTAATAACTTTTTTTTGTGAAATCAGCCATATCCAAGATATACACTACGTGATCAAAAGTATCCGGACACCTGGCTGAAAATGACGTACAAGTTCATGGCGCCGTCCATTGGTAATGCTGGAAGTCAATATGGTGTTGGCCCACCCTTAGCCTTGATGACAGTGATCACTCTTGCAGCCATACTTTCAATCAGGTGCTGGAAGGTTTCTTGGGGAATGGCAGCCCATTCTTCACGGAGTATGGAACTGAGGAGAGGTATCGATGAAGGTCGGTGAGGCCTGGCACGAAGTTGGCATTCCAAAACATCCCAAAGGTGTTCCTATAGGATTCAAGTCAGGACTCTGTACAGGCCAGTCCATTACAAGGATGTTGTCGTGTAACCACTCCGCCACAGCCCGTGCAGTGTGAACAGGTGTTCGAACGTGTTGAAAGATGCAATTGCCATCCCCGAATTGCTCTTCAATAGAGGGAAGCAAGAAGGTGCTTAAAATATCAATGTAGTTCTGCACTGTGATCGTGCCATGCAAAACAACAAGGGGTGCAATCCCCCTCCAGGAAAAACACGACCACACCATAACACCACCACTTCCGAACTTCACTGTTGGCATTACACACACTGGCAGATGACGTTCACCGGGCATTCGTCACACCCACACCCTGCCATCGGATCGCCACATTGTGTACCGTGATTCGTCACTCCACACAACATTTTGCCACTGTTCAATCGTGTAATGTTGACACTCCTTACACCAAGCGATGCTCGTTTCGCATTTTCCTGCACGTGTGGCTTATGAGCAGCCGCTCAACCATGGAAACCAAGGTTTCTTGCCTCACGCCTGTCATAGTACTTGGAGTGGATCCTGATGCAGTTTGGAATTCCTGTGTGATGGTCTGGATAGATGTCTGCCTATTACTCTCTACGACCCTCTTGAAATGTCGACGGTCTCTTGTCAATCAACAGATGAGGTTGGCCTGTACGCTTTTGTGCTGTACATGTCCCTTCATGTTTCCACTTCACTATCACATCAGAAACAGTGGACCTAGGGATGTTTAGGAGTGTGGAAATCTAGCGTACAGACTTCTGACACAAGTGACACCCAATCACCTGACCACGTTCGAAGTCCGTGAGTTCCACGGAGCGTCCCATTCTGATGTTTCACGATGTCTAATGACTACTGAGGTCACGGATAATGAGTACCAGGCAGTAGGTGGCAGCACAATGCACCTAAGATGAAAAACGTATGTTTGTGGGGTGTCCAGATACTTTTGATCACATAGTGTACTTTATTAATTGGTTAGAATTGTTCAATACATATCCATTGTTTTAAAATCCAGTCGATTTTCAGTTGTTTCTTGCAATGATATGGAAAGAGTATGGAATTTTAAGACCAGCATATAGTGTCCAATTCTTAAACACTTGACTGTCGCTATTCCTGTTGTATCTATAATGCAGCTATTTCCAGAAAGGTTTACCTCGATCAAAATGAAGTAGATAGGAAAATAAACTTTTGTAAGTATAATTAGTATACCCACTAATAAGCGATAGAGGATAGAGAAAGCCGTGTGAATGTAACTCATCAGATTTTTTTATTTCTACACACACATTCAGATATAATTCGCTAGTCAGTTTTCCTTGAATAAAAATTGCACCCACAATGTTATCTCCAAGGATGCCTGCCCACACATTGATATTTTGAGGAAACTGGGTATACTCATCCTGAAAAAGATGTGTATTTTTATTGTCCAATACCTATGGTTGTGTCTGTTGAAAAATCTGTTCAGGGAAAAAGTACATTTGTCACTGAAAAAAATATTCTGAATTGTATTTGGGTAGTTTTCTGTTGCCTAGAGAGCACTTTCCTCATAAAATTCTATTCTATTAAAGTCATCTTTGTTGAGCTGCTGGTAAGTTTTTACTTTTGTAGATGAAATAATTGTTTCATTTTTAGCACTTTCGAACCAACTAAGAGGTTTCTTACTGCATCAATATTATTCCATACTTTTGGAATCAAGGTGTTTATCAAAGCAAAATTTCGTAGTAAGTGTATCTATGTAGTTTCATTAAGGGTTTACAGAAGAACCCTGCTTAACCAACCTAAAGGGTCAGAGCTTTTTCAGATAACGCAATTTTTTTTTGATAATCAATGGTAACAGTTTTAACAAATACAGTATTAAAATATGCATTGCAATATTCACAAAGATTATTTTATAAAATCATTAATTTTTTTCTGAACTTTCTTCTCATAATGCTTGTGAACAGCTATATTGCGCCATCATTTGATAAGCATTTTATCAGTTGGGGCTGATTTACTGCTTTGGTTTACAAAATACGAAACAAGATCTTTTGTGTTATTGATAGTACTGTAATTCAATATTTCCCATTTAAGATTTGAATAGGACTTTTTAATGTTTCTTACCTGTAGTGCTTTGAATCGTTTGTCCACCCTCATTCTGCTGCTAACAGCTTTGAGTTTCTGTTAAATGCTTATTACCGCACTTTCTTTTAGCTGACATCTTAAACATAAACAAACCACACTGACCAACACCAACAGTAAAACAATAGTGAGACTTCACATTGAATGTGTGTGCAAGTAGTTAACCTTTGTCATAACTACAATATTTTTTGGAATGTGGGGTAGGGGGTGAGAATTAAGTGCATGCAGTACCAAGTACCTGTGTTGGAATTTAGGGTTGAGGCAAGAGAACTGGCAATTGTCACAGCAATGTTACCACAGTGAATTTGAGTATCTCATATTCTTTCCTTCATTTTCTGTTCTCTCTGGAAGAGTATACATTCTTTTAAGATAATTTAACACCCAAATATAAATAATGGTAATAAATGCTTTCTTGGTTCTATTGTTTGTTTAAAAATGCCATAGAACCAAAAGTTCAATTAGTATCTGATTTCAACCTTGAAGTAATATTTAAACTAAGTACCCAGGAAGAAATAAACTGACATTAAAATTTTTATTTTACATTTTCTTACATGCTGTAATATAACTTGGAATACTTAGCTGAATCATACTTGATAACATTACTAATTTTAACAGGACCAGAAAGCCTATTTTGTATACAGTGAATGTAATAATTTAAGATTTTGAGTATTATGGTTGATGCATCCAAAAAGATAATGATTGAAGTTATCATAGCTGCCACAAACTCAAAATGGAGGGTCTCTTTTAGAAATTTTATGAAGAAAAGTGGGTATATGTGTAATTCCCAGCCTCATTCTTGAAAACATAGACAAATCTTGTCTATTAATCTTGAATATTAGAAATTATTCCAGAAACTCACAGCTTTTGCTAATGTGTCCACTCTGAGATTTTCTGGAAAATTTGAATGACCAGGAATTTAAACAAGTTTTATAGATACACCATTAAATGCAATGTAAATAAAACATTTTGTTTTGAGTTTTAAGATCCAGATTTCATTAATTTACATAGAACACTTTTAATATCTGTGAATATGATATTGTTTTCAGTTTTTCCTTTCTGATTTTAAAATTTTGATGTGATACATTCACATCACTTTCTCTACCCTCTATTTTTTATTAGTGGATATACAAATTATTTTTACACAAGCTTATTTTTCCATATACTACAGTTTAATCCAAATAATCCTTTTCAGAAATAGCTAAATTACATATTTCGTTACAGATACAAAGAGAGCAGCAATAATCAAATGTTTAAGACCTGTATGCTATGTGCTGACCTTAAAATTCCATACTATTTCCATGCAATCGTGAGAAAAACTTAATGTTGAAAGGACTTAAGAGAATAACCAAGAAATGAACAATTTGAACCTTTAATAACGGATATTTCAGAAATAGCTTATACCACAAAAAACTTAAATAAATTGTGTGTTTTAAAGAGATCTACACTTTTTTTTGTGTAGTACATTTTCGTCTCTCACTTAATGCTTACCAGCTATATAAGATTATACAAAATTTCTTCCAAATGAAGTGGACTTGACAGGTATTCCCAGAAAATTCAAGATCAAAATTTTATTTGTCATGTAAATATCTTTAATATATGGTATTTTAATCAAAATCATTACAGCCATTTTTTAGAAAATCAACATTTTTTTAAACATCTTCCATGTAAAGTGTAGTCTGGGTTGGGGGTATGTTTTTGAAAATCTTCGTGTCACATCTTGGGAAGGTACTGAATTTAAATACCAAGCTTGGTGTTGATCCGACTTTTTGTTTCTGAGTTGTGCTGTTTACAAACACACACAGACCTTTTTCTAAAAATACTTGTTTTTGGATTCAGGGAGCTTCAAAACATACATTTCTTGTGAAATCTTGATATTGAACTTTTGGGTGGAATAAAATACTTCCCCTACTTACTATACATAGTGAAGGGGGGAGAGATGTACTAAATGTAATGGATTACATGACAATTGGCATATTCTGGAATGTGAGGATAAAGGAAAAGAGAATTTAATACTAGAGAGATGGAAAAATTTACCAATAGAGCTAAAAGTTAGGAAGATCTTTAATCTAAGATCAAATGAATATATGGAGAAAGCAGGAAAATATTTAGGAAAGATTAGGCTAAAGTGGTTAAAAGAGATGTGAAGCAAATTGGAGAAATATGGAAAAAGGGTAACAAGGCAAAAATGTAAATAGTGGAAAATTATACTTTCCCATTATATATACAACAGAATGTTAAATATAAGGGGAAGAGAAATAATAAGCAACTCCATTGTATTGTAAACATTGTATAAATTGCATGTAAGTACAAAGTAGACAATAAATCATTCATTCATACTATACGTAGTAGAGAAAGTAAAAGAATCAGCTCTGATAGCAACAGTTTCAGTAGAACAAATCAACCAATGGTGGTCTAATTGTATTAATCTATAAAATTAAAATTTTTATACTAAAATTCAGTCCCAAAACCATTTGTAAAAGCCAGTTCCAATTTTGGACGGGATACTTTTATGGAATTTTGAAAATATCTTTGGAATGACGAAATCAAGATTTTCCAAAAGTATTAATATCTATATTGAAGTTGTGGAAATGAATAATCCAATCTGTACAAAACTGATGGTGGCAAGGAGTAGTTGTAATATTCAAAATATTGTTACTTGTACTAAGATAAGAATAGTGCACATCATGCAAGTTATCTTTATTACAGGCTGCCATTTCAGGGTGACAAATATTTTTTAGGGTGATACACAATGTTCTGAGTGTTTAACATTAGTTTGCTGATGAATTTTGATGCAAGAATTTTTGCTGAACAGATAATGGGACAAATCCAATTTCACTTAAAGTGGTTTGTATCTCTGAATTGCCTTATATTCTCAAGATTAATTTTGCAGTTTTGTATACTGACAAGTTCACTTGATTCATTGGAATAACAGGTAATGTGTGGAATAGATGCAGCTGTATGTTATAACACAGGCAAGCAAAGATTTTGCGGCACGGAATATTTTACATCATAATGGTCAAATGAATGCTCTGATTTCGAAAATAGTAGTTTTTGTGTATCATATACAGATTTTGAACAATTCTGTTTCAACACAAAATTGAAAGTTCAGTACACTAGTAGTAACATAACTGCATATCTGACTTACAGCATGGTTGATTAGAATATTGTGTGTAAAAGTTGTGTAGAAAATCTAAGACAGTGGTACAAGGGAGTTCATTCATCTATGCCCTTTGGTGTTCCTATGGTATGGCACGAACAATAAAATCACTTTAATGACTGTTATTTTTGTCTGTGTAATATACCTAGATTCAATAGGAAAAACAAGGTGGGCATTATATATCATAACATGCCATCAGCAATTAGGCCTGTGCCTCATGGACCTGATGTTCCTGTTCCATCACCATCTACGGTATTACCAGAGAGTAATCCGATACTTTGAGTGTAGAAGATGATTGAAATTGGTCCCCAGACTTAGAAGATGACATTCCAAATCCATTGAGTCGGTCAGAATTAAATGATTTGGTACATGATTTGAGTCTTACCAAAGAAAAAGGTGAACTTTTAGGTTCAAGGCTGAAAGAAAACAATCTTTTAGGACCTGGAACAACTTTGTACTGGTACAGACATCGAGAAGAAGAGTTCCAGAAATACTTTGTAAAGGAAGGGGAACTAGTGTATTATTGTGATATCCCTAACTTGATAGGTCGTCTTGGAATAGCTTATGAAGCAAAAGATTGGCGTCTATTTATTGACTCAAGCAAGAGAAGTCTGAAAGGTGTTCTGCTGCACAATGATAATATGCTGCTTCAGTTCCAATAGCTCACTCTACATCCTTTAAAGAAACTACCAAAATTTGAATACTGTCTTAGAAAAAATTAAATATAATGAACAGAGTGGTACATGTGCTGTGATCTTAAAGTGTGCGGTACTTTATTGGGCCAACAAGCAGAGTACATGAAATTCCCGTGCTTTTTGTGTAAATGGGACTCTAGAGCCAGAGAAAGACACTGGGGTGTACTAACTGGCCAAAAAGAAAAGATTTAGTGCCAATCTAAAATTTAATTGGACAAAATATGTGATAAATTTTCTGCTGATTGACTCACAAAAGGTTTTGTTAACCCCGTTACATATCAAATTAGGGATAATGAAGCAATTTTCAAAGCTTTGGAAAATGTGATGCACCTTATTCAGAAATTTCCAATGCTGTCTGAATCAAAAGTGGAAAAAGTCATTTTTGGTAGCCCACAGATTCCCAAACTTAAGAAGGACGTTAATTTTAGAAATATCATTGACAGACATAGAGCTTGAAACTCATTCAATGAAGTTATAAACACGTTTTTGGGTAATGTTAAAGATGAGCATACTGTTAAAACCATGCTTAAAAAGTTAAAGACACTCGGATGCAATATGAGCTTAAAATTGCATTTTCTGCATTTGCATCTTGAATTTTTTTCTGAAAATTTGGGTGTACTAAGTGAAGAACAGGAAGAGAGATTCCACCAGGACATAAAGGAGATAGAAACAAGGTACCAGGATGGATGGGATGTCTCCATGATGGCCGACTACTGTTGGTGTTTAGAGACAACCCTCGTCAGGACCACAAATGCAAGTCAACTCGCTGTTTGTTTTCAACAAAGCGGAGGAGAAAATAAAATCATAAGGTATGTTTGAAATTTCCTAGTTCAATGTAAAGTGTTGCATCTGTAGAATTGAGATTGTTTCACAGTTTGCATATTTTCACAACTTTAAATTGTACTTAAAAGCTAGAAATAAACTCAAATATTACATATTTCCTTTCTGCACCCCCCAAAAAAAAACAAGTACATGATACGAAAAAATGGAAAGTATATTTGAATTCAACATACCAAAATTAGGTTTACAGACTGTTTAACCCCAAACCACAGAAAAACATTTTAAATTTGCAGGCCCGTGTAATCAGACGAACAATGTAAATAAAAAGAGACATTAATGCTAACAGATAAGCACCCCAATCTCTTCCAGTAAGAAATCTTAAGATATTGAATCTGCTATTTTAATAGTAACACTTTCAAATGGGGTTTCTAAGAGAGCTTGTAGCCCAGAGTAATTCCCAAGAATTTTATGGAAATTTTGGGAACAATAAGTTTGTATCCCAAAGATAATCTTAAATCAGAAACAGGCTTTCCTTTTTTAAATATAATTTTATTAATAAATTTATTTAAATATAATACAATTTGTTTATAAAAATTAAATATAATAAAATATTATATAAATATAATAAAATATTATATAAATATAATAAATGTATTTCCAAACCTAAGTCGTTAAAAAAATGTATAACTTCCTCCAGTGTGTGTTCAAAATCTGATTTATTTTTTGTGAGATGTAGATGAGAAGCTAAAAGGTGATCTTTGTAAGACAAACCTTTAAAAATCTTGATAAAGTAAGTATGAAATTGAGAAATATAAATAGCATATAAAACAGGACTAAGTGTGGATCTTGGGTAAATCTTACTGAAGATTCTCTGAATACAGAGTTATTGAATCTGGATGAAAGGTCTGGGATCTGTCTGATAAAATATATATATTATATGGCTTATGGATTTTAACTAGAGGGAGTTCTAAATTAATTTAGGTTTTTCATCAGTAGAGGTAGCTGAATGGAATCGTAGACCTGAGTTATGTCAATGCAGTGGATCAGCTGCTTGTTCTGAAAAGCAGAAAGTATATCCATGGAGATGATGGCTAAGTTGTTAATTGTTCCATATCCTGGTCTAAAACCACTATTTTGTAAGTTAAATGCCATATTTTTCAAAGAAGCAATGTAATCTCTTTTTGAAATCCCAGGATAAAGCAATAGGTCCATGACCATCTCTACTTCTTGAATTTTATTAGGTTTAGGTGTTGGAATAATATAAAAACGCTTCCAAATTCCTGGAATAACTGCTGCTTTTAGAATATTTATATAAGCTTTAATTAGTAGATCTAAATATTCAGAAGGTAAGAGCTAAACCATTAGATGGATGATTTCTTCCAGGTATTGGGTTGAATGTTTATGCCCTTTGATAATATCCTCCATTTCTGTTAATCTGAAAGGTTCAATTCTATTCAGCTATAGTCAAACAGTATCATAATCCCGGTTGCTAAGATGATAGGAAAAAAAGAAAAGAAAACAAATGAATGCTCTTTCAAAAATGAACACAAACTAAGGGTTTGTTTGAAAATTCAAGTGAGAGTGAGGCTGAAACCTATATTACATTTAATCCTGGTGTTAAACTTCCTCAATATCTCAATTGATGTATATCTGTTTTTATGTACGAGTTGACTAAATTGAATTTATTATCTTTCACTGATCACATAAGGATATGCAAATCAAGATATGTAGTGGTTACCATGCTAGCTCTAGTTCCCTAGGTCACAGGTTCAAACTCGGCAGAGGGTGATGGATTTTTTCAGCGTAAAAATCCTTAGCATGGCTTCCTTTGGAAGGAGAAGTAAAGCTGGTGGTCCAGTGTCGTAGATTTATGGCATGTAAAAGAACATCCAGCCTGATAAAGAGGCCTCTGAGCAAAATTAGCGGTCTTTCATGCCCAATATAGAATGGGACGCTAAGGACCGCAGCAGTTAAAGAGCGTCCAGAAATAAAACTCAGTTATTTTAGTAAGAACTTGTGTACTTATTTTTTAAATTTTTATATAGAACTTATTTTTTATATATGTTGCTAGATTACTATATAATGTTATTGTAGTGAACTAAAGGATTTTTCAAATGCAGTGGTTTTATGAAAATTGGTATGCAATTTATTTTAATTACATGTATTGTGATCATGTACTTCAGCATTCTTAATTAAATTTCCCAAGTTTTTCTTGATATGCATAGTTCCTTTATATGAACGCAGGCCAAGGCTAATACATTGTCTTTTGAAATTCTCCCTGCAGTTTTGTGTGTTATTTATGCCAACTACTATTCTTATTGCTCTCTTTTGAAAGTTGAATATTATATCATTGTTTACTTCATTTCCCCATAACATTACACCATGACGTTTTGGAATGTAAGTATGCAAAATGACATGTTGTTAGAACATTATCTGACACATGAGTCTTTAGTTATGAAAGACAGAATATTGCTTTGCTCAGTTTGGCTACCAGGTTTGTGATCTGCTTATTCCAGCTTAAGTGATGGTCAATTCATATAAGAAATTTGATTTAAGTTTCCAGTTCAACATTTTAGATCCAAAACTAATACTAGGTTTCTCATTTGTTCTATGATTCTTATATTGGAAACTGATGCTACAGCTTTTTACTTTCTCTGCTATGGATAGGAAGTAGGGGAAGTATTGCATTCCAAGCAAAAAAAGCATTTTTAGAAAAAGGTCCGTGTGGATGCGTGTCTGTGAACAGCATAACTCAAGAAAAGTCGAATAAATACCAAACTTGATATTTAGGTTCTGTATCTTTCAAAGATGTGACACGAAGATTTTCAAGAAAACCCCCCATCCCAGACTACCCTTTACATGGAACATTTTTCGAAAATTTTGATTTTCTCAAAAATGGCTTTAACAATTTTGATTAAAATATCATATATTTAAGATATTTTCATGACAAATGAAATGTATATCTTGAATTTTCTGGAATGTTCCCAAAAGTCCTCTTCATTCTGAATGGCTTTTGCATAACTGGTAAACCGTAAAAGATAAGACAAAATTGTACTACACAAAAAATGTAGATCTCATTAAAACACACAATTTATGTCTTATACATTTTTTCTGTGGAGCTAACCATTTCCGGGATACTCCTTGTTATTTGTTTGAATTTTCCAATGCTTATACTTTTTCTCAAATGGGAATATGTTTTTTTTTTTTTTATTTTTTTAAATGTTCTGGACATACAAAGAGATTGAAATGCTCCACATAGCAACCAGCTCTTAAAACATTTGACTATCGCTTAAAGCCTACCAAAAATTTGATTTTTTGATTTGAGATTTAATTATATTTATTCATTTCAATCCACATGTGTGTGTGTGTGTGTGTGCATATAATGAGGTGAATATCAAGATAATTTAAAAGCTACATGGCCAACCTTAGTATATGTAAAGTGTCAATAAAGAAAGTATTTTACTTTTGTTTAAAACCATAGAAAAACAAACAAGAATGGGTGCTGATATATTGACAAGAAGATAGCGTGCATATATAAGCATATTTGCAGGAGAGAAGTTATCAGTCTTTCTTAGTGTTTCGGTATAATCTTCGGTCTTCCTCAATATTCATGATGTATACAACCTTCAGCATTAAGTCAATGTATCATGTATGTTTAGTGAATGTATTGTTAACTTCATTGTAATTATTATGAAAATTTTAATTTTGAAATAAAAGAAACTTCAAAATTAAATAGGAAATCAATTAATTCCAAATCACCTTTCCTGAACCAGGAATCTGAGAAAGATACTAGATCTCATTGCTTTAAGAAACACACAAAGAAAATAACTTTAAAATATATAATGCAGCGTTAAAGAACCAATGAAGCTTTGACTTAACCTGGCATGCAATGATTAAAAATGGCCACAACTGGATCCCAAACTTGGGGCTCAAATAAGGGAAGAAAAAAATTATTAAAATCAACATTTTTAAAAACTAACATATAACATCAGGATGGATGAAGGCAACATCAGAAGAAACACTGAGAAGCAGATGACACCACAATATTGGAACTACAGCGCACTGCAAAGAAGGGGGGACTACTAACCAACTATGAGATATTGGGACTGCAGAATACAACAAATCTTCAAAGGAGGAACAAAAGGATGCAACTCCAGGCTACTGACGAAGACAGAAGATGCCAAAAAAGTAGGATCGAAACAAAATATATATGCTTCTAAAAACCAACAAACCTGTCAAATTAATAAAAATGGATAGGGAAAATACAGGTTTACAAATGTCACAGTCAGAATTGGGGAATCAAGTAAGCAAAGAAGAGGGTATAGCAGAGGAGAGTGCAAATGTGAAGCAGCAAAACAGAATTGTCACTAGCACATTTGTATAAATTTAAAGCAGAATTAGGATAGAAAATAGGGCAAGGTAGAAAAGAAGATGTAGTAGATAGCAGAACTGAAACAAAGTTTAGGACAGCAAATAGAACAAGGTAAAAAGAAATAAAAATAAAATAGAGCAGGGTAGGGAAGAATGTAAGAAAAATATGGAAGTGATGAATAGTATTTTGAAACAAAAAGTACCTTAAAAAACAAAATAGAAGACATAGGTAACAAAATGTGTGACTTGGAAGTAGAAATGAAAGAGAATAACAGTATGTTAGAGGAAGAGATCGAGAAATGCAAAAATAAAATGATAGAATGTAAAGCTAGCATAGAAACAGAAATCAGTAGTATTACAATAGAGTTGGCTGAGGAAGTAGAAAATTTGAAGGCTCAACAACATAATTTTAGAAATAACCAGAAAAGAAAGCATGGAAGATGAGAACATAAAGCAAATAATTGCATCTGAAATTAAAGAAATTATGAATGCAATGCAATCACAACAACAAATAATATATAATGTGAAACAAAACCACATAGAAATAAGAAATAAACTGATAATGAATTGAAGACAATGATGAAAATTTACACAAATAAAAACAGAACCTACAGAACATAAAGTTATGATTGCACTGCATGCGCAAAAAGATGTAACAACCACAATTATGATGTATTTAATGTAGATGATATAAATCATAATGACATTACACATAGCAATGTAAACCCACACAACACACACACTAATGCATGACACTTATTACATAAACAGTATATTACATTGAAATAACACCACTGACATTTGATAAGGGAATAGGAGACGACCCAAAGCTATTCATAAAAGAGATAGAAGAGTATTTTAAGGTAAAAAGGATAACAAATGAATTAAAGATGATAGTGAAGAAAAGTCCAAAGAACAAAACATTAGAATGGCTACGGTTAATATTAGCGGGTCATGAGACATACTCATTCTCTAAAAATTTGTTCTTGGCAAGATATTGGGGCCCCGCTAAACAAAATCAGGCTAGAGTTGAACTTGCTACAGGGAGATGCAAATCGTCAAAAGGGTTATTTTTGGTGGATAATTTTCCTACCGAGCGAAAATTGCTAGAACCAAATGTCAGAATCAGAATTGATCTCAAGTATAACTAGTCATTTGCCAGAGAGTTTGTACAGGATTAATAGCAGCCAAACCAGTAGATTTTATGGATGTAATAGAACTTTTAACAACTTTTTTACACAAAATGCAAAACAAACATACAAAAAGCAAAAATGAATCACAAAATACACGTGGAAAAAATCAACAGAAACATTTAATAACACATCAAGAAATTTTGAAAAAGTATAACTACGAAAGGAGGGAGGCACAATATCCCACTTTTTTAACTAGTCACAGTGAGAAAATGCAAAACGTAAGGAATAGATTCAAACCAAAAAATTCCTAGAAATGAACAGAAGTATGAAAATAGCAACTTAAGAACGTATACAAACAAGCAACCGGGTATAGATAATCAAACAAATCATATACATTTTTGCAGAGAGTACTTAAGGAACCAGAGACATTAAATACAAGGGGCTTGGGACCAAAAAGTAGGAATTGCTAAAATACACAAGAACCAAACTACACAAACATTGACAGAAGTGAGTAAACTGAACAAAATACAACACAGGAAAATACAAGCAGTACACGTGCAAATTGACTAATGTTTGTATATTGAAGAAATTATAAATAACACCATAAATTCAACAACTAAATTTGCCTCCATCAAATTTATGCTAAACATAAAACCTAAATCATGTCATTGATATTCCTACTACTATAGCTGCTCAGAGGGAAATGACAGAAAAAGAAAAATCTGATGTGTTACACTCACATGACTTTCTCTACTCTTGTACAAACTATTTTTACAAACGCTTATTCTCCATATGCTTCATGTTAATGGAGATATCGAGATGTCAATCTTATTGATAATTTTCTTGTAGATGCAAGGGGAATATGGTAGGTTTTAAGCGATAGTCAAATATTTTAACGCTGGTTGCTATGTGGCGCATTCCATTTTCTTTGCATGTCCAGGACATGCAAAAAATGAATAACGAATTTGAGAAAAAGTATAAGTATTGGAAAATTTAAGGGAATAACAAGCAATATCTCGCAAACGGTTCACTCAACAAAAGAAATGTATATGACATAAATTGTGTATTTTAACGCGATCTACATTTTTTGTGTAGTAAAATTTTGTCTATCTCTTATGGTTTACCAGTTATGAAAAAGTCGTTCATAATGAAGAATACTTTTGGAGACATTCCCAGAAAATTCGAGATATACATTTTAATTATCATGACAATATCTTAAACATGATATTTTAATCAAAATCGTTAGAGCCGTTTTTGAGAAAATTAAAATTTTCGAAAAATGTTCCATGTAAAGGGTAGTCTGGGGTGGGGGGATTTTCTTGAAAACCTTCGTGTCGCATCTCTGGAAGATACTGAACCTAAATACCAAGTTTGGTGTTTATCCGACTCTTCGTTTTTGAGTTATGCTGTTCACAGACACACAGACCACAGACAGACACACACACGGACATGTTTCCAAAAATGCTTTTTTTGGATTCAGTGAGTCTCAAAACATGTATTTCCGGTGAAATCTCGGTATCGAAATTTTGGGTGGAATACAATACTTCCCCTACTTACTATACGTAGTAGAGAAAGTAAAAAAGCTAATAAGCTTTTTGAAATAATAATAATAATATGATAAAATTGGAAAAAGAAAGACAGACAAAATTTTTTGTAAAAAGTGGTTACTAAAAATTGGGGAAAAGTATTTTTCAAAAGCATAATGTTTTGAAAGCATGCGCTAAAAGGAGTAGTACATACATACATATTTCACCATAAGAAATCATACAGAGTTATTGGTTTCGTCCACATGTATATACAAGGAAAACACATGTACAAGTTGTATTAAGAAAAACAATATGCAGGTAGACAAGCTCTTGTCAGTCCATGTATGTCATCATTTGAGATAATCTTGAAGAGAACAGCAATTATACAATGGTTTCGAAGGCAGACATCCTCTTGGCCAAAGTGGCTCCCTCAGATGAGAACAGGACCCATGAAACAAATGAGTTCACAAGATATGTAAATATTTAAGTTTTGCTCGTACAGTATTCCACATATTCATCTAAAGAGTAAAACTGATTTTTTTCCAAAGAACACCTTATATTTATTTGACGAGGTTATATTTTTAAAGTACCTGGGTAAATAGTTATATAATTTTAAGCCGTTATACTTAAAGGATGTTTCAAACAATTTGGTTTTGTGAGTGATCGAGTGTAATCTGTCCTTATTCCTTGTATCGTGTGAGTGAATTTCACCATTTGTGACATAATTTGAAATATTCTTCTTGATGTAAATTAGCAATTCTTTCATATACAAAGTGGGTAAGGTCAAAATGTTCAAGCTGTGGAAATATTCTCTGCAGCTTTCCGTTTTTGGGATTCCCGCTAGTACTCTTAGTGCTCTTTTTTGAAGTTTAAATATTTTGATACTATTTGTAGTATTTCCCCATAAGGGTAGACCATAGAGCAGTTGCGAGTGAAAGTAGGCAAAGTAACAAATTTTGAGAACTTTAGCTGATACATGAGGCTTTAGTTGACAAAGAATAAAACAGGTGCTGCTAAGCTTGCCTAATATTTTTTCAGTGTGAAAGTCCCAACTTAAATTATTGTCCAGCCACAGCCCTAGAAATTTCGTTTCACCCGCAAAGCTGGCCAATTTATAACCAATTTTGATGCTGTGCTTCCCTGATTTTCTACAAGGTTTATGTTGAAAATTTAGAGCTACAGTTTTCTCTTCATTTAGAAGCAGTTTATTGACTTTAAACCAATCAATTATTTTATTCATGACCACTGTTTGCATTTGCTGTAGGCTACTATTATCCTTCCCTGTAATGAAAATGCTTGTAATATCTGTAAATAGTTATTTTGGATTGTGTTGTGTTTTCAAGACATAACGGTAAGTCATTTATGTACAATAAGAACAGCAAAGGACCCAGAATAGAACTCTGTGGAACCCCCGATGTTACAGTTCTTTTTTCAGACAGGTCCTTTCTAATTTCATTGTATCCTGTTTCTATAAAATCAATTTCAACTATTTGATCTCTCATTTCTAAGTATGATTTGAACCAGTTGAAGGCCACTCCCCTTACACCATATTTATACAACTTATTTAGCAGAATTTTGTGATCCACCATGTCGAACGCTTTTGATAAATCCAAGAATAATCCAACCCCTAATTCGGTTCTGTCCAGTATGTCATAAATATTATCAACGAAGTTTATTACAGCCAAGCTAGTTGATTTATTGCTTTGGAATCTATATTGGCAGTTATTAATTATATTATATTTGGTAAGGAATCCCATTAATCTCTTGTACATAATTTTTTCTAATATTTTTGAGAAGACTGAAAGTAACGCTATTGGCCTATAGTTGTTGGGGTTTTGAGGTTCTCCTTTTTTGAATATTGGTTTAATTTTAGCAGTTTTTAGCTCAAGTGGAAAAGTGCCACTTTGAAGTGATTTATTAACAATGTGGCATAGTGGTTTTAAAATATGCTTGCTATATTGTTTAATTAAATAGCTCGAAATTCCATCCATAGCTTCAAAATTTTTATTTTTTAGTTTACATATTATGTGAAGCAGTTCAGTTTCACATACAGGAGTTAGGAATAACGACTTGTCACTGAAAGAGCTTGGGGCTGAGTTATCAATATTTTTAAAATGGAGTTAATATACATCCGTCCTTCGGCTATCATAAAGCAATTAGGAGACTACACATATGAGTTACAACATAAACTCAAACCTTTTAAAGAAGAAAATATTTCAGATAAAATAATAATACGAAACTGAAACATAATGTTTGAAAAATTCTGTATGTCTCCATAGCATCCATGTACACTAAATATGCAAGCATTTATGCAACTATTTAGTACTTACTTTGTACTTGGATGTGGATGAAATATAACATAAATAAAAGTGCCTTACAAGAAACTATTAAACTTTCACCATCATTATTAAAAATAAATAACATTTAAATATCAAATGCAATCCAAGCAGGATTTAATTTTGAAACTAGATATAATTGTATTTTTATCAAAAGCATGTTGGTAAAAATGACAATGAATAAAGTTACAATGTAAGGATGTGTATAATATCCTTGTTGATAAATAGTTAAATAATATACTGCAATGAAATAAAATAAATGTGTAATGGAAGATACATAACAGAAACACTAATAAAAAATTGATTTTCTCATGAGATTGCTATAACGACATATTAATAACTAGTAGTTAGTATAATATTTTTTACATATCTATATGGCACTTAAAACAAAAATACTAACCAATGTTAAAGAATTAAAAGGATAGCTTGGAATGTTAGTAAACGAATTGGTCTGAATTGTGAACTTATGTATATTATGGAGATGACCATAGGAATTAACAGCTTATATTTCCTATAACAAAATGTTTTAGTCAAGCTTAATTAAGAATTTCACCAATTATAATCCACACCTTACGATATGGAAAACTAACCAAAGACAATACTATTATATATAAACATAACCTCAAAATTAAACCAATTTCCATGTTAAAAAAAAATGTCATGACGATGCACAGAAAAGTAACACAATCACAAACACCATGCATACACATGGGTAAGAATAAGAATGAATTGAACTGAGTTTTATTTATGGACACTCTTTAACCCTCCGTCAGGCGCACACTTTGGTAGAACATCGGTTGTGCAGAGCCTAGTAGACCTGCGCTATATTTTTGTTATGGTTTGTATTTAGTTTTTTCTTTCATTCATTTTTGCTTTTTTTCTATACTTAGTTTTATTTAGGTTAAATATACATGCTTTTAATAGTATAGGTATTATCATACAACATAAAAAACAAACTAAAATATAGTATGAGAATAAATACACTGTAAATTGTATTACAATAAGTGTAAAGAAATACTTTGCCATTTTAAGGTATAGATTACAACTTGTAATTTGAAATGTTCAGTTACTTAGAATCATTTACTACCTCTCCCGTGTTTTCCCAACTGAGCGACTATCGCAAATAATTTTGGCACGTTTGCTCACAGACAGAAGTGTTGCATTTCTCACATGCATATTTAGTTTTATAGTTCTTTTTGTCTTTGTTGCAAGGTTCACATCTTTTCCTTTTCAATGTGGACAGTGGTGTATTTGGCAAGTCATCTGCTACGGAATCTTTAGGTTTATATTTTGTCAGGCCTTTCAACTCACCAGGTAGATTTGCTACTGTTGCTCCCCTTTGTAGCTGTTGTGACAGTAAAGCTAAAGACCGTGCTTTAAAATACTCCTACCTTCTGGAATATTTATTTTGGTTTCCGGAAGATAATCCTAGAATTAATACCTGCAATGTTAAAGATATGGTAAAAAATTACCATGGGCCACCTTCTTCTTGTTCTGGTTACATTGCATGTAGCACACAATTTATCTACTACATCCACCTCAGATTTAGTGTTGTAATGCAAGATCATTTTAGTCTTTTTCTCAGCACCTTCTGATAACTGTTCAGACGAAACATGTAAACTTGAGAGAAAAACTACTGCTTTACTTTTTGGAACATTTGAAACAAGTGTTTCATTTTTTGTGAAGCCAAATATGTTTTTGTCCTGACTGCGAACTTTTGGAGAAGTGAAATTAGTGGGCAATTCCTTTTTGTTCTTTCGTACTGTACCGATGAAAGAAAGTTCCCTTTTGCACAATTCATTCACCAGCGATACATCGGTAAACCAAATTATCTGCAGTAACGTTTATGCCAGTGCCATAGATTGATTCAGTTAGTCTCAGCACTACAGCCTCTGCCGAATTAATTTGCAAATCTGGCCTGTCTGGCTGCCGTGCTCAAATCTCCATATTACAAAGGTATAAAACAGTTTTGTATCACTCAAAAAGAATATTTTTATGCTATACTTGTTTGGTATATAGTGTCTAAAACTACATCGATCACGAAATGCTGGAAACTGATCGTCGACAGTGACATTTTGTCTAAGAGAATAATGCTTCTGACAGTTGTTCAGAAACAATGTAAACATTTCTCTAACAGCAGCCAATTTATCCAATTTTCATCGCTCCAGTCTTGAGCTTTTGCCATCAAAGCAAATACAGTGTATTAGAAAACTGAATCTTTTTCAGACATAGCTATTTGAAATAGAGGAATTCTAAGATCATCAGTTCTCCAAACATAATGAATATTCTGGCGTCCACCATGAAAAATTCCTGCCAGGTACAATAAGCTTAGGCAAGCTTTTATTTCTATTGCATTTGTAGGTCAGCTGTCTCTTTCACAATCAATTTGTACTGCGCACTTGAAATTAAGTATTTAGCTTTCAACAACCAAATCAACTATATCTTTGGTAACAAAAAGCTTCCAACAATCCATTTCCGTTTTCACATTTTTGGCAGTTCCTACTTCACCAGGAAGTTTGGTCAATATATTGTGAGCCCTGTGTTACTTTCCAAGGTGTTTTTTCCCCCCATTTTGTTCCATCTCTTCCTGTAAATAAGAACAGAATGTATATTGTCAATAATAATAATAATAATAATAATTACTATGATAAGCATATGATATTACCTACAAAATACATGTTATCACACAGGTTGCTTTCATCGTCTTCCTTTTCATCTTTATGATCATTTCTGAATCTAAAGATCTCACTTCAAACTTATCTTCAGAATCATCTCATTCATACGAATGTGATCAAAAAGTTCCCGGAATGGCTTCACAACAATGCGAACGCTAAGATTCCTTTAATTCTTATGCAGACTGTACACGCAGCATTCCTTCCCGATAAAAATGAGAGGTCACGTGACTTCCTGTGACCATGCAGTGACGAGGTAGACGCTCTGAAGTGAACACACGTTTTGCATGTGCTGCAATTTTTCTGCATAGCAAAAATGTCAGATTACGAAGAACAAAGAACGAACATCAAATTTTGCTTTAAACTCGGTAAAACTGCAACAGAAGCCTATGAAATGTTAAGAATAGCTTATGGGGAGGATGTTATGGGCAAAACTCAAGCATTTGAGTGGTTTTCGAAATTTAAAAGTGGTGTGACATCAGTTAAAGATGCAGATCGTTCGTGGCAACCCTGTTCCAGCAAAACTGATGAAAATATCATTCAGGTGAGGGAAATGGTCTTAAATGATAGGTGCATTACAATAAGAGAACTTTCTGACTCATTAGGACTCTCCTTTGGAAGTGTTCAAAGCATTTTGAACGACAATTTGGACATGAGAAGAATTGCCACCAAGTTCGTGCCCTGCCTGCTTTCAAATGACCAAAAGGAAAGCCGCGTGATTGCCTGCACAGATCTTAAAGCACAGCTACAAAATGACCCGCAGTTTATGGAGAAAATTATTAATGGTGATGAAACATGGATTTATGGGTATGATCCAAAAACGAAGCAACAATCTTCACAATGGAAGAGTCCTTCATCTCCACGCCCAAAAAAGACCAGACAAGTTCGATCCAAAGTGAAGTCAATGATGATTGTGTTTTTTAACATTAAAGGCATTGTACATAAGGAATTTGTGCCAGAGGGTCTAACAGTGAATCAAGTGTTCTACAAACAAGTGCTGCAAAGATTAAGGGAGAATGTGTGACGCAAACGGCCGGAGAAATGGAGGAGTGGTGACTGGTTCCTGCATCATGACAATGCGCCCGCGCACAAAGCCCTTTCTGTTTGCCAATTTTTGGATAAAAACAGGATGAATACTGTTCACTTCATCCTGCCTATTCTCCAGATTTGGCACCAGCGAACTTTTTTCTTTTCCCGCAACTTAAAATGCGGCTCCAAAGACATCGTTTTTAGGACATTGATGTCATCCATCGCGAATCACAGAAGGCTCTGAACATGTTGAAAGAAGAGGACTTCTGGAGGTGCTTCCAGCAGTGGCAGAAGTGCTGGGACAAATGTATCAACTCCCAAGGAGACTAGTTCGAGGGTGACAGTGCAGATTAGACAAAACAAACTCTTGTGTAGTATTTATGGTGTCATTCCAGAAACTTTTTGATCACACCTCGTATAAGTTGTCATCTATGGGCAAAGCATCACCATCACAAAGTAGGCCAACCTTAATATATGTAAAGTGTTCAATAAAGAAAATATTTTGTTGTTTGTTTAAAACCATAGAAAAATAACAAACAACAATGGTTGTTGATATATTGACAAGGATTAATATAGAAGCATATTTTCAGAAGAGAAGTTATCAGTCTTGCTTAATATTTTGACCTTTTTTCTTTTTCTGTCATTTCCCTCTGAACAGCTATAGTAGTAAGATATCAATGACTAATGATTTAGGTTTTATGTTTAGCATAAATTTGATGGGGGCAAATTTAGTTGTTGAATTTATGGTGTTATTTATAATTTCTTCAATATACAAACATTAGTCAATTTGCACGTCTACTGCTTGTATTTTGTTCAATTTGCTCACTTCTGTCAGTGTTTGTATATTTTGGTTCTTGTGTATTCTAGCAATTCCTACTTTTTGGTCCCAAGCCCCTTGTATTTAATGTTCTCTGGTTCCTTAAGTACTCTCTGCAAAAATCTATTCCTTACGTTTTGCACTTTCTCACTGTGACTAGTTAAAAAAGTGGGATATTGTGCCTAGGACATCTAACATTACACCTTGCTCGATTGTTTACTGTACAGCGACAACCTTGTCTATTGATTTGTTTGGCTGGAAGAATGATTAATTTGCAGTTATGTGTCGTACAGGTCAACCAGACCCCTCACGCTTGCTCTCGTTACATATTGCTGACAGATTTCTTCATTAGTTGTGCAATATTGCTTTGCCATTGCAAGGAGCTGTTACTCCTTCGTCATGAACATGAGTAAAAGGTACGATCTACAAAATGCAAAGGATTTGGAATAGCTGCATCACCTACTTTGGACAAGTATAACCATCAGTCTTCCTCAACATCCTGGACATATATAAACTTCAGCATTAAGTAAATGTATCATGTATAATTAGTCGGCATATTTTTAACTTCATTGTTATTATGAAAATTTAATTTTGAAATAAAAAGAAACTTCAAAATTAAAAAGAAAATTACTTCATTTCAAATAACCTTCCCTGTACCACAAATCTTAAAAAGATATGAGATTTCATTGCTTTAAGAAACTTAAACAGAGAGAAAATAGCTTCAAAATATATATCTTGCAGTGTTAGAGAACAACCAAACTCTGACTTGAACCTGACACACATTTATTAAAGACCACATAGAGTACAATGGAGATGATTTTTACTTTCCCACCACTATCTAGTAGGTAGAGAAGGTATTGCATTCCACCCAAAAAAATTGATATTGAGATTTTACCGGAAATACATATTTTGAGGTCACCTGCATTCAAATAAAGCATTTTTAGAAAAATATCCATGGGTGTGTGTCTGTAAACAGCATAACTCAAATATGCAGAGTCCAATAAACACCAAACTTGATATTTAAGTTCAGTATCTTCCAAAGATGCGTCAAGAAGATTTTCACATTTTTTGAAAATTTTAGATTTTCTATTAAAAAAAAAGAAAGAAAAAAAAAAAAAGGTTAACGATTTCAATTAAAATACCATTTATAAAAGATATTTACAGCCTGGCCTCACAGCTCAGTCAATAGAGCACCTGCCTGCTGTGCGAAGGGTCCCAGGTTCAATTCCTGGCTGGAGGTGGGAATTTTTCTCTAACCAAGATTATTCCCTATCCTCCCCAGAGCCTGGAAGTACGAATGAGAGTGTGAATGTCTGTGTGATCTAATGAATAAAACCGAAATACAAGAGAATACAAGTTAACAACATTGCCTATTTCAAACAAGTTTTTTTTGTGGCATAAGCCATTTCGGGATATCTGTTATTAAAGGTTCAAATTGTTCATTTCTTGGCCATTCTCTTGAACTCCTGTCAACATTCAGTTGTTTCTTGCAATTGCATGGAAGCAGTATCGAATTTTAAGGCCAGCATATAGCATCCAGTTCTTAAAACTTTTGACTACTGCTGTTCCCTTTATCTAACGAAATGTATGATGTAGCTATTTCTGCAAAGGTTCACTTCGATTAAAATGTAGTAGACAGAAAAATAAGCTTTAGTAAGAATAATTTTTATACCCACTAATAAACAATAGAATGTAGAGAAAGTCATGTGAGTGTATCACATCACATTTTTTAAACCAATAATCCCTACTGATAGCAAACTAAACAAAAGACATTGCTTCATGTATTATTGCCATTTTCAATCTGAGGCTAAGGATAATACTTTTGTCCATACTTTCATATGTGCTGATTTAGACTAAGCAATTAAATGATAGTTTTAAATATATATAAAATAATCATTTCATCATGTGTTTTGTATTCCTTGTTGTGCTTTATTCATTTTAGGCACTACCACTCTGCACCTTTTGGACATCTAGCTGAATATTGTTCTGGCCAATTATGTTTCCCTTCCCCTTAATTGGTAAAATCCATAATGTCTCTGGTTATTACAACAATTGTGATTTGGGAATACAATATCTGTGTTTCAATCTCAATCAAGGCATGCACAAATTGCGACTATTTCTGTATATCATTAAATATCACAACTGTTACAACCTATAATTTAAAAACTGAAAAAGCACATACATTCATTAATATAAGAGCACTTTAGTTTTCTTGTAACTCACCATTAGTGTCTAAATTATGAGTTTCTGTATAAAATATGCTCATCACATTTATGCATGGTGGAAATGAAAGTAAATGGATATGGACCTTCAAGTTAAGGGGTCATATGAATAAAAAGCAACTACTTACTCAAAGTTTATACTCATGAGTATGAACACTTTCTGTGAATATATACTCAGCTCAATGAGAACATACTTGTGTTCATAAGAATAAAAGCCTACTACCTCATACCAGTATATACTCATCCCCACAGCCATCTTGTTCACTTAAATGTAAGTATATACTCCCGTCATCTACACTCTCTGACCATATACTAGCTTCAAGAATGTGTGGTGGTGTGTTATTTAGTATTCTGAATTAGAGTAGATTTTGTTGTATTTGGTTCTGTCCCATTTAAACTACTCAGGAATTATCCTGTGTTTTATAACAACTTTCAGCGTAATGTTAGAGAAATATTAGGTCTTTCAAGGAATGAAAAATTAATTGAATTAACACAGAAAGGCATAGCTGTAAATGAAATTAGGAAAAGAACAAATAAAATGAAATAGGCAAAATTCTATTATCAATAAATCAGGCAAAAAGAAAATATTCACGGATTCTTAAGTCATTATTATAAGGTGCCAGATGCAAAATCAAATCAGACGTTTCTAGAATCCTGGGACGTTTACACTATTTTTCTACGAAACAGTTTTGTTATAAGTAACCTAACTTCTTAAGCAACTGAATTTTGGGGTTAGGATTTTACATAGTAAGCTTAATTAATAAATCTAACTTTCAATAATACTTCTAGGTTATATTTTAATGCAGCAATAGAGGATTTTGAAGCTCCTTGAATGTTCATGGTAAAGTTAAAAAAAAAAACAATAAATAAAATGGTTATAAGCAAAATTAAAGGAATAATTGTGGATTGGAAAGTCATAACTTATGAGGTGCTGGATGAACTCACCCGACTGTCTTTAGAATCCCAGAATATTTACACTATTTAGATATCTATGAAACAGTTTTCTTATAAAGTTGTGAGTAGGTATCTGAATTTTGAAGTTAACACTTTACATAGTAAAGTTAATTAACAAAGTTGACTTTCAATGTTATTTCTAGGTTATGTTTTTCTGAAACAATGCAGGATTTTGAAACTTCTTTAATACATATAGCTATGTTTCTGAGTTTTCCATGAGTAGGTACTATACAGCTTATAAACTGTGCCATTCTCTTTATATACTCGGAAGTGTGCATGCAAACTATGCTCAGCATGAGAGGAGAATGAACTTGTAAAACTGAGAATATACTAGCTTTTATTCATACCAAATAAGAATACATACTCTTGTAAGATGGATGCCTGAGTATGTTCTACTCTGCTTCCATTACTTGAGCATATTCTCAAAATGAAGTAGATATTCAGATGGTTTTATTATTACCAAACCGAGCATTTACTTGAAAAAGTGAAGCATATATTATTTACTCATTTTTATTCATATAACCCAAGGAGACCCACATCTCCAAAATCTTAAATGTAATTTCAAATAGGGTATCTAAGGAATTAGGGAATTTAAATAAAAGAAAGCAAATCTTAACATTTTCAGCTTTATTTTAAATTCTCAGCTTTCAGTTGTATATTTTTGTCTGGTATAGCACCACAATTCAATACATGCAATTCATACATGCTTCCTAGATAAGAAAATTCTGCACAATACAGCAACACTGTACTGATAATCATGGAACAGTCTGTTACAATATAGTCAAATCTCTCTGTTTATAAACTTAACAATGGATAAATGTCTAAATATGTTTGTATTTTAGTATTAATAACAAATACAAAGAAAGAAAATCTCCTTCACCCATATGTTATTTTAAGGCAGTTGTATTTCCTTTATCAGCAAATGAATAGAGAACAATAAAACACAAAGGGAAATCCCAAATTTCAATTCAAATATGCAAAACACAAAAACAATGGAGGTCCTGTTGCACAGGAGACAAGACACTTCTGTGTTTTAAACTGCAACCTTTCTCATTAAACCCCCCTCCCCTATTTTTTGTTCCACAGTCTTGCAGTATCATTAATCCTGCAATATCTTTCAAGTACATTATAAAAGTTTATATCACACAATGTAATGCCTTTATGCTGTAGTAAATGCCTTTACTGTCAGCATTTTAACACACTGCAATATTTTGTTTTATAATCCTGCTGTTAATCATGACTGATTTTCTTATCAAAATAAACAAATAATTCAAAACTCCACTAAGCTTACTTTTCCCTTTCTGTGAACACTGGTGTAAGTTTTAATTGGACTGTGTACTATAAAAAGCAATTGATAAGCACCAAGCATACACTGCAGGTTATGATTCTCCATCACAAATTCTACTTGTATAAAAGTGATATTTACCCCCCCCCCCCTACAAAAACCATGGGCTGCAATATAACTACACAGAGACACAACAAATATTTCCAATTTCCATCATACACACACAAACTTGTCCCCAAAAGTTTACTTATAATTAAAGTTACATCGGCACCATTACTCTACATTCTCTCAAATATATTTACAATGTCACTAGGCCTTGAAAAGTATACAAAGAGCCTGACTTTTGAATGCTCACCATGAGGCCATGTGTGTGCGGAAGCCATAATTATTTTTATTATGCTCTGCATCTGTACATCGATATGTAAGTACCAAGATCACTTAACGCATTTTATTTTTTTTGTTCTGCAACCATATATGTTAATATGAGGGCTGCAATTTTAAAACATTATGATTAAATGTTCATGGTCAAACATATTTGGGAACAAAAGTGAAAGGAAAACATGCTGGTAACTAAAAGGAAAGATAGGAGGAAAGAAGAAAGCAAAGAAAACTGAAGAAAATGTAACAGAAATAATCTCTACGAATATGAAATGTAGCAGACTTGATGCTTATTTCTCATATTATGGTTCTAGTAATGTCTGTCTATCCTTAACAAAATGCGGTAGATGGAAAAGAAAAAGGGAAAAGGGAAGACCTTTGAATTAATATCCAATCAGCAAATACCAAGTCTCAGAGTCCGGAGATTTCAGGCCAGGGTCGATAATGCAGCAGTCAGTGAAGGACAGGGAAGCCACCCTGTATAAAAGAATACTGGTTTTATTATGTTGCTTTTAGCTGAACTTTGATTTGGAGAATATGCCTTTCCAAATGTATTTTTTTTTTGCACCTTTATATTTAGCCTTTTCTTTCAGTACACCATTTTCAGTTCTGCTTATGACATTTTTGTTTCATCGTTAAGGGCCCCAAAAGAAACAACATGCTCTTAGGAAGTTACCTCGTTAAGATTGTAACCACATATATTGTGATATACAAATGCCACTCCCCTATCCCAAACATGAGCCTGTATGATGGCTGCCTTTATAGTTGCCAATTTCTTTCACACATGAACCTCCAATACTTTGGTTTGTGTGAGCCAATAATACATATAATTTTTAAAGACCATACAATTCCTTTATAATTCCCTTATATATGAGTATGTAATTGGTATCTGAGAAAAAAATTAAAGCTATGATAAATCCTTCAGCCCATCCTACTTGGGACTTATAGTGTAAATTTCCTAGGACAGTAAACTAGCTTCATTTGCCTGTTTAAGGACATGTTAAACAAGCAATTTTTTAATGCTCCCCATAATAATTCAATAAGCAATCCAAGGAACAAGGGAAGGCAATTTAGCGACGAGCACCCCAAGCCCCAGCAGGTGCAGGAACATTATGGGTATCTCCGCTGCTCCCTCCAAAAGAGGGAAATTCAGAAGTACTAGCTGTATCTGGTGCTCGCTGTTCCCAAGGACCACCCTTAACAACAAAGCCAGCACCACCGCTGATAGATGATGTATCCTCTTCTCGCCCAAAGCTTGGACGATAGCTCTCCCGTGTTTCTGCTTCAGTTACATCTTGCATCTGAAAAATTTCAATGTGCATTAATCTCTTAATGGTCTCTTGCAATAATCAAACATGAACTTCAGAAGAGTTATTTTAGTGTTCCAGACACTTTTAAGAATTTATGATGTGTGGGCTATTTTGCACATTAGGATGAAAACATTAATGTGATTTACAAATTTATCAACTACAAGCACAATGCAACATTAATGATTGAAAGCCATTGAGTAAAAATCTGATCTGTTACATTCACATGACTTTCTCTAGTCATCATTTATTTTTATATTTCTCCTACAAACTATTCCTAAGAAGCATATTTTTCTATCTAGTTCACATTCATTAGGATAAACGTTTGTAGAAATGGTTTGATTATGCATTTTGTTGTAGGTATGAGGAGAATACAGGAGGAGGCTGAAGTAATCTTCAGCTCTTTATATACTGGTGTTGAAATTCTGTACTCTTTCCATGACACTGCGAGAAACAACTGAAGGGTGATCACTTGAACAAATGAAATGTAAAAAAGTAATCAAAAATTTAAACCAATAATATCTCAGAAATGGCTGATGCCACAAAAAAGATTATTTGAAATAAATTGTGTATTTTACAGAGATCTACATTTTGGTGCAGTTAAATTTTTGTCAATCTCTTATGGTGTGCCAGTTATACAAACTTCATTTTGAATGAAGAAGATTTAACAGGTTATTTCCAGAAAACTTGAGATATAGTAGAGTCCCAAATATCCAACATAAACGGACTGTGGTCTGGTCGGATGATGTGGAAAGTAACATTCAACATTTAAAGAAGAAGTAATGACATTTAAAACTGTCAAAATAAATTTATTATTTTATAAATTACATATGTATGTACTGTAAACTGAACAATGTTACGCTGTTTCATTTTTGTAACAATCGATTGGTGGCTAGTTGTATCTAATAATGGCCTGGTGGACGGCATTGTACAATCATTTGTGTAGTCCCAGAAGTGCAAACACTATGCTCAACAATGTAATTTTTAACAGTTTTTTTTTCTTTCTTCTGCCGACAGATTGAATTAAATGGAAGATCAGATTAGTGAAGGTTGGATAACTGGGACTGTACTATTAGTTTATTAGTCATGTACATATCTTAAACATATGGCATTTTAGACCTCAAAACTAATGCAGTAATTTGTATCACAAATTACTTAAATGTAAATAATGATTGTAATATGAATATGCATTTTTATGTGACATTGATTTGAGATGTTTGTTGATTGTAATTATTGTTGGGAAGTAAGTTTATACTGCCTTACTGAAACTGACAATAATAGCGTGCAATAATGCAGCGAGCGGGTGAGCTGTTTATCATTATTGGAAACGAGGAAGTTACGTAATATTGGCGCGTTTTTCTTTTAGAATCTTCTGGAACATTTCCCTAGAGCATATGTATTCATAATTTTCATTGGATATAAAAATAGACGCTAATGTTGGCGCGTTTTATTAGCCAATTGCAGTTCAGTTATAATCTTTAGGCATATATGGGTGAAGGAGTATAAAAAGAGTAGGTTAGAGGTAGACCCCACCAGTTCATCAAAATTCTTTGTACACTACACGTCGCATTTCCGTCAGTTCATCGTCAGTATTTGTACGGCACACTTCGGATATCAATTTGCAGGTTACGCGTAACAGAGTTATGAAAAATCTCAAGTGTTATAAAGTTAATTATACAAAAAGTTGAAGTACGCGAATTAAGAATTATCAGTAATGAAGTTATTATAACAGTTTCAGTTTGGCGAGTGTCAAGATCAATGTGTAAATGTGATAGTTAACGTGTTCGACAATAAAAGTGTAAAACAAATTTCTTCATCAGTGTTATCTTTGGATAAAAGATTCCTTTCCGTTTACACAACCTGTATAAAGAGAAGTGCTTGACCAAAAGGATAATAGCTAGCTGGAGGACAAAGAACCAAAATTAAATAAAATAACAGTAGCATTTTTTTTTAAACAAAAAAAAACTAATACTGCCGCAAATTGCTAACACCAGATGGAGCTAACAAACCTAACAAATGAATCACGTCACAAGATGGCTTCAACACGTTGAGTAAACACACATAAACAAACAACGTGGGTTATAAATAACATTAAAGCACCCACAAATTGGCGCCCAGAACGTGGGGCACGATGACCAGGAAAGGAGCAAAATGACCGGGAAAGAGCAGAATGAACCAGGACGTGGAGCGAATGGAGCAGTGAACTGAACTACAAGACGCAGATTCCAGAAACAACTATAGGAACGACAGACTACGCGGATGATTGGACATCGTAATTCCGAGATTAAAAGGCAACAGGGGAATTCAACTACAGAACACCAAAATGACGCAGATTCATCATAATACAACGCAGAAGCGACATATAACCTAGGAGAGAGGGGCAGGAATCTGGACATCAAAGCAACATCAGCAGATAGCGTCAGAAAGGTTAGAAAATTGTAAATTTTTTTTTTATCCTAAAAAAAAGAATTGTGAGAATTTAAATGTTATTAAGAAGTGGTAGGATTAAGAAAACAATGTCTACTAAGAATACTGAAGAAACAATTATGGAAGGGGATAGTGTAACGGTTAGCTGTAATTCAATACAGGTTACAGAAAATAGCTCAAACAATGTAGTATTTGAGGGAGGAAATGTTAGTGCAGAAAGTGAGAATAGAACAGCAGGAAATGTAAATTTTGATGTTAGCATGATGATTGAAATGCTGAGAAATATGAATGAGAATATGAAAAAGACTAATGAGAATATGGAAAAGAATAATAGGGAATTGAGGGAAGATATGCAAAAGAATAATGAGAAATTAGAAAAATTAACTCAGAGTAATGAGAAATTAAGGGAAGATATGCAAAAGAATAATAGGGAATTAAGAGAAGATATTGATAGGAGTTTAGAACAAAAACTAGATCAGAATAAGAGAGAATTAAGGGAAGATATTGGTAAGAGCTTAGAACAAAACAGGGAAGAAATTGAAAAGAAATTCATGGAGCTAGATAGTAGTATGATGAGAATGAGAAATGAAAATCAGGAAATGATAGCAAATGAAATAGGTGAAGTTTCAAAGAAAATGTTAGACATGAGCAGGGAAATATCTAACCAAAAAAGTGAGGTTAATAATAAAATAGAACATGTTGATGTAAAATGTACAGAATTAGGTAGCCGACTGAGTAGCATTTCAAGTGAGTTAAGAGAGATGATGGAGGCTACAAATGCAGATTTAATTCAGGTGCAAGTTAATTTCAGAGGGGAAATATCTGAAATTCAGAAGGAGTCAGAAACACAGAGAAATAAATTGTCTGAAGAAGTTAAAGATTTGTCTAAAGATTTGAATCAAAAGCTAACTTCTGAAATTAACAAACACCAAACTGTTCAAAATGAGAATAATAAAAAATTGGAACAGACAATAGAAAATCTGCAAGGTACTGTAAATAGGTTAGAATTGAATTCAAGGGCAAATATATGTGATGTGAATGTATCAGATGTACAAAATAATGATAGAGGTAGTTCCTCAGGTATGACAAATAATGTGAGTGATGCGGCAGCTTCATCTATAGCTAATGCTGAAACTCAGAGTGCACAAGTAACACTAGAGAATTTAAATATGGGAGTAGGGAATTTGCCAAATTACAATCATATCTTAAGTGATTTTCCACTTCCAAAATTTAATGAAAACTCCAGTCCAGTACAGTTTATTGCAGACTTATCAGAGTATTTTCAAATTAAAAAGATACCTGAAGCATTAAAAATGATAGTTGTCAAAAGATGTTTGGACCAGAAAACTCTAGATTGGTTACAAATGGTATCAGGGGGTGAAATTTCATATGAATCCTTTAAGAGGTTATTCATGAACAGATTTTGAAATGTTACGGTACAGCACAGCATTTGAGCAATGCTTAGTCATGGTCAATTTGATCCACGAGAGGGAATATCAATGACTGATTATTTACTGAAACATGCAAGTCAGGTTAGGAACTTGTCACCTCCAATCAATGAGGAAGATTTTGTGAGTTTGCTCACAAGGCATTATCCTTTAAGGATACAAAATTACTTATTAATTGCAAAACCACGTAGCATCTATGAGATGACAGAATTAATGACAGCTTTGGAACAACAGGAAGAAGATATATCTCGAGAGTGGGAGCATAGATTTTTAGATGTGCGAGATAGACGAAATTACCAAGGTAGGTATCAGCAAAGTAGAGGACAAGACAGACGCCATGAAAATAATACCAGACAACGGTATCAATCATACGTTCCACAATTTGAAAGATCGAGGATAGATGGGAGACCAGGTCGACAGGAACAAATAAATTATGTCAGGACAGAAAGATTGCCTGAAAGAGGGCAAAATTATGGAAGGCGGTACATTAGACAAAGGGGAAATTTCACTCACTGGAGGGGAAACAATAACCGGGAAAGATCTGAGGAATGGCAAGAAAATTATGTGCCAAGGGGACATAATTTCAGAAATCGAGGATTTCGAACTCAAGGAAGGGGAACTCAAAACAATCGTAGCGACAATGAGAGAGATTTAGCTCCTGTTAGGAATGGCAGTCCCGTACGTGAACATGGAAGTAACCAGGAAAACTGTTAATAGACTCCTGTGCAGTAGGTTCTCAGGACGTCTTTAATAATTCAGTATCCATTACCAATACAAATAATATGCCTACACACACACCCTGTAATAAGATTGCAGCAACAAAAGATAAGGGAGAAAATTTCGAGTCACCTCATGTTAGGATGGAAATTGCGAAGAAAGAGATCATTGCAACTATAGATACTGGTTCGTCAGCTTCAATTTGCTCACAGAAATTTTACATAAATTTGATTAATGAAGGTAACAAAATTATGGCTCTTCCCACTAGTAATTTAGTTTGTCGTGTTGCAATCGGAAGAACGACACAGGTCATAAAAACACAAGCTCTACTTAACATACTTATCGGCGGAGAGAATTTTGAGGTTATGTTTCTAATTGTAAACCATCTGATTTGTGACATAATTATAGGATGTGACTTCCTACATGAATATGAAGCAAGTATAGATTTTAAACATGAAGAGTTAAAAATAACAAAAGAAGATAGAGAAATAAAGGTACCTTTTATAAAAGAGAAAGTTTCTGTGATTGAGATGACAAAGGATGAGAAAAATCTTTGTGACCAAGAGTTATTTGTACAAATAACAGAGACTGATACAAATAGTCAGATAAAGCAGGTAGTCACAGAATATGAAGGGAATACCACGCCATATTTTCGACAGCTAGCAGAAATGCCAGAGAAAGTAGAGAAATTTACAATCCAAACAAAAGACGACCATATGAGCGAGACAGACAACAGCTGGGAAGAGAAGAGAAATGAAATAATACACAAGTGTGAAGAAGCTTATAATATTACGATAACGCAAAAACAAATCCTTCATGTTGTTTTGATAAACAATAGTTCAGTATTTAGTAATATCCCAGGCAGATGTAATGTATATCAGCATACATTTCAAGTAGAAGACGTACCACCATATAGGCACAAGTATGACAATTTACCTATAAGTCTTCGGGACAAAGCTAGACAACTAATAAATAGCATGTTAGAAAATGGGATTATTGAGCAAAGTAATTCTCAGTATATAAATTCAATCTGCTGGAGTATTAAACGAGATGGTAGTTTGAGATTAACTTTAGACGGTAGATATGTCAACAAGTATATGAAGCCAGATCATTTTCAAAGTGAGGGAATTGAACAACTAATTACGAAACTTTCAAGAGGGAGATTTCTGACATCCATTGACCTCACTGCTTCATATTGGCAAGTGGAATTAGATCCACAAGTGCGTGATTACACTTCATTTCAATACTCGGGGATCCAGTATCGTTTTTGTGTAAATCCTTTTGGTTTAAAAAACTCAGGAAGTGGATTTTTGAGAGCCATTCACAGTATCTTTGGAAATTCTGCAGATGATTTCTTAATAAAGTATATTGACGACTTCCTAATCATTAGTCAAACATTTGAAGAACACATGAATAATGTCCATTATGTGTTAAACAAACTGCAACAACATGGTATGACTGTAAACATACAAAAATCAAAATTTTGTGTCAAGGAAATAAATTTTCTGGGTTATGTAGTGGATGAACGAGGTATAAGACCTGATCAGAAAAGAATAGAAGCAATAATGAAAATTCCATCACCAAGGAACGTAAAACAAATTAGACGTCTCTTAGGGGTATTGAACTTTCAGAGTAAGTTCGTACCAAGATATTCAGCTGAAATAGAACCACTGCGGCAGCTACTCCGAAAGAACAATAAGTGGAGATGGACAGAGGATCATCAAAAATGTTTTGAGAGAGTAAAAGAACTCTTTGCCAAGTCCATATTACTCGAGAGGCCCAGAGAAGATTTGGAATATGAGATTTATGTCGACGCATCAATGCAAGGATACGCCGGAATTTTAGGACAGCGAGACATCAACAATGACTTTCACGTCATTAGTACAGCTTCTAGAGGACTTACAAATATTGAGCGGAATTCTTCAGTGACTCAGTTAGAAATTGGAGCACTATATTTCTCATTAATTCGTTTTAAAACCTATATTTATCAGCAAAAGGTGAAAGTATATTCAGACCACATCAGCTTAACTTTCATACAACGGTGTAGATTATGTAGTGGAAAACTTGCTAGATACATTCATGCAATATCTGCATTCGATATTGAGATTATACACATTCCTGGCAAGAATAATACCTTCAGTGATTTGCTATCAAGATTGAACTACAACCCACAAATTCCCGAAAATATTGAAAGGCCTCGAAATGAAGTCAAAATATTGACAATTGAAATTCCTTTAAGCAAAGAAATGATTAGAAAATTGAAAAATGTAGAGGAAATTCAAAATGAGGACGCAAAATTATTAGAACTTAAAGAAAAGGCACCACTAATTGAAGAGGCAAAGAAAGAAATTGTAGCATTTCAGGATGGGACATTATACAAGAAGCATGAAAAAGAAGTGCCTAGTTGGAAGGTAATGGTTCCGAAAAGCATGGAAAAGGAACTAATTAAGAATTTTCACGAAGGGTTAGCACACTCAGGGACGGACCGGACAACTTCTATGATTTTAGAAAATTTATACACATCCAAATTGCGTCAGAAAGTTCAGAAATTTATATCGTGCTGCAACCTGTGTCAGAAGGCAAAGCAAATAAATGCAGCATATGCATTTGAGACTAATTCGGTTATAAGGGATAAGCCGAGATGCGTAATTAGTGTTGATATTCATGGTCCGATGCCTCCAAGTCAATTTGGAAATAAATATATATTTGTCTGTTATGATATATTCAGTAAATATGTAAGAATTTACCCGTTGAGAAAACCTACAGGTTTAGCATGTTTGAATAGACTACTAAAGTCATATGTGATAGAAGAAGGACCTATCCAATCTGTATTAAGCGATAATGCTTCGTACTTCACAGGAAAAAAATTTATGGACGGACTGAAAGAAAATGGCATTAAACAATATTTTTCGTCAAGATACAGACCGAACTCCAACCCAGTGGAGAGGGAAATTAAGGAAATTTCAAATTATTTAAGGGTGCTGTGTCATCGAAAACAAACGCAATGGTATGGATACGTGAATTTCGTTCAGAATCTATTAAATGAGACAGTAAACAATGTGACTGGATACAAACCATGTGAACTTAAGTTAGGAAAGAAGATCAATACAATGTGTAAGAAAATTCCAGAAGCCATTCCAGATGCGCATTCGATACAACAAACAGAAGAAGAGATGTTCCGAAAAGCATTCGAGAGGATGAAGAAAAAGGCCATAAAAAGAAAAATTAAACATGAAGAAACGAAGAGAAAGGAATGGAGGATCAAAATAGAAGATTTAGTTTTGGTTAAAACTAAGAAATTGACGGATAAAGCAAATAAACTTTATTGGCGAATGTTTCTCAAATACCATGGACCATATGAAGTTGTTGAAGTATATGGAACAAATACATATGAGTTATGTAATCCAACAACTCGAAAAAGCATTGGAAAGTTCCATATTGAGATGCTGAAACCATACAACAATGAAGATAAAGGTGAAACAGAAGACAAAGATGATAAATAGTAACTGCTGGATAGTTAAAGAAGAAATGCAGAGCAATGTATTGGAACGTAAGAGGGTTAATTATTTATGTATGTCATGAGAAAGGAGAAATAAATTTAGGACATAACTAAATGTTTAAAAGGAAAATAACATTTTATTTGTTACTGTAACAGCATTTGAAATAAAGCATGATGTTAGTAAAGTACGTAGATATAATTCCAAGAGTATTGTGAATATACAGTACAAAACAACAAAAATGGGTTAAAAGTAATTAAAACAAATATTTATGTAGCAAACAGAACATGTGAAACAGTGCCTAGATTTAAGAGATGTAAATATATTTGTGTAGAGGGTGAATATTTTTGGTAAATATGTATAATAATTACAAAAATTCTTGAATGCATAAATTTTTGTCAACAATATAAGAGAGTAAACCAATTTTGTAACAGTAACTAAATAATTCAGGGTACAGTATTTACTATAAAAAATTTGTGATGTCAGATTAATGTCTATACACATTAAACTAGAGCCAGTAAAGATAAAGGAAAAACATGTCGTGTATTAAATGCGTGTGAAGTGTTAAGTGAAAGTGATAGTGTGAGTTCCAAGATTTAGGAGACTAAAAACTCAATTATAAAATTTCCAAAGAAGTTGTAAATATTTATAATTATGTTTCTAGTGGGGCATATGATGCAGTAATTTGTATTACAAATTACTTAAATGTAAATAATGATTGTAATATGAATATGCATTTTTATGTGACATTGATTTGAGATGTTTGTTGATTGTAATTATTGTTGGGAAGTAAGTTTATACTGCCTTACTGAAACTGACAATAATAGCGTGCAATAATGCAGCGAGGGGGTGAGCTGTTTATCATTATTGGAAACGAGGAAGTTACGTAATATTGGCGCGTTTTTCTTTTAGAATCTTCTGGAACATTTCCCTAGAGCATATGTATTCATAATTTTCATTGGATATAAAAATAGACACTAATGTTGGCGCATTTTATTAGCCAATTGCAGTTCAGTTATAATCTTTAGGTATATCTGGGTGAAGGAGTATAAAAAGAGTAGGTTAGAGGTAGACCCCGCCAGTTCATCAAAATTCTTTGTACACTACACGTCGCATTTCCGTCAGTTCATCGTCAGTATTTGTACGGCACACTTCGGATATCAATTTGCAGGTTACGCATAACAGAGTTATGAAAAATCTCAAGTGTTATAAAGTTAATTATACAAAAAGTTGAAGTACGCGAATTAAGAATTATCAGTAATGAAGTTATTATAACAGTTTCAGTTTGGCGAGTGTCAAGATCAATGTGTAAATGTGATAGTTAACGTGTTCGACAATAAAAGTGTAAAACAAATTTCTTCATCAGTGTTATCTTTGGATAAAAGATTCCTTTCCGTTTACACAACCTGTATAAAGAGAAGTGCTTGACCAAAAGGATAATAGCTAGCCGGAGGACAAAGAACCAAAATTAAATAAAATAACAGTAGCATTTTTTTTTAAACAAAAAAAAACTAATACTGCCGCAAATTGCTAACACCAGATGGAGCTAACAAACCTAACAAATGAATCACGTCACAAGATGGCTTCAACACGTTGAGTAAACACACATAAACAAACAACGTGGGTTATAAATAACATTAAAGCACCCACAAAACATGTATTTCTGGTGAAATCTTGATTTTGAATTTTTGGATTAGTTAGTTTATTCATCCGTTAAAGTGGTTTGGTACAATGTACATTCACTATTGGACAAGTCAAGCTATAAACAATAGTAGGTTTTTGCAATATATACAATATGTTTTTACATTATATACAATAGGTATTTACATGCTAAATACTATGGTTCATGATATACATTTGTGTTCAAGGAAATCATTAATAGAATAAAAGGAGTGGTTAACTAGATGTGCCTTGAGACTGGATTTCAGCTGGTTTACATTTTTAGTTGCCTTAATATTACTTGGTAAATTATTATAAAGTTTAATGCCGGAGAATAAGATACTTGGATGGTATGGAATATTTTCTTTATCTACCTATTGTAAGCAGGTGTTAGAGAAAGTAAACCAACTTAAAAAGGTGAGAACAATTTGTGATTGAGGTCAAAATTGAGTTCTTGTCTTGTGCTATATGATACAGATTTTGTCATTGCTCCAGATGCACTTTAGCCTTGGGCTCAAAATTGAGTTACTGGAATTATTCTCTGGCCATGAAGGTTCACGTATTTTAAGTAATGATTTCTTTAACATCATAGTAAGAAACAGCTGCTCACTATCTATGTCACTCTCTCTCTCCCCATTAGATAATTAAAACCTTAATGGCTACACTGCATACGTTCTGATCATGCTCAATATTTGTGACAATTCTTAGAGGGAAGAGTTTAATCTTTACACTTTATACAGAGCAGAAATGGCTACTGTAAGTGATGTTGCAATTCATTATTTCCAATTCTACATCACATTTGTCAGTAAGCTAGAGTCAACTTCTGTGTAGTAAAGTGACTTATCTGTCATCTTTAAATGCTAAGAAAAACTACTGAGAGATATTCAAAATTTCTTAACACTCTTAAAGGAATTTACTTATTCAATAGTTCTATAGGAAACACTAACAATCAGTGCATTTGGATAACAAATTTATGGCAGTGAAATGTAATTTACTAGTGCATCAAGTACAATATAACACATGAAGGTGAATTTTTGTAGCAGTAGTTTCCACTGTCCATTTTGTGGTGAATGGGGTCGACTACAACTGCATACCAGTCAGTCTTTCTCAGCCTTCAAGGACACAACACATGGTGGAACTGATAGCTCTGCTAAGTTGTCTATTAGCTCTGTTGATGTGTGTATTGATGTACATATTAGTTATGTTATTTTATATTTAATTTCTTTTCTTTACACAAATTGCATTCTTCATAAATAATACTCATTTAAGTCTAACACTTTGTAAATTAGGCTCCACATAATACTTTAACCCCAAGATTATATGAGACATGTTTTTAAAGTAAGTACCGACAAATTTTTAAAAAATAACGGAACATCATTTTCAAAATATTTTATTATCATTCACTGTTATTCAGGCACTTGTCGTAAAGGGAAACCAGTTTTTGTATGTCTTCATCAAATAACGATGCCGCTTCTGATGAAAGCCAAGTCTGCACTTCTTGTTTCACAACATCATAGTCATTAAAATGTTTTCCACTAAGGAATTTCTGTAGATGAAGAAACAGATCAAAGTTACTTGGTGCCAAATCGGACTGTAGGGAGGGTGGTCAAATTGTTCACAACCAAATGATGCAATCAGATCTTGAGTTTGTTTGGCTGTGTGTAGCCAAGCATTGTCACATAAATCTCACAAAATTGGCAATGAATGTTTGCTGGCTTAACATTTCTCAGATTCAAAAAACTAATCACTGGTCTGACTTCACAGTCAGCAGTCGTTCGATTGTTTTGAACATTTCAAAATGCTCTAAAACAGGAAAACACTAAGTGATGATTGCTCACGGCTGCATCTGACTTACTAATGAATGGAGGAAGTGATTGCACATGCTCAAAATCATGACTGCGACAAAATATTAAAATGGTACTTCACGCCTCATATGTATGGTGTAGAGTCTCTACAACAAATTACCATCATTATTAGAATTGTTTTCACTCTCTTGCTCCTTCTTTGAGCTCCTTGTTCATTTATCCCTCACTCTTCCTAGGAATTCCCCCATCCTACTAATTTCTTCTCTATCATTTTAATGCCTATTATACCTTTTGGCAATGTATTCTATTTCTTATTCCAAATACTATCCCTCCACCTTTTAACCATTTCACATTCAATTAGGTGATGGTAAATGTCTCTGGTTTACCACATATATTGCATCCTTCTGTAAAGTTTGGCCTTAAGCCTTTAAGAAACAGTACACCTGCTCGCATCCAAGAGTAACCCATCCTTCTCATATTAGCTGAAGATTGTGGCTTAATATGGCACCACAAAAGTTTACACTACAACAAAGGATTTATCTTCAGAAAGATGAAATCTGAAAAAGTGTGACAATGTTTTGGAACGAAATTTCCTGGTGTTTCTATACCACAGAAAACCACTTTATTAAACTTTGTCAAAAGGTTAAGAGAAACAGGGTCAGTTCAGAGTAAACATGAAAAGCGAAACCCATTGGTACTTACTGCAGTAAAACTTGATTAGATAAAAGAAAGGTTAGAACACTCTTGTCGGAAATCTGTCCTTAGTCTTCACAAGAAATGGGGTTTCAAAAACCAAGCATTTAAAGCCAATAACACTCTTAAATTTAAGACCTACAAAGTAACAATAGTGCATGGATTACAACCTAGAGGTGTAAGCCATGTGAATTTTTGTAACTGAGCTTTACAAGGTGTTGGTGATTGGCACTGTAAATCCTAAACTCATTAATTTCACTGATGGAGCATGATTTTTACTTGGCCATGTTATTACTGAAGTACTGAAAATCTTCATATCATTCATGACATTCTTTTCATAAAAGGGCTGTTTATATGGTGCACTATAACTATACATTGGAAAATAGCCCTTACATTTTTGACAATACAATTAAAGGGTAAAGGTACAGAACACAAATAATCAACCTATTTTTTGAATTGTTAACTGATGTCAAGTGTCAAGGGTGCTTATTTCCAGCAGGATTCAGCAACTACCCATAGAAGACAAAATATTGAATTTGATAAAGGAAATATTTGTGGACAGGGTTAATCTACTACTATTCAATGGATTGTTCTGTGAAGTGGCTTAAAAATTAATTTTGTTAAAGTTAAAATATAGTGAATGGGGTATGTTATTCTCAAAGTGAATTTGAAGATACCTTGTAGTTTACTCCAAAAAATGCATCAGTTGGGAATTTATGGCAGACAAAAAATTTGATGGCAGGTAGAGGGAGGAGCTGTTTATCACAAACTCCAATGACAGACTTGCTCCACCTTGCAGCATTGCTATGAAATCATGCTGTAAAGCTGGTGATACAAATATCATTTGCATCCACAAAATTCACTTGTGCTCCAGTAAAGAGAATAACCTGTTCATGAAGAGCATTTTATTTTGAAGCTTGCAGTCTAAACTCCAACTTCCTACATTAACTAGTTGCAGAAATGTGGATGAGCACTGAACTCCTCCTTTAACAAAGGAATCTACTAAGAAGCTTTAAAGTTCCTGTCCAACTTCCTTCATGCCTCTTTTGTTAATTGTATCAGCATGTGATTCAAAACAAGATACCACAACCAGCATGAGGTGAGCAATAAGGAATGAAAATGCCTAAGTTACTGATGTTATAACTTCAGTAGAGATTTTTAATTTTGTGCTAGCAGTGGTAATTTCAGTTCCTGTAATTCAATTATAGTGATTTATTTTAATACAAAGTATGAGTACTGAATATCAACCAATAACACATATATGGGAAGTGTTGTGTCACCAAATCAGGAATATAATTTACAGTATGTATTCTTTCTTCTTTTTTACTTGGTCTGCACAAGATTTGTATTACTGTTATTAAGTATGATTTTCAGATTACTTTACTTGTAAATTTTAGCAATATACACCAAGTCTCTTTGCTTAAGTACTATAGTAATACCCTATAAATTGTTTTCATCTTATTACTACGCATAACTGATGCACCCTTTAACGTGTGATAATGTCGCATTTCTCCCATAGTGGTCAGCTTCCAGCCACCTTTAAATTTTGAGTTTGCCATAGTGTCATACAAGCATGTTGTCATGGTAGCTCAATTGCTTAGAGGAACAACACGAAAGCTGAAAATCCATGGTTCAAATCCCAGCTATGGCACTGAATTTTTCAGTCTGATTCTTTCCAACACTGTTTTCTTACCCGTAAATCATGTTGCAGATAAAAACATGACAAAGTGTTTCCCATAATCGTGTGATCAAATATACTTGGGTTGCTCTCTGTCATTGTTGTTGGATTGAAATTTAACTTCCATCTTATTTTTGTACAGTATCGCACAGAAGTTAATGATAATGTAAAATCTATTGTTTCTGTTTAGTTAAAAGTAAAGTTGTCAAATATTTCTTAATTTATCTTATTTGCAAAAATCTTTACTTCTACCTGGCAGTACCTCACATACCATCAGTGATTAGTGTACTGTAGCTTGAGAACCCCTTTATAGCAGATATAATAGGTCTTTACTCTTCATTTTTGCTCCTCAAAATCCAATCTGATCAATGAAACAAGGGATACGCAATGGGAAGTAGGGAAAGGGGTGATGAATGTAGGGACATGTACTCTGAGACCGCTATGGTAACCATGAACCCCTTTAGGAACTCTGAAAACCGGCTGATAAGGCAATAGTCTGGTCCTCCAAGCTGGGCTGGACACCCGTCAAGCAAAATTTTCATTTTAGCATGCTTGCCTTGATACAAAGAATTGACAATGGAGCAGGGTTCGACCTAAACCTTGGCTGGAAAAAGAAGACCCTTCATTTTATTTATTTATTTTTTTATTTTTATTTTTAAATTTGCAATACTTACATATTCTTCTTCGAGATTCAACAAGTGATCCTTTGCATCTAGAACATTTTCTTCAGCACCAATGATGGTCACAATATTTGGATCATCTTCAGAACCACGTGGGAACTTTATGTCTACACTAAACTGTTCCATTATCTTGCGTATATTTCGACCTCGTGCACCAATAAGTCGAGAATGCACCCTTGAATCAATTGGGACTTCCTCCCTAATCATTTCATTCTGAAATTAAAATCTTTCTTTCAGAAGAACAAGCTCACAAAGGAATGTGTTAATCATAAAGTGACCTGAAATACACTGATGTAACTTAAAAGAGATAAAACAACTTTCTAGAACTTGACAATAGCAAATTTGATTTAATAATAAATTATTACGCATTTTGTATATTTCATAATTTATACTAATACATGTTACTCCATAAAATACTTGCCAACTCATTAACAATCTTCATTATATCGTCACGTGCAGCTTTTGTATTTTCTTCGTAACCAGTTATTGTAATTATATGTTCTTCTGGATCGCCTTTTTTCGGGAAGTTGATTTGTACTCCATGATCAGCCCGTATTTTTGATATAACTGCACCCTTTCTACCTATGATTTTAGGGTGATACTCTGGGTCAACCTCAATCTGCAAAAAGAAAATAAGCATTGTTTCACACTATAAAAGACTACAGGTGGCTTGTAGAATGGGATTTTTGTTCTTCACTAACATAAAACAGGAGTGTCTGTAGCATGTTGGTGCTGTAATAAAAAATTGAGATTATATAACTTACACAATACAGATTAAAAAATCTGATGTGTTACATTCACTTCACTTTCTCTACCTACTATTTATTTTTATATATAAGATAAGATAGCCTTACATCCCTTTAGGACAATGACCTCCTACTCTAGGTAAGGTAGCTCATGTAAAAGCTCAAGGTGAGCCAGTCCATTGGAGAATATTTGTATATAGCTTTTACCAATTATTCTTACAAAAGCTTATTTTTCTACTTCATGTTAATTGAGATAAACATGCAGAAATAGAACATAAGTTCAGTACCTTGTAAAAAGTACATTTTTTGTCATTAAGTGAAGTTAAAAAATTCAAGTGATGCTTGCATTTATGTTTGTAAGTGAAATCATTTATTTTATAAAACGTGACTGTGTGATTTAAACTAATAACCTTTGTTTGCACAAGACAACACACATCCTGTACTACTATTTATGTAATTCAGCCTTACCACTATGCGGTGGTTGTTATATTTTGCTGTTGATGATTTGTGTGATACTAGTGATCGCTGCTGCACTTCAATTTTGATATATTTCTTTATGTAGTGCTGTTTCAATACCATGGGCTTCAGGATAATCTTTGAAATTGTGATACTAATTCTCTTTCAGGCATACTTTGCATACTAGATAATTTACATTTAAATTTTCGACGAGCTCAATCACCTTGTGTCAGCTGATATCTTCATGCAGTATTCTTGTGCATTTTCTTCCTTGCGTTAACAGAAACTAGGGATGTGACAAACATTTATTTTCGGGTAATGACTATAACTGTTGCAGTTATAGCACGTTAACGGTCACCAGTATCGATTAAGTCATTTTTTTCCATTTGCAGTTACCAGTAAAATTAGCTCTAACTATATTTCTATAGGAACGATGTTGACACAGACATACTTTTGTTATCTGATGCAATCTAAAAGGAAGTTTCTCTGTGTCCAACACTTTGATTACTGTGGTGGTTTATAATAGCAAAATGCATTCACACTTGCCTCTACATTCCTGCACATAAACCTACACAGTTTGCACATGTGAACTGAGCTAACATGAGATCCTAAATATAAACATCACTTAATACGGATATAACAAAGGAAAATATATCATTATTGCCAACATAAACATGACAATGCCATTTTGTAAAGTGATGTTGCTAGAGAAGAGAAACGTTAACACCCCAACACACATTATTGTTTAACCACAAAAGATGTAGATAATATCAGTTGGTCACATATATGTAGCAAAGCAGATTAGTAGGCACTTTTCTCGCCAGATAGTATATTAGATCCACAATACCACTCACGATTTCTTGTGGTGGAGATTGATACTGTGTAACGAGTTGAGATAACTAGTTACTTTGATAATTGTTGTTGGGCAACTAGTTACCTGCATTTGTTACTTTTGTAACCATTATTGGGTAACTAGTTACTGTCTGTCTCTATTACTCCAGTAACTGTTACATTACTTTCTGCCCATCCCTAATATAAACACATCTCAATCCAAGACGAATCATGGAAATAAAAGCGATCAATTTTTGCATTTTGTAGTAAGCCAAGAAGCCAAATCTGTACCACCTCATATATTTCAATGTCAATAGTAAGCAGCAGCAGCCAAAGATTTTTTATTCTTTGCCGTAATGTTTCCAGAGCAAGGAAGGTGTGGGCTTATATCTAAACAGATATACAGCCCTATTTTTGTTTTTGTTTCAGTGCCATATTATCTGCAATTATACTCTGTTTTCTTTGCTGATGCTTTCTTTCGTGTTAATGTCAATTGTGCAGGATAGTCCAAAGCTGAAATGCTTCACTGATTATCAATAGTTTGATTTCACAGAAACTAAATGGACACTAATAATTTTATCTTTTACAGCACTGTGATATAATAGTTCTAGTTCCTTAGTGATTTTGCAAGTGACTCACTGCTTATAGTAGTAGTGCACTTTCTTTGGTTATATGCAGGATATTTGTGCGAAAATATTTTTTGGTTCCTGGTGGTGGCGGTAATAGAAGGGGGCCATCACTATTTTAGATAGGTCTAATGTATGTTCCAGTGAAGAACTTTATTATGACAGGTGTATGTATGTCTGTGTAAATGTTTGTTTCTGGTAGTGGCATTTCTATAAATTGGGGCAAACATTATTTGAGTGTCCAATAAATGCTCCACGACTTTATTACAATAGATTAGTATCTGTATACACAGTGAGTAAGTGCTGTACTCTCATTATTGTATATTTTCTGTTAAGTTAGTATTCATCTGGGTACCTTGTTATGTAAATTGCCAAGTTTCACAACCTTCATTTGATTCCTTTTGTACAAGTCCTTCTGCAGATTTGATTTTAGTACTATTCAGTGTGGAGCATTTTAGTGAGGTTAGCAATAGTAGATCAGTTCATGGGTCTTACCTTACAAGAGAATTACGAAGAATATGTGCAGATATTTAGGAAAACAACAAATAAGTATTTCAGGTTATGTTTATCAAAGCATATCATATCTTTTAGAATTTTTTAAAATGTATGACTGCATTGTGTAATGAAGTTATGTTATTGTTTTTGTGAATAAGTGCATTAGCTGCATATGTGTAAGGTATTGCTTAGTTTTTATTCTTTTGATGAGTAACTGTGTTTTATTTGCCTTTATTCATTTCAAGGGTATGGCAACTTGGTATAACACGATCTTCCCACACATACAAGCAACTAGAAATCAGATCGTTAAATATTATTCTAGTTAACTGGGATCGTAATAATGAGTAATGCTATTTATTACGTCTTGTTTTGTATGTATGAGTGATAAGCATGTTGGTGAAATGAATCCCCTAGACCAGCCATAACTAACCCATTTGCCGCAGTGCATGTGCTTGAATACAGCACTGTGCATGCTGTGCAGTGGGAGTGGTCGGTTCGTTCTCCATTGCAGTGGTGTTCAGTATATCAGCTCCATTTTATAAAAGAAGGGCAATCATTAAATCAAAGGGCACCCATGCCAAAAAATTATTTCGATTCTGAATGGGAAGCTGCATACTTTTCATGGAATGTAGCAGTGGTGTCATTTGTTTAATTTGTCACAAAAAAATTGCAAGTGCTAAAACGATTTATCTTCAGCGTAATTTTAATACACTGCATCCTAATGATTATTCAGCTCCCTAAAATGAAGACACACCACAGAGATACAAAACCTCAGAGAAAAGGTCACATCGCAAGAAGAACAGAAAGTAGGGGATAGTGGCATGGCAGAAACCTCAGTATATGTGAATTATGCAACAGCACTAGAAATTGCCAGATTTTTAGTTGTTTATTGGATAGTCCATTTATTAAATGATGTATACCTATAGCCATTAGTAAATTCACCCCTGTCAATTGTTCATCAGTTTGAGAGCATAAGTCTGTCACCTCCTACTATATTGTGACTTCGTCCAGTTTTTCAATGTTACTCAATTTTCAATTTCACTTCTCTCAATTCTTATCTGTCACTGTTTTGTTTTATCTACTGTTTACTGTTTGTTCACTGTGGTCTTCACTTCGTTCACACTATCACTTCACTAAGCGACCTAGTTCAATTGTCCATCACTTCGCTTCCTTCGGGATGCAGCCTCTTCACACCAGACAGTTCACTTCACTCGAGAGTCGAACACAAGTTCTCCACATCCGTCGCTCTATGGTAGCACTCAATGCACATCACAGAAACCTTCACCAACTCGCTCGGATAATTGCTCTTGATATCGCACCAAAAAAGTAGTCGCTAACTTGCTGACCAACTCAACTCCAACTTTCACGTATTCGACTTGCAACTCGACACACACTCACCAACTCAGCTCCACTCTGTTGCAATCGACTCGCAACTGACTGCCCAGAGAACACTTGCTTATATAGGTAGTGGCATTTTACATAGAAGGTTCTCAAATGTTCTAGAAGTATTTTGACACACAGGAGAGATAAAGCTTTCCAGAAAGTTTCAGTTATCTTCCGATAGCGCACCCGGTGTTTACACTGGCAAGCGACATTATCTTGTTTACTCTGACCGCTCGACAACCTTGGACCATAGCTGCTGCACACAGAGCTAGTCGTCCTGAGCAGCTCTGCGATATAGGGCAAGCAATCAAGATGGATCAACATCAGCTTTCCTCGAGGTTGATGTCGAATGCGGTATACCACATCGTTGATGCAGGTAATTACCTTATACGGACCGCACCAGGAACGTTGCAGCTTAGGAGACTTCCCTTTAGTCCTCATTGAACGGTAGAGCCATATGAGGTCACCCTCTTGGAATCCGGCTGTGTTCGCCAGACGATCATAGCGTACTTTCTTTCGGTCACTTGCCAGCTTCAGATGCTCCCTGGTTAGATGGTGAATGTCCTTCAGCCTATCCGTTAGCACCCCGACATAATTCATTGCGAGCTGGTGAGCATTAGGGGACTTGCCAAACAACAGATCACAATGTAGCCGTAGCTCCCAGCCGAATATCATGTTGGCCGGTGTCATGCCAGTGGACTCGTGTACTGATGCTCAGCAGACCAGGAGGAATAATGGTATGAGCGTCCATAAATAAAACTAATTTTAATTTTCCACCACTCCGTCCAACTGTGGGTGAAGGGGGAGTGGTATGGGTCGTGGCCTTGGAAAAGTCTCGCATAAGGTTAAATTCAAAATTCGTCCCCTGGTCACCGTGGAGCTCCCGGGGAATCCCAAACCCGCAAAAGAAGTTGTCTACCAGTGCATTAGCCACAGTCAAAGCCTCTCGATTAGGAATCGCATAAACCTAGTCCATAGACAACAGCAGGTAGCGTTTTCCTTGCCTGTCCTTGGGAAAGGGCCGCCACGTCGATTGCAATTCTTTCAAATGGCGCTCAGACATTGCTTTGTGGCATCCGGCCCCGACTTGCTGCACAGATGTCGCATTGTTAGCACCACCTCTCGACGTCGCTACGAATCAAGCAATAAAAGTCGGCGATGGAGCTTCTCCAAAGCCTTATTTACACCGTGGTGCCTTCCGGTAATACCGGCATGGGTCCCCTCGAGGTCTTCTTTCACCTTTTTCCTCGGGAGTACCAACTGTTCCACTCGAATTTTTCTGTCTGCAGACTTCCACACTCTTTAAATACATCGTTTCTGACCACCAGGGGGGTCCTACCGAGTCCAAAAGCTCTTCATCCATAAGGAGCAACCTATGTCTCCATCTGTCAGCTGGTCCATCCTCAAGGTCTCTTCGTCTCAACCGATTGCAGGTTGCGCTGAGATGGACGTATGGCTGTAACACTCTCCTTCGCCTCGACTTTCCCACAGTGATTGCAGTTTTCCTGGCACGGTCTTAAGGAAAAGGCCTTCATGCCCGGTGCATTGAGGTAAAATTGTATTCCTACAGCCGTTGGATCCAGCGGTCTGTCCTTCCAAATTGCGAAACCCTAAAAGCCAACTTAGGGCAGAGTGATCCGTTCGGAGGTAGAACTTCTGTCCGTAAAGGTACTTGAAGTACTTCAGGTTCCCTAGGAGCTCTTGTCTCGTTACACAGTGGTTTCGTTCAGCCTTGGAACAGTGTTCTATTGAAGTAGGCTCATTACTTGCAAGATAACCCCAAATGCCAACGTCTCTGGCATCCAAGTACCGGGGACGTGCACACAGTGTTCTTTAGGAACTGAAAAGACATCTCGGCTTCATTCCTGTCAGCTGTATCAACGGTTTAGCGACGTTTGCATACCTCGCCACAAATTTTCGGGAGTACATGCAGAGGCCCATGAACAGGCGCAGTTCTTGTTTATTCCTGTGCCATTCCTTTATGGCCTCTAGCTTCTGGGAATCCGCAACCACTCCACCAGGGCTTACGATGTGTCCTAGGTAGCGCACTTCCTTTGTAAACAGCTAACACTTCTTGGGATTCAAGGTTGGCCTGGCGAAGCCTTTCAAACATCTTCCTCAGGTTGCTTAGATGATCCTCGAATGTCTTGCCTATAACAATGATGTCGAGGTAGAGGAGACAAGTGTTGTATATGAGGTCTAGTTCTAGACTGAGAAGGGGTGGGTTTTATGCCCAAGCACTGCGACCTTAAGATCTATTGCATCCCCCCTTTCATCAGTTAAGTAGTCTGTTGCTCGATATGAACTTAACCAGACTGCTAACTGAGGCTTTCGATAGTTCATCTATCTTTGGAAAGTGACTGCCAAAAGTATTTGCTCTTTGACTCGCAAGTGCAGGGCAATCACATAGTAGATGAGTAACAGTCTCATCTCCTTCTAGACATCTACTACAGATAGGGTTGTTAAACAATCCCATTCTGTATAGATTAAACTTTAGGGCACAGTGTCCTGTAATGAATCCTGTTGCCCATGCAAGTCGTCTTCTACTAAGACTGCGCAAGTATTTTGCCCGGCTGTTATCCAGGTCTGTAATGAACAACTTGGAATGTCTGCAACCCTCAATGGAGTTCCAGTAGTTCTTGTGTTCTGCTTGAGCCCAGCACTTAATAGCCTGTTTCACTGGTCTGTAGGACACTCCCAGTACAGGCTCCGGACCAAAAAATGGGATTTCACTGCCAATCTTGGCTGCTTCATCTGCTTTCTCATTGCCTGGTATACCTATATGTCCTGGCACCCACATAAGTTGAACCTTATTGTGTTCAGCCAGTGCCATTAAGGATTCCCGGCATTCTGAGATGAACTTTGATTTTATTGATGGTGATTCAAGTGCTTTAAGAGCAGCTTGACTGTCTGAGAGGATAAGAACACTTCTATTCTTATATCTCCTTTTAATGCTTTCCATGACACTGGCTAGGATTGCATAAACCTCAGCCTGGAAAACTGTAGCTAAGGTACGACTATAAGAAATCTTGGTACCATTACCGTAAAGCCCAGCCCCCGTTCCCGATTTGGTTCTAGAACCATCAGTATACCAGATTGGGCCTTTGTTATTATGAGGTTTTACCAGTCTTTCCCATTCACTCCGCTGTGGATAGGATACCGTAAATTTCAAATCAAACTTGAATCTTGTTTCAAGAATGTCAGTCCCCATGTTGAGTATCTGTTGTACATTCTTATCCCAAGGAAGCTTGAGATGATTAATATGTCCAGTATTAGACACTTTGGTTTGGCGACAAATACGGTGATACGCGATCATGGCTTCTGCCTTCATCCATATGTGGAGAGGTGTGAGCCCAATCAGCATCTCCATTGCCGCAGTTGGAGTAGTTTTGAAGGCTCCCATAATTGAAATGCAGAAGGTCCTCTGTAATTTACAGAGTTCCTTTCTGCACACCTTTAAATTAACTCTATGCCACCACATCAGTGCGGCATAAGAGAATATAGGTCTCACCATGGCAGTGTATATCCAATACACTATGCTAGGTTTCAGACCCCATGTCTTACCAAGCATACCTCTACATGTCCAAAAGACTCTGTAGGCTTTGGTAATACATAATTCCATGTGATGTTTCCAAGTTAATTTCTTGTCTAAAACAAGCCCAAGATATTTAACTTGTGTTGAATAGGGCACTACTTCACCAAAGAGAGAGAGTCTGGTTAAATCAGGCCCCCTTCTCCTGGTGAAGGGTACCACTACTGTTTTGCTTGGATTAACAGTTAGATTATTCATCTTGCACCAAGCTTCCACTTCCTCAAGCGCCATTATGTATATGAGGTCTCTCATTACAGAACCCATCAGTCTCCTGAAATGTTGGGCCGGCATTGCAGAGTCCGCAAGGCATTACCATGAACTGCCACAAACCATGTCCAGTAGAAAATCCTGTCTTCTCCTTGTCAGGATAAAGTGCCACTTGCCAGTACCCCAAATTCAGGTCCAGGGTGGAAAACCAATGGGCTAAGGTTTCTAGGGTGGTGACGTCGTTCAACTTCCGGTAATCACGCAGATCTCAATCCTTTTTCACTACCACTACCGGTAATGAGAACGGGCTATTGAATTCCTCTATTATGCCTCTGGATTCATGTCATTACCCGGTTGTCTATTTCCTTCTGCTTCGCTAGCGGGACACGGCAAGGCGGCTGTCTATTCGGTCGAGCATCGCTGGTGTCGATTCGATACATCTCTCTATGGTAACGGCCATAATCATCTTCTGATAGGCTGAAGATGTCCTGGAATTCCACGAGCAGGTTAAGGATGTGTTTCTTCTCGCCTCGTGACAGGTTCTCAACCGCCTCCTGGACAAGGTTACTCAGACTATCCCGTTTCTTGGTGTTCGGTCGGCCCTCGGTGTCTAACGCCGCGGATATTATACAGGCGAACCAGCTTGCACTTTCCCAAGACAGCTCCGTTGTGCAGCTCCTGATCCCGGTTGGTGGCATTAAGAACCCTCATTAGGACGGTCTCCCGAGCATGCAGCAGCGCCCTCGTGATATAAACCCCATCTGGGTCAAGTCCTCCCCGATAATAATCATGTTCCTTATTAGGGGTTTACCTGCCCGCGCCGTCACCATTTTCTCACTCCATGCTGGAACCACCAGTTGTTCGGTAAGTAAGAACCTCACTGATTGTGATCCCTCCTCCAGATGGTTCAACAGGATCTCGTCTCGTCCCAGGTGCAATATGCGGCACCCGACATCCACCTTGGCATCGAAAAACTGAAGGCCGTTCAGGCCCAGGATAACTTCCTCGGGGATTGCAGTAACGAACACCCACATTTGTAGTCTGCTCCTGTCAAGGGTCCTTCAGATAAGCTTCCTCAGTTACGGGTAGGGTTTCATCCGAGGCGGTTCGTAGCTCGTAGCGCCTGATCGGCATTCCTTTTTGGTAGTCCCCGCACCATATCCATCCTGGTGATTGCTAGTGAGGCCCCTATGTTCTCCATAGCGCTGCTCCAACAGTTTAATCAAATCCTCGGTCGAGGTTCCGGCGGGGAAGGTGCACAGGGTTTCCCTGCTTGCCCCTGCATGGCAGCCAAAAGCTGTGCCGTCTTCTCCGCAGGCGTCCATCCATTGTGGCTGGTTAACGGTCGCAAACTGCCTCTTAAACACCACCCACGGGAAGTGCCGTCAAATTTCGGGGTTTTACTGTCTTTGCATTAGCCGACTTCGTAATCGCGGGACCCTCTACAACTTCAGCACGGATGTGGCACATCTCCTTCACCGTGTCGTCCATTATCCTCTTGCTTTATTTCGCATGCAGGTCTAGATGGCCTTTCACTGCGGTTTCTATCACCGCATTGTTTTCCTTCGTTTTCTGTTCTAGAATATTTTCTTGTTGATTTAGACGATCTTCCACGTCAAGTTTAATTTCCTCTTAACTCCTAAGCGATGTCATTTTTCATTGACGCATTAATCTCAGATTTGACAGTGTCAACGTCAAAACCTAGTTGGGATTTCATTTTCTCTATTTCAGTCTTCATTTCTGTTGTTATACTCTTCATTTCACTTCTCATCTCTACCCATTCCGGATTTCATACCTTCATTTCAATCTTCACTTCTTCCTTAACACTCTTCACTTCCATTCCCATCTTCTCCATCTCCACCATTCCAGATATCACTGTCTTCACTTCCTTCATGACGCAGCCTCTTCACACCGGACGGTTCACTTCACTCGGGAGTTGAACCCAAATTCTCCGAACTTAACCGTCACTCCGCGGTAACACTCGCTGCACGTCACAGAAGCCTTCACCAACGCACTTGGATAATCACTATTGTTGTCGCACCAAAAACGCGCGCTAACTCGCTCGCACACTGACTGACTCAACTCCACTTTGTCGCACTCGACTCGCAACTGGACACGCGCTAACTCAACTCCATCTGTCACACTCAACTCCCTTTCAACTCGCGACCAACTGCCCGCGAGAGCGCTCGCTTATATAGGCAGTGGAATTTTCCGTAGAAGGTTCTCGAACGTTCTAGAAGTATTTCGACACATGGGAGAGATAAAGCTTCCAGAAAGTTTTGGTTACCTCCTGATAGTGTGCCCGGTGTTTACGCTGGCAATCGGCGTTATCTTGTTCACTCCGACCGCTGCTCAATTGCTTATTTTCATTTGCGGTGTGAATGACAACTTGGAAGTTGAGAAGAAATACTAAATCTGGTACCAATGAAAGGCACAACAGGGTCAGACATTCTGACTGTATAATGGGAGTTGTGGAGAATGCAGGCATCCCATGGGATATACTTGCATCAGTAGCCACAGATGTTGCTCTGGAAATAAATTGAGTTTAATTTATGGACGCTCTTTAACTACTATGGTCCTTAGTGTCCCATTCTATATTGGACGTGAAAGACCAGTAATTTTATTAAGAGGCCTCTTTATCAAGCTTGAGGTTCTTTTACGTGCCGTAAATCTACGACACGGAACCACCGGCTTTACTTCCCTTCCGAAGGATTTTTCCGCCAGAAAAAAATTCATTGCCCTCCACCAGGTTTGAACCTGCGACCTTGGGAACTAGAGGCTAGTACGATACCACTAGTCCATGGAGGACCACTGATGGTGCACTGGTTATGGTTGGTTCGCACAATGGGTTTGTGACTCTCCTAAAAAATAAATAACAGCAGTCCATTGTATAGTTCATCAGGAAAACTTGTGTGCCAAAACAGTGAATGTAAAGAATGCAATGAGTCTGGTAGTGAAGGCTGTAAACAACTGAGGTCCCATGGTCTAAAACACAGACAATTTAAAAGCTTCTTAGAAAATATGGAGCATGAGGATGTTGATATACCAAATGGCTCAGTCGAGGCAAAGTTTTAAGTTGTTCTTGGAAATGTGTGGAGAGCCTATCACAGAGCTCACAAATGTTAAGTGGAAATGTGATCTTGCATTTATGGCTGATATACTTGTAAATGAACATTTGATGGTTTGAATTATCAGTTCATGGGAAAATCAAATTAATTGCAGATATGTTCTGTAGCAACGAAGCTTTCAAAAATATGCTGTCATTACGGCAATGTCAACTGTCAAATGGTGATCCTTTTCATTTTCCCAGGTTGCAAAGTGTGATCTGTGATAATGACTCCCCACAGGTGGGATGTTATGTTGAAAATCTGCACTTGCTTTTCGTGCATTTGATGAAAAATTTCTGATCTGATGGGTTTAAAAATGGATTTTGATTTATTCACTACACCATTTAGCATGAATATTGATGATACTCCCAAAGATGTTGAACTGGAGCTTATCACCTTGAAATGTGACATTGAGTTAGCTGAGTTACAGAAACAGAGGACTTCTATAGTTGATTTTCTAAATCAAGATTCCCTTGTTTATACAGGTGTGCGGCATATATGATAGCAATGTTTGGTTCCACCTACGTATGCAAAGCCTTATTTTCAGCTCTGAAAGTAATAAAGGCCCTCAGAAAGCAAACATCAGTGATCATAACATAAGGTGTGCATTAAGGGTTCAGAGTTGTGCTTCACTGTCTCCTAATGTGGTAAATATTTTGAAAACCAAAAGATGTCAGAAAGCAAGAGTATCTACTAAGAAGAACTCAATGTATCAAATTCTTACTTGAAACATGTATTCACTACAGAGTCATATTCGTTAAATTTGAAGTCCTGTTTGTAAAATTATCACTGTACAGTAAGTTTTATTTTATTTTATATTTGTGGAACTTTTCTAGAATAAAAATTGTGCTAAATTCCATGGTTTTGTTCTTATAGTAAAAGATACTGCATGTATACACTATCATTTGGTTGTATAGGACTTAAGGCTAAACTGATTCGTATTGGGTTGTTTTGTCTATAATTTAATACCAAGCACAAGAGGAATATTACACCATATATAACATAGTTTGTGATGATTCCTTCTCTACTATCCTATCTTTAATATTTTAATGGTAACGTAACTACCAATTACCGGATGCCACTGCATGAAGTAGTGAATGACTCATAGGCATATACACTATGTGATCAAAAGTATCCGGACACCCCAAAAACATACGTTTTTCATCCTAGGTGCATTGTGCTGCCACCTACTGCCTGGTACTCATTATCTGCGACCTCAGTAGTCATTAGACATCGTGAAACAGCAGAATGCGACACTCCATGGAACTCACGGACTTCAAACGTGGCCAGGTGATTGGGTGTCACTTGTGTCAGAAGTCTGTATGCGATATTTCCACACTCATTAAACATCCCTAGGTCCACTGTTTCTGATGTGATAGTGAAGTGGAAATGTGAAAGCACATGTACAGCACAAAAGCGCACAGGCCGACCTCATCTGTTGACTGAGAGAGACTGCCGACATTTGAAGAGGGTCATAAAGAGTAATAGGCAGACATTTATCCAGACCATCACACAGGAATTCCAAACTGCATCAGGATCCACTCCAAGTACTATGACAGTTAGGCGTGAGGTGAAAAACCTTGGATTCCATGGTTGAGCGGCTGCTCATAAACCACACATCATGCAGGAAAGTGCCAAACGGCACCTTGCTTGGTTTAAGGAGCGTCAACATTACACAATTGAACAGTGGCAAAACGTTGTGTGGAGTGATGAATCACGGTACACAATGTGGCGATCTGATGGCAGGGTGTGGGTGTGGTGAATGCCAGCGTGTGTAGTGCCAACAGTGAAATTTGAAGGTGGTGGTGTTATGGTGTGGTCGTGTTTTTCCTGGAGGGGGCTTGCACACCTTGCTGCTTTGCGTGGCACGATCACAGCGCAGACTACATTGATACTTTAAACACCTTCTTGCTTCCCACTGTTGAAGAGCAATTTGGGGATGGTGATTGCATCTTTCAACACGATCGAGCACCTGTTCATATTGCATGGGCTGTGTTGGAGTGGTTACACGACAACATCCCTGTAATGGACTGGCCTGCACAGAGTCCTGTCTTGAATCCTATAGAACACCTTTGGGATGTTTTGGAACGCCGACTTCGTGCCAGGCCTCACCGACCTACGTCGATACCTCTCCTCAGTTTCGCACTCCGTGAAGAATGGGCTGCCATTCCCCAAGAAACCTTCCGGCACTGATTGAAAGTATGCCTGCAAGAGTGAACGCTGTCATCAAGGCTAAGGGTGGGCCAACACCACATTGACTTTCAGCATTACCGATGGAGGGTGCCACGAATTTGTAAGTCATTTTCAGCCAGGTGTCCGGATACTTTTGATCACGTAGTGTACCTGGCTGGCACAGACACAGCATGTTTGGGAGTTGATTGTCCCTGCTATAGGCCTATGTATATATGTGGGCATCTATATATATATTAGAATAACATTAATTTTGATTTCTCATTTGTAATTTTAAAAATGGTAAAGAACTTGTGCATAATTATATATTTTATGGACCAGATCATTTTTGTAATTTACTGAGGCTATTTTGATAATTGTCCTCTGCTTTAATACGTAATTGTCATTGTATGATTGCTTTTTGTAAATTTTGCTCAGCATAAGGCATAAGAGCCAGCATATTCTAAATTGTTTATTGTCCTTAAAACATTTGCATTACGTATGATTTATGCAACATGTTATAGCTAAATTATTAGAGCTCAAGCCAACAGCACAACCTGGTTGCTAATAGGAAGAGCCTAAAGCCTCAGATGGCCTCCTGCATTCGCACCCCATGGACCATACAAGCATTCATTGATGAAAGATGTCAGTCTTCGAGGTTAACTCAAATGCCAATACTAATTAGTAGTGCCAATAGATGTCTCACTAATATTTTTCTTCATTGGCTATTTGGGTAAGGGGCCCACCCAGCAGCATAGGACTTGACCATTAGGTACTGAGTCAAAGTTTAGCATATCACATATATTTACTTTCTTCTATTTCATGGGATACTGTGTAACCTTTACAGGTATGGTGCAGTCAGCGTACACATAAACATTCACTGAAACTTTCTCAAGCTCAAATAAACAAGGAAACACACAATATAATTTGCTACTTCAATACCTGTATATAGAATCATTAGAACACTCGGACAAAGTTCTGTGTATGTCAATAAGGCTATAACATGCATATTACTTATGAAATCAATGAAATTCAATATGTAGAGGAATCTAGAAGCAATGAGTTGATTTAGAAGGAGATGTCTCAATGAAGGAATTTGGCCAACCCATCTACCTGCCTAAATTAGTTGCCTTGTTTATATAGCAAAATCTGGTGACATTTTGAGGTAGGTTCTGCCAACATTAAGGAACGTCTGCAAGCAAAGTAAGCATGCTTTGTTGTAACCAATGGTTGCTAATTAACGTAAGTTTATATAAAAAAATAAACTAAACCTAACCTCCTGTGAATCAGAAACGTAAGCTTATGTCATAAACATCATTAAGAAATGCACGTTCTGCCAATGTTAAACAACACCCACAAGTGAAGCAAGCATGCTTTGGTGTAACCACTGGTTGCTAATTAACTAAGTTTATATAAAAAAAGAAAGAAACTAAACTAAACCTAACCTAAACCCCCGTGAATCAGAAACCTAAGCTTATGTCATAAACATCATTAAGAAATGCATGTTCTGCCAATGTTATGGAATGTACGCTCGCTTTGCTTGCATACTTTGGTGTAACCACTAGTTGCTAATTAACCTAACTTTATATTAAATAAACTAAACTTAACCTAACCTACCATGAATAAAAAATTTAAATTAAACTGAGGTTTATTTATGGATGCTCTTTAACCTCTATGGTTCTTAGTGTCCCATTTTATATTGGGCATGAAAGACCGGAAATTTTACTCAGAGCCTCTTTTAGTACACTTGAGGTTCTTTTACATGCTGTAAATCTATGACATAGGACCACTGACGTTACTTCCCTTCTGAAGGAAGCCATGTTAAGGATTTCTACGTCCGAAAAAATTCATTGCCCTCCACCTCGTGAACTAGAGGTACCCCTAGACCATGCAGGGGTGAATCAAATCCCCTGAATCAAAAATCTAAGCTTATATCATAAACATTGTTAAGGAATGCATGTGAGCATGCTTTGGTTGCTGTGTTTTGTGTTTATGTTTATTCACTAATCCTAAGCAATTCAGATGCACGAGTGTTATTAGTGTAGTGATAGCAGGCCTAATAACAGATATGGAACAACATCAGAACACTCAAATGTCATTTATGTTGGACTATATAATCAGACCTTAACTTTCTTTGTTCTTTTTTCTCTTTCAAATTGATAAGGTTGTCGATTATGGTGGTCCGGAGGAGATGTGACATAAAGGGAGGGGGTTTATTAGTTTATTTCATACTAGCTTAACAGGAGCTCCAATTTAGTGGAGCATGGACTTAGTATAGTTGAGAATCCATTCCCTTCAAATGGTTTGTGTGGTATAAGCTTTCAGAGGGAAGTTCATAGTGTCCTTAGAATGTTCTCGAAAAATGAAGCAGCATTCATTGCATAAAGCCACTTTCTGCACATGTACAAGGCACATTTCATGCTTGCAGCATGGCTTCCTCTTAGGCAGTCTTAGGCCAGTGCTTCAAGGGAAGAGGATGTCTATCAGGCTTTCCTCCAGGCTGCCATAATGAAGTTGGCATGAACAATAATGTTACAATGTTGTATTAAAATGCAAAAGTGACGTAAATACTTGGTATTTATATTTTAACATATCCTGATCAACCTTTTATTTCCATAGTTTTAAATATGTGAACCCCCAGTAGGATTAATCTAAGACATAGTTTTGAATAGCATCACCTCTCAGTCAGCAGATTGCCAGACAATTACGTTGCAATAAAGTAATAAGGGCTGATTTAATGATGTAAATTGAGGATATAATAGTGAAACGTTACAGAATACTAGCCTGGAAATTCTCTTTCCACAATATCGTGGGAAACAGCTGAAAAGTGACAGCACTTTAAAAAATGACAGAGGTATTAAAAATTCAAACCAATAACAATGGATATCTTGGAAATGGCTGATCCCATAAAGAAAGTTATTTGAAATAAAAATCTCCTTTGATTTTAAAAGTATTATTTTCAAAATGCATGACTTTCTTCCTCTGAGCCAACTGTATTCAATGATGATTTATTCAGTTTTATATTTTCAACACATTAAAATGTATTCATTGTTTCTTGCACTGAGTACCACTGGGGTCAATATTGCCCCAATCTAAATCAGCTTTATTCTTTGAATGCAACATTATGAAAGTAGGAATGCTGACACTTACTTTGAACATGTGTTACACAAAACATTTGCAAGAATGAAAACATTTCCCGCTTATCTTTTACCCACTGTTAATAGTTTTTTGCTTTGGTTGTTAGTGTTTTGCCTCAGTGTGTCGTAGAATTACATTATGAGTACAAAACATTTGGGTAGTCGAGAAACAGAAGCAATTTTGAAGAACAATATATTGAAAGAACATCTGATGACAATGGGAGTTCATTATAACTGAAGACAGTGAATCAGCTGAAGATGGTGATGATGTTGGAGATTTGGAAACTACCGTATTTGCTTGGCTATAGGACCCCTCTTAATGTTTGAGAGACAAATTAAAAATTCTGGGGAATGACAAATTCTTTGTAAATCTAAATCTAACATCACCTTATTAGCTTCTGTGACAAGCAAATGGCACAGTAAAAGCCACTGACAATTAGTCTTTCAAGCTATAGCCAACCACAGAAGAGGAACAGTACCCCTTTCCAGTTCCCACCCACTCGCGCAGCTGCTTGGTTTGCACTTTCTTTACACGTTCTGTCTTTACCTTCAATGCATACTGTGAGGCAGGGCAAGGACAAGTAAAATCAAGATAGATGAAATCAAAGATAAAGTACAGGAAAGTAGTAAAGAAATTCATAAACTTAAAAATAGTTTTGAGAACTTAAGCATAAGTGTACCAAGGGTAATTGCAAGTACAACTAGTTCTGTAAATGCTAACCAAATGCATGTCAATAATGCAAGTACAGAAAGAAGTGTATCACCATTGTTAACTAACAACACAAGAGACACCACTGCTTTTTCTATAGCATCAGCCTCTCAAACACACAATAATATTGATGACACACAGATGCATGTACCAAACCAGGTATCAAACTATTATTCTGTGCTTAATGAGTTACCATTACCTAATTTTAATGCTTCCTCAAGTCCAGTACAATTTATAAATGGTCTTATAGAATATATTAAATTGAAAAATGTGCCTGAAGCATTAAAAATGATCCTAGTTAGAAAATGCTTAGACAACAAAACTTTAGAATGCTTACATACGGTAGCAGACAGTGAAATGAATTTTGAAACCTTCAGAATTTTATTTATGGATAAGTTTTGGAATACCACTGTACAACATAAGATTAGGGCAAGCCTAAGCTACTCACAGTACAATAGGGATGATAACTTATCAATGACAGATTATCTTAGTAAATATGAGGAATAGTCAGATATTCAATTCCAGCCATGTATGAGGAGGATTTCATTAGTTTAATTACTAGACACTACCCTCTACACATACAAAACTACATCTTAATTGCAAGATCCAAAACTATTTACGAGATGACAGAGCTAATATCATCATTAGAACAACAAGAAAGTAATAATAGTAATGAAATGTGGAGTCCACGCTGACGAGACAGACAGATCAGGCGAGAACGGCGTAATGATATGCCTTACAATACATGCTACCACAATGTAAACAGAAGAAATAATGAATTTCAGGGTCAGAACAGATTCAATTACAGCACACAAATCAGAGATTCAAGACAACAAGGGAGACAGGAACACATAAATTATGTGAGAATGGAAAGAATGAATCAGCAAAATTCTACTTCACCCAGGGGTAATAATAGATTCCAGCATAGAGGAAGTATGCAAAACAGGGGAAACTTCCACAACTATAATGAAACAAGCAACAATCATCCTGAAGAATATACATGTGGAGGACATATCAATTTTAGAGAGAGAACAAGAGCTAGGGGGCGTGGCTCGTACTCAAATATCGATGATAATGAAATAATTGTAACTGCGGTACAACATGGCAATCCGGTAAATACTGGGAATACTTACCAGGAAAACTAAGTTATGTATTGCCCGACGTAGATTCTGGTAATACAGTGCCTTCTGCTCCAAACGGCAAGAATAAAATATCTACATACTTTGATTGTTATCGTGTAAGTACAAACACAGGGAATTGTGAAAACAAATATGATTCACCTTACATACAAACTATTATAGCAGGAAAGGAAGTAAATGTTGCAGTAGATTCAGGATCATCAAGCTCTATCTGCTCGAAGAAATTTTTTGAACAATTGTTGAATGAAGGGATACAACTCATGATAGCCCCAATAAGCAATGTAATATGTAGGGTAGCCATAGGTACAATGACCCAAACCATCAAATCACAGGCATTGATATCTATACAGATAGCAGATATTACATTGGAGGTCATGTTTTTATTTGTTCCAAACTTGATATGCAAAGTTATAATTGGGTGTGATGTTTTGATAGTTCTCTGCGCTAGTTGATTTTAAGAACAGACTAATATTAAATAAAGAAGAAAAGAAGATATATGTGCCTTTTATTAAAGATAAAGTATGTAAAGTACAAAGAATGGAAGAAGAAAATGCAGTATATAAAGAAGAGTGCTTCATACAAATAGTTAATGTCCAAGCAAGCAGGGAAAACAATAAAAGGTTATCGACCATTAACTTCGAAGAACAGAACACTGACCTTAGCAAATGGAACCCTTATGCAAAGAAATCTATGGAAGAAGAAGATATTCTAGAGCAGGTAGAAGGTAGTTATACAACAGAGGTAGAAGACAGGAAGATACATTACAGACCCACTGATGACAAATGCAATACTGACAATGAAAAGTTAATAATGGAAAAGGTATTACAGGACAATAAACATGTTTTCAGTGAAATTCCAGGACGGTGTACATCATATGTTCACCATTCACAGTAGAAAATGTACCAGCATTTTGAAGAAAGTATAATAATCTACCAGTGAATCTAAGAAACGAAGCTAAAAAATTAATAGTTAGTATGCTAGTAAATACCATCATTGAGCTTAGCAATTCACAATATATAAATAGGTTTGTTGGATGGTAAAGAAAGACAATAGTTTAAGAATCACAATAGATGGAAGATATTTGAATAAATTCATGCTACAAGATCACTTTCAAAATGAAAGTATACAACAAACAATAGCAAAATTATCACGTAGCAAATATATCTATTCCATAGATCTTACAGCTTCATTTTGGCAAGTCGAGCTAGATCCTAAAGTACGTGATTACACAGCCTTTCAAGTTTTGGATTACAATATAGGTATTATGTAAACCCATATGGATTGAAGAATAGTGCTAGTGGATTCCTGAGAGCAATACATAGTATCTTTGGTAACACAGCAGATGATTTCTTAATCAGATACACTGATGATTTCCTAATAATAAGTCAAACCTTTGAGGAACATTTAAATATAAAAAAAATCAAAATTCTGTGTACCCGAAATCAAATTTTTGGGATATGTAATAAATGAAGTAGGTATATGACCAGATGAAGAAAGAATAGAAGCCATATTAAAAATACCACCATCAAAGAATATTTGACAGCTACGACATTTCTTTGGAATTATGAAAGTAAATTCTTACCAAGATATGCTAGAAGTAGAACCTTTAAGACAACTTCTGAAGAAAACAAATAAATGGAAGTGGACAGCAGAGCTACAAGAATGTTTTGAAAATGTCCGAAAGCTGTTTGCAAATGCAATATTGTTGGAACGTCCAAGAGTCGAGTTATATTATGAGTTGTACGTGGATGCATCTTGTCAGGGATATGCAGGAATACTAGGACAAAGAGAACTTGACAACACATTTCATGTAATTAGTACTGCATCACGTGGCTTAACCAATATAGAAAGAAATGCATCAGTAACAATGTTAGAAATTGGAGCACTATATTTTTGACTACTGAAATTCAAGATATATATATTTCAGAAGAAAGTGAAAATATATACAGATCATATTAGCTTAACTTTCATTCAGAAATGTAAGTTATATAGTGGCAAGTTAGCTAGAATGATTCTCGCCTTAATGGAATTTGATGTTGAAATTGTACATATTCCAGGCAAACAAAATACATTCAGTGATTTAATATCAAGAATCAATCACAACAAACAATTTCCTGAAAGTTGTTTAAGACAACAGTATGAAATTAAAGTGCTTACAATAGGCATTCCAATGAAGAAGGAATTGAAGAACCAATTCAAAAATATTAAAGAAAAGCAAGACAAAGATATTAAACTAGCAGGTTTAAAAGAAAAAGCTCCAAAGATAGAAGAGGCAAAGAACAGTATAATCATTGTTAAAGATGGTATATTATATAAGAAACATGGAAAGGAAATAAAGAGGTGGAAAACATACATTCCAACAAGCATGGAATTGGAAATAATAGAACAATTTCATTTAGGATTAATACATGCAGGTACAGAGAAGACAACCCTAACCATTTTGGAAAATTTATACATATCTAAATTAGGACATAAAGTCAGAAAGCAAAAAAAATTAATGTTGCCTATGACTATACAACAAACTCAGTACTTAGAGATAAACAAGATGTTTATTAAGTTTAGATTTACATGGTCCAATGCCTGCGAGTACATTTGGGTACAAATATTTATTTGTATGCTATGACGTATTTAGCAAATATGTTAGAATTTATGCAATCAAGAATGCAACCAGCATAGCTTGCTTAAATAAACTAACAAAATCATATTTCCCAGAGGAAGGAATAGTTGAGGCCATACTTTGTGATAATGCATCAGTGTTTACCAGTTTCTAAATTTATGAATGGAATTAAAGATTTGGGAGTCAAACAGTATTTTTCATCAAGATACAGACCAAATGCTAATCCAGTAGAAAGAGAGATAAAAGAAATTGCAAATTATCTACGTGTATGTGGCATGTGCACAGATAGTCTTGTTAAGATGCTCTCTGGACTCCGAAGCTCGGCAGTTTTGTCCGTGAGTAGGGGCGAATGAGGGGAAACAGTGTCATTGGAAGGGATATGGCGTTAGTGACGCTTGGGGTGTTAGCGTGGCTTCGGTTCATTCTGCGAGTAGGCTTCGAGTGAGTCAGACGGACAACTGCCTAAGACATGGCGTCCTCGCCCGGCAGACACATGGGGTAAGAAAACTTTTATAATAAATCTACCAGCTATCCATTCTTTTGCAGTTTTAATTATGATAGTGTAGAGTTCCTTGCCTCTCCCTTCAGCCAGAAATTATGTTGGTGTAGTAATTATTTTTGTAAAGTTAACTTAGCTGCGTCCCTTCGTCGTTGCCTCGTAAATTAAAAAGTTCTTTGTTTGATTAACGATCCCTCTCGCAAGCGAGTTGCTCCCATCTGCATTTCTAAGTTAATATTAAGTGAGGCATACGACAGTATGTCATAACAAGCAGAGCAGTTGGTACTCATACATCAATATTATTCAAAATATACTAAATCAATCCATAAATGCAGTTACAGGATTTAAACCAATTGAACTTCACCATGGAAAACTGTGCAATACTTTGGGCCATATGTACCAAAAGTTATTGATGACCAAGCAATTAAATTACCAGAAAAAGAAGAAATCTTCAAATTAGCATTTTTGAAAATACAAGCAAAAGCCCACAAGAGAAAACAAAAACATGAAGAAAGAAAAGGAAGAGTTTGGAAAATAAAAAATCAAATGTTACTGAAGAACAAAAGATTGTCAAATAAGCTTCGTAAAGAATATTGGAGATTATTTCTGAGCTACCATGGTCCTTATGAAGTAATAAATATATTTGGAACAGATACATATGAACTTAGGAACAATAACACAAATAAAATAATTGGAGGATTCCACAAACAAATGTTAAAGCCATATAAAAGTAAACAATCTGAGGCACAATAAGAGAAAGAAAATTATGTATCTGGAATATAAAAGGGGAAAGCAATGTAATTTAAAATTATAAAGTACTATTTAAAACAATAATTTTTATAAATGTAGAAAATTGTCAATAACAAAGGAAAGTTTAGAGAAAGAGAAGTAATAAAAATCCATTGTTAGTAAGAAAAACTGAGTAGCAACTACATTTATATTGTGAAGTTAGAAATAGTAGGAAATATTAAAAAACGTTTAGAAAACAAAGTGTTAAGAAAGGGTAACAAGTGTAAATATGTCTAATTTTATGTAAAATGTATAGCATATAAACTGCTTAATGGTGAATGTGATGGTGAATGAGCAAATTTTGCTCAGATCATTAATCTTATACCAGGTCATTAACCTTGGAAACTGTCAAACCAGTGTTGAAGAAAAAGTGACAGTGAAAGATAGGAAGTGCAATAATAAAAGTTATGTTTCTTTCTTTCAGGAGACTTTTAGAAAATATTTAAAAATTTAAAAGAACAAAACAAGAAGAGTAAATTTTAAATATTTCTAAAAGGGGGCAATTTGAGGCAGTATTTTAATACCTGAATAATTTCAATATTATTTTATATAAAAGTAAATTCAATAACAGCCCGCCTTGAAACAATATGTGTGTAATAATTATTTAAATTGTATGTAACAGTCATTGTAAATGCTTATTTTTATTGTAAACATATTTTAATAATGTTATGTGAATACATTACATACTTTAATAATGCAAGAACTGTGAGAATAATAAGTTTTATGTTGCTAACAATGAGTAATAATGAGGTAATTGTGGCAATAATGTGTTTAAAGTTTGAAATGTACTGGTCATGATTAGGGCAACGACGTAAATTCTGTAACAGTTTTAAATTAGCCAATCAACAGCAAAGAAAAGTTTTAAGTTAAATGCAGATATTCTATTGGACTAGAATTAGCCAATCAGAGACTTGCAATACCGAAGCTTACAGATGACCGTTGAGGTTACTCAGTTGCTGGTGAGACTTGATAGAGCACAGATGGGAACATGTGTTCTCTACGGGTGATTAGTAAAAACAGATATAAGCACTAAGTGAATGTATAAAAGTTTCTCACAGTTCTTTAAAAGTGTAGTGATCTATATGTGTGCAAGAATTTAAATAAAAGAAGTTAATTTAAAAGTTTAATTCTGTGATGTCTACAATAATTGTCATACCGTGCCCTACCTAAGATACATGACTCTAAAGTAAGACTGACGCAGACGAGGTAAATTCAAACATAAGAAATATTACGTAAGCATCAAATTCAAACCGACACCCAAAGCGTGTTACAAACTACATAAAGCAACTATTATTACATAAAACAATTCTTCAAGTTTACGTAATTTATTATGTAACAAATCACCTATTCAAACCTCCTTCAACTGTCAGTGTGAAAACTTATCAAATGAGTACTGGGAATCGCAGTATGAGTTTCACAGCCTCTTTAAATTAAATGAGTTTGCAAATAAAAATGAGGGCATCTCGTGAATTTGATATACAACCTAAAATGATTTGATATTGGCACAATCAGAAGGATCAACTAATGCTAGTTAAGACAGACCATAAGTCTTTTCATGGAATCTTGAAAGGAACGTTTAAAGAAGTTGATAAAACAGTTTTAGAGTAGGATGTTGAAACCAGAACAATAGTCATGCTGTAACACATGAAATGCTGCAATTTAAGGCAGGATGAGGTTGGGCAGTACAATTTGTCATAACACTGAGTTTGAGGAGAAGAACTTCAGTGTGTCAATGGCTTAGAGCTGACTAAACAGAAAAAGTCATAGAATTTCATAGTTTTGTGATAAGACTCTGACAAGAACATAACTTTCTTTTATCACAAATTGGAAATGCCGACCAAACCCCAATTTTTTTTGACATGCCAACAAGCACAATGATAAAGACAGCATGAGCATCAAGTGTTTTAGTGAAAACCACTGGAGCTAAGAAGTTACGCTGTACTGTGATGCTATGTATGACTGCAGATGGCAGGAAACTCCTGCCATACTGTATTTTCAAGCAAAAAACTCTGCCTAAAGTTGACTTTCCAAACGGAATTCACATTCGTATACAGGAGAAAGAGTGGATGGATGCGGATCTGGTGAAGCACTAGTTTAGAACTGTGTGGGAATGATGTCCAGGAGCTCTCCGTAATAAAATGTCTATGCTTGTACTCAACAGCTTTCACGGCCACTTAATTGACTTTTAAAACACAATTGGATTCAAACAAAACACATCCAGCAATTATTCCAGGACCTACATCCATTTTTCAGCCATTAGACATACCCATAAACAAGCCTTTTAAGGGCCACCTGAGACCTTTTTACACTAACTGAATGATGGAGAATGTGCACAAGACAATGAAAACTGGAAAAATCAAGCAAACATTGCTACAATGTATTTGTGAGTGGATTTTCTATGCTTGGGGACTGATCACTCCTGAAAAAACTTGTTGATAAGAGTTTTAAAAAGGTTGGAATAAAATGTGCATTAGATGGCTCTGAGGACTATCTTCTACGGAAAGAACACGAAAATGAAGAGACAGACTCCAGCAATGATAGTGGCAATGAAGACAGCAATGAGGATAACCCTGTGATTCCACAACAATAGGTACCGTATTACTCTTCTTCCCTTGCTTAAATATTTTTATGAAGCATGAACATAATTACCTATACCAGCATTAAAAACAACGATTTTTTGTGTTTTAGGTAGCCAATTGTTATTCAAGTTTCAACCTGCATGTGTTCCTTGTTCTACAGGTTTTGTAGAACATCACATTATACATCTTTGAGGAAGTTATTGCTGCACAGGATGTTAACAGACTTATCTTTAGAGCAATGAATTGTTGATTACATATGTAGCTGTTATTTCAATTTGACGTCTCATAAATAGCATTAAACTGAAGTAGCTTATTTTTTAATTATTACTCCTCTTTAAACCAATGACTTTACAAAGTTCAAGTCAATAGGACCCTTTACCAATATTGGAAGTAAAAATAGAGAAAAAAAAGGGTGTCCTATAGCTGAGTAAATATGATATTGTTCCCAAAACTTGAGGCAGTATTTTAATACCTGAATAATTTCAATTGTAATTGAAAATAGGTAAATTCAATAACAGCCCACCTTGAAACAATATGTATGTCATAATTATTTAAATTGTATGTAACAGTTATTGCAAATGCTTATTTTTATTGTAAACATATTTTATTAATGTTATGTGAATACATTACATACTCTAATAATGCAAGAACTGTGAGAATAATAAGTTTTAGGTTGCTAACAATGAGTAATAATGAGGTAATTGTGGCAATAATGTGTTTGGAGTTTGAAATGTACTGGTCATGATTAGAGCGATGATGACGTAAATTCTGTAACAGTTTTAAATTAGCCAATCAACAGCAAAGAAAAGTTTTAAGTTAAATACAGAAATTCTATTGGACTAGAATTAGCCAATCAGAGACTTGCAATACCGAAGCTTACAGATTTTAACCGTTGAGGTTACTCAGTTGCTGGCGAGACTGATAGAGTACAGATGGAAAAATGTGTTTTCTACGGTGATTAATAAAAACAGATATACACGTTAAGTGAATGTATAAAAGTTTCTCACAGTTCTTTTAAAAAGTGTAGTGCTGTATAAATATGTGCAAAAATTTAAATAAAAGAAGTTAATTTAAAAGTTTAATTCTGTGATGTCTACAATAATTGTCATACCGCGCCCTACCCAAGATACGTGACTCTAAAGTAAGACTGACGCAGCCGAGACAAATTCAAACAGTAATATTATGTAAGCATCAAATTCAAACCGACACCCAAAGCGTGTTACAAACTACATAAAGCAATTATTATTACATAAAACAATTCAAGTTTATGTAAACATAAGTAATATTACGCAACAGCAGCAAATTAACCTCCTCAAGTTAGCTTCCAAGCGTGTGGCTAACAACAACAGTAAAACTTCAACAGTAGAAGAAAACAACTACTACAAGTTGGCTTCAAATTGCGGGGCAGATAAAATAAATCACGTAATTTATTATGTGAACCAAATAACAGTTGAAGAACATATCCTTCTTCAAACTGACATCTCAAATTTGAATGTTTTGAAATTACATATTTCATCTGCCAGTTATTTACAACAGTAGCAGCAACAACAATAATAATAAAAAATCTGTAAGTATCTAAAATAATAGTACTGTGTTCCCAGGTCCAGAAATAGAAAAGAAACGTGTGAAAAAGAAAGAAAGAAAACATTCTGTTAGATTACAATGGATGCAGCCAGCACAAAACGTAATGAAGACAGCTCCAGGTCCAACCCGGCATAGTGTAAGGAATGTAAACACTGTGCGGCCAGTATTTTCCAGAATATTTTGAAGTGGACCAACAAAGAAGTTAGCATTACTTTTGGGCACAAATGGATAGATCTTGTTACAGAAGAATTGAGTGCTTTCTTGGCCTGCTTATACTTGCAACATTGTACAAAGTTTCATAATGAGGGCATAGTGAATTTATGGAACATAGAGCATGGCCACCTATTTTCAATAATTCTATGGTTAGGAATCGTTTTATGGAAATATGCTGTATTCAGTTTGATGGTAACAATGGCAACAGAATTGTAGTCCTGATCAATTGGCTTCTATAAGGGACATATTTGAGCAGTGGGTAAGCAAATACAGATGCATATGAACCACGTGAGAACATTACAGTTGATTAACAACATAACTTTTTAGGGGCAGGTGTCCTTTTTGCCAGTACATCCCCTCAAAATCCGGAAAGTATCTAGTATATGGTTGCAAGTAACAGCAAACCTATATGGCAAACCTGCAGGTTTACACAGGAAGCAGCGAAGATTAGCCTAGAGAAGTAAATCAGGGAAAAAGAATATCGGAATTGACAGAAAATTTATGCAGGAGTGGTAGAAACATCACAACAGTTAATTTCTTCACAAGTTTGAACTTGGCAAAGGAATTAGAATGAAACAGAGGACTCTGTTTGGAACAATAAGAAAGAATTGCTGTGAACTACCTGCAGAATTTCTTGTAGCAAGTGGAACAACTGCAGCTTCAAGTCTTCAGATTCCAGGAGTCTGCTATGACAGTCTCCTATTGCCCAAAAAAGGGTAAGATGGTGACATTGCTGAGATTACACATTTCAAAGAGGAAATAGGTCAAGGTGAAGGAGTAGATCTATTATAACACTAGACTATAACACAACAAAGTCACAGGTAGATACAATGGACAAATTAGTCAGTACCTACACTACAGAATGCATGACAAGGAGATGGCCCACGGTTATTTATTATCTTAGTGCCCTCAATGCTTTCATAATTTGGTTGGACTTAAATCCTAAATGGGAGAAAACACCAATTATAAAAGAAGTAAATTTCTTCTTGATCTGGCAACATTTCTAGTACAGAAGAACAGAAGTTGGCACTGCAAAGTTCCTACTCCTTCAGTACAAGTATACAAAGGTGAGCAAAACATGGACGGTGTCAGCTATGCGGGCATTCTGTGGACAGAAAACATCCAGAAAAGCTCAAATGATGTTTTTCTTTCGTCTGTAAACAACATTCAGAGCTGCTTTGTTTTAAATGTAAGGAAGTTTAAGATAAAGGACATAGACAAAATGTTAGTGTTTATATGCAAAGTTTTCCTGTTTTCAATCGAATAAGGGTCTTTACGACCCCAATGATACTCAGTGAAACAAACAAATCCTAGTAGTAGGAGGGCTTAAGAGATCTATAAGTTTTGTGTTGTATGCTTTTCTACCTCTCAAGGTTTACCAGTTATACAAAATTCCTTCCGAATGAAGAAAGCTTCACAGGCTATTCCTAGAAAATTCAAGATATGCATTTTATTTGTTAAGTTAATATCTTAAACATATGGTATTTTAATGAAACTCATTACAGCCATTTTTGAGAAAATAAAAAATGTCAGAAACATACATACACTTTCCTAATTTTTTTATTTTTACATTAAGGGGCTTCAAAATATGCATTTCTAGTGAAATCTTGGATTTAATTTTTGTATGGAATATAATACTTCCTTTTACCTACTATATATATTTATTTATTTCCATTTGCTATACAAAATTCTTACAATTTTTAATACATTACTTTGAGCTGCCATTTTTTCTTTCTTTGGTCCATCATGCATTTTAACACCGTGGTTATTTATGTATGGTGGGTCATAACAAATTCATATTACTTTATTTTTCTAAACCATTTTTCTCTTAATCTCCCCATATATTCTCCTATCCTTTTTATATCCCTCTTCCTTTTGTATTTTCATTATCCTAACTTTTAATACTTCTTTGTTAACATTCTCTCATTCTTTAGGTAAAAACTGATCTCTAATAGAAGGCAAAATTCAGTTTTGTCATTACACACTACAGATATAATCAGCTGTATAGAGTTATTTGTAAGTGTAATCATGAATATCATTTGTAAGAGTCTCTTCTTCAAGAGTATTATTGCTCGCATCGTTTTTAAGAGCCTTTTGTTTACTTCTGAGAGGAAATAACCATGCTTTTTAAGAGAACTAGGCAGATTGGTGACCTGTTTTCAGGCTGAAGGGAGATTTGGCATTGTCAGGTTAACAACCCTGATATGTTTCCTATTTAAGAGGATGATGCCACTTAAGAGTGATTTTCTCAGAGGTGCCGAGCAAGGGTAGTGACTAAAGTTAACTATAAAAGCCCAAAATTTACAGCACTTGCAATATTGCAAGTCACCTATTAGGAATGCTATCTGTAATATTTGAGATTGCCTTGAAGGTTTCTGGGATACTTGAATCAGATAAGAATGGGGTTTGTAGGGATTTCTTACAGCACCTCAAGCAGTAGCAGCATAGCTATGGATAGCCAAAGATCCACAGTTCAAGGCCCAGCAGTGTCATTGAATTTTTCAAATTTGATTCAACTTTCCACCTGTTTATTGCTTTTAATGGTGACAATACTTTTCTTCCCAATTTTCTATTTTTGCTTTGTCAGCACATAGTAATGACTGGCATGGGCATTTGTTGATGCATGTTACAGTGTTAACTCCATAATCTTTTAATCCATAAGAAAAGTCATGCATTGTAACCTGAAGAGTATGGTAATAAGATCTACCCATCTTCATCAACATTAGTCCAACAAAGAAAACCAAATAAAGGCTATCATGTAACCAGGCATAAAAAGTGAAATGTTGGCAGAACTACTGCTACAAGTGGCGCAATGTCAATTGATTTTGAAGATAAAAACAATAAGACAGGGACTGCGGTGACTGGTGACCAGTGATAGACAATTATTGAGACCAGTAGGACCAGAGCTCCTTTTTTAACTTTAGTCACTCCAGCTGGGCAGTATGGGGTGAGAATGATAGCTATTTTAGATGGTCAGTCGCCTGTTGGAATATGCAAGAGTGACATAAAAGTAGTTGCAGTTTGTCAGAAATATGCATTATGTAACATGGTTTGAGTGGTGTGGTAAAGTAGAAATTATAATTACTTTGGCAATAGTCTGGAGATTTTTCAAGGTTTACTCCTATTAGAACAGGAATGGAACTGACAATCAAGAGTTCAAGTGTTGCATTATATTATAAGCAAAAGTTAATGTAGTGAATAAGGCTTGCACCTGCATCTGTATGTGAAGTAGCAGTAAATTGGAATTATGTCATAAATAGGAATCCATTTCATGGAAGGAGAAAATGACAGCATAATGTTAGCTGTTATGTTTTCTGCATGGTTATCAAACGAGACAAGATGCATTTGTGGCAGACAGTGGAGCTCTAGTTTTGGTGATAAATCGGTCTATCATTCAAGTATGTTGATGGAAGCAGCAAGGGAAGTCTTTATGTCTAGCCATAACTTCTTAATAGCAGGAAATTCTTCTCAATGCAGCTAAATGTTAAAGTGTGGTGGAAGTGAAGTACAGTGTAGAAAAGTGGTTAAAATAGTAGGTTTGTGAAATGTAAGGTTATAGCAAGTCAAGAGGAATTAAGGTAGGAATAATACTCCATTTACTTCACGAATAATATGCAAGGCCAGTTATGTTAAAAGACAGAAGTAGTCACCTGGGTTCCCTAACCATTCATTACAAAGTTCAATGGGACTTGGCTGCAAACTTTTTGCTAGTTAAAAAGGAAAGCTATATTTAAACCTGTAAATACTTATAATGGCTTTTTAGTGTTTTTATGAGCATCATAAAAATAGTTGTGTTATTTATGTAGTAATCTAAGGTATGCAAATTCATGTTGGGCTGCTGACAAATTATAAAAGTATTGTATGCTACAAAATTTGAAGTGTTTGTTCACACCAGTGAAATGTTTTGTTATAATAATGTAAATTTGCAAATAGCATATAGTTAAAACAAAGTGGTAATCACCTAAAGAATTAATAGTGTTTTTATATAATTTCACATTTCTTGAACTAGTTCAATTGGGCCATATTGGAATACAAGTGATACATTAGTTCTCAGTACTCAAATTGAGAAGTATACAACAAAATAAAGAATAATTTCCCTTTATAACTATGTTTATTATGGTTGTTTTAATAGTGTGTTACAATGCGTGTGTGTTACAATGTGTGTGTGTGTGTGTGTGTTACAATGTGCATGCGTGCGTGGGATTGTTCCTATAAACTTTATTTTTTAACGTTTAGTGATCCTGTTGTTTTAAATTTATTGACCAAACATCTCACAGTCTCTATCCAGAACTGGATAACCAGGAAATTGCTGCTGAAATTGTCTACACACCTGTCTACATGATTCAGTATACACATATGTATCGTACATAAAAATACGCTGTTGAAGTGTGAATTTGTTGGCAGACATTTCCGTAGACTAATAAGAGAATAATATTCTTAAGAAAATCACACACAACACAAGTATTGTCAAAACACTTCACATCATCAAGACAAAGCAATGACAGACAGCTCACAGCTGATAAACATACCTTCGATACGTCCTGCACTACCTCTGCACAATGGCACTTTATGCCGTCTCGGCCAGTACACATATAAGGCGGCTGTGGCCTTGGCATGAAGGCACTGTATATACACACATGCAAAGTTAATAGATCCTTTTGCAAATATGTTTTAGGACTACTGATAGCATCATCAAATGAGGTACTCCATCAAGATCAAAATTTTCACAAGAGCTAGGAAACATTTATATAGATTTTCCAAACTGGAAAATAGTGATATTATCAAAGAATGTTTTTATATATAAAAGAAAAGTGGAAAGGTCATGGTTATTAAAAATTCAGGGAGTTATGGAACAGATAGGTATGGGAAATGCATGAACAAATGCAGAATATCGCATTACAGACTTTTGAAAAGTAGAATTAAGGCTGGAAGATATTGACAGGCAAGATATTTTTGGCAGTACAAAGGGAAAAGCTCCTGGAGGATATATAGGGAAATAAAAACAATATGACAGAGGGAAAAGTACATAAAGATATGTAATAAATTAGGATGAGAAGGATTTGCATGGGCGAGAACAGGAGTTACAAACTTGAAAGGCATAAGGCATGACGAGGATATAGTAAAATGTCCAATGTGTGGCGAAGTGAACACACATTTCCACTGTTTATAATACTGTAATCAAACAAAAGCATGGAGAGAACCGTTTTGGCAACAGAAATGAAAAAACTTGGATGGGGAAGTATTAATAATGAAGATTCTGACTGTAAAAGGGGATAAAAATATAAAAGCTATGGGTAACTTTTGGGTAAGGTCAAAGAGAAATGGTTAAGAATGACTACAAAGAAGATGGGACGAAAGGCATAAGAAATAGAAGAATAGTATAAGCAAGTAAGACAGTGGGTCATCAATACACAGAAAAACAGGAGTTGTGTGTACCGAGACTCTATCTTAGCACAGGTAAGCAACCAAGAGGTGAATGTACAGCCTAAAATTATCAAAGTCTAAAATGCATGTAGTTTAATTAAGTAATGCTGAGTATTGAGAGAGAGAGAACAAATCGCCATAAACTTTATTACACGAGGTTAATTGTTTCTGTTACATATGTTCTGGTATTGTTAATACTGTCATTGCATAAGAGGCAAGTATATTTAGGTATACTCTCTTAGCTACGAGTGTTTGATCTAATCGACATATTTTAATTGTATACCTTGTATAGTATTATAATGTTTATAATATGGATACTAATATACTTCATAGCACACTAAATAAATAAATAAATAATTAACAAATAATAATAATAATAATAATAATAATAATAATAATAATAATAATAATAATCATCACCACCACCACGGTTTGGGCCTCAGCTCTTTCCTACTCCAAATTGCTGATGCCATCTTTGGTCTTCCCTTTTACTTTCCCTACTGCTTATCTATAGTAAGCATAGGAAGTATTGCATTCCACCCAAAAATTTAATGCCAAGATTTCACTGGAAATATACATTTTGAGGCCATAGGAATAATAATAAAAAAGCATTTTTTAGAAAAAGGAATCAGAGAGAGAGAGAGAGAGAGAGGGGAAGGGGTGGGGGGAAGGGGTGGGGGAGAGAGGGAGGGAGAGAGAGAGAGAAGCATAACTTGAAGACAAAAGGTCGCTTAAGTACCAAACTTGTAGATAAGTTGAGCATTTCTTCCAAGGATGGAACACAAATATTTTCCAAAAAATCCTCCTTACATGAAAAACTTTGCACCAAAAGTTTTAATTTTCTCAAAAATGACTGTAAAGATTTTGATTAAAATAGTGTATGTTTAAGATATTTGCATGACAAAATATATATGTTGAATTTTCTGAGAATAGCCTGTGAACTTCTCTTCATTCTAATAGTGATGGGGCTTTAGAGTGCACAACTGTTGAGGTCATTAGTGCTCTTCATTTTGAATGACTTGTATAATTGGTAAACCATATGATATAAACAAAATTTTAAGATCTCGTTAAGCACCCAATTTATGTCAAAACTGTTTATGATTTTAAGCATTTCCAAGATATTCTTTTGTTATTGGTTTGAGTTTTTAAATACTTTTACTTTTTTCAAATGGCAAATCACTAGTCATTTCTTCTCATGGTCATGCAAACAGCATGGAATTTCAAAGCCATCACATAGCACTCCACTTTTAAAAAATCTGACAATCGCTTTAGTGTATCCTTTTAACATACTGAAATATATAAATGCATAATGAAAGTTTATCTCGAATAACAAGAAGTAAAAATAAGAATATGTTTTTGTTATAAAGTGTTATGTATACAGAGTGTTTTTACTTTTTCTACCATGTGCATGTATGTATGTATTTCCATAATGCTATACAAAAATCTTTTTAACACCATGGTTATTTATGTATGGTGGGTCATAACAAATTAATATTGCTTTATTTTTCTAAACCATTTTTCCTCTTACTCTCCCTGTATATTTTCCTATTATTTTTATATCCCACTCCTTTTGTATTTTCAATATCCTAACTTTTAATACTTCTTTGTTAACATTCACCCATTCTTTAGGTAAAAACTGATCTCTCTACAACTTAGTTTCTTCACATTCAATTATATAATGCAAATCATTATCTACCTCTCCACAAAGAGGACACCTATTCAAATTCGCTCCCTTCCTATCTCCCCTTAGCCTATGTGCACTTAATCTAGACCAGGCCCACCCTTCTCTCACTAACCTATTACCTACATCCACATACTTCTCTCTACCCAGTCCACCTTAAATTGTCTATATAGTTCCAAACTTTTCTTTTCTTCCAGACTTTGAAGTAATTCTGGTTTCTCTATATATTCCACTCTGTTCCTCACTTTTTTCCAGAAACCTTTAACTAACCCCTCAAATTCAATTTAATTTAATTTCTCTCCTCCCATAAGTTACCCATTCCTATTTCCTGTAAAATTCTCCTTATTCCTTGAGCCCAGTTCATCCCAGCACTGGATTTTTCTTGGATCATTAAACATTCCCTCAAGATATTATGCTTGTCCAATGATTTCAATCTATGCCAATATTTAAGTATCCTTTCTACTATCATGCCCTTGCTACCTACTCTTCCCAACTCAAACATTACTGCTCTATTAGGTGATGAAATAGATAAACCTAGCATACATTTACAGAACGATCTATGTATAGGGTCTTTCAACAAGAGTGTGCTATCTTTAACATGTGATAGCTGCCATTGTTATTGAGTTACAGAAATCATTGTTTTCATGTGGTTACAGTTGTTATTGACAAATAGCCATGGAACGTTACAGCATTCAGCAACGCGTAGAAATTGTGAAAATTTATTATCAAAATGGATCATCTGTTCGCCAAACCTTTTGTGTATTGCGTGAAGTTTATGGTGTGCATAATCGTCCCTGTGAGAGAAAGATTCGGCATTTGATCGATAAATTTGAAAGAAGTGGTTCTGTCAGTGATCAAAGAACGCCTGTACGTAATCGACATAAGCGCTCCAATGAAAACATAGGCGCCGTTCGTGAGTGTGTACGCGAGAACGGAAACAAATCAATTGCTCATTGAATGCAAGAATCGGGGCTTTTGCTGACCACAACTTGGCGAATTCTGCATCTGGACTTGAAGTTTCATGCTTACAAAATGGTGTTAACTCAAGAACTAAAGAACAACGACCATAGGTTGCGCCGTGTATTCGCTGACTGAGCTATGGAGCAATTGGAAGCTGACCCGGATTTATGTCGAAAAATCATCTTCAGTGGCGAAGCCCACTTTTGGATGGATGGTTGTGTTAACAAACAAAATTGCCACTATTGGAGCAATCACAATCCAAAGCAGATTCAAGAACGACCATTTCATCCCCAAAAGGTTACTGTGTGGTGTGGATTTTGGTATGGTGGAATCATTGGTCCATATTTTTTCCGAGATGAAGATGAAGAAGCTCTAACTGTCAATGGAAAAAGATACCGGGCTCTTATAAGGGACTATTCTTGGCCTAAATTGGATGGTATGGATCTCAGAAGCATCTGGTTCCAGCAAGATGGTGCCACATGTCATACTGCTCTCGAAACAATCGATCTTTTGAAGGAGAAGTTCAGAGGTTTCATCATTTCCTATGGTTAAATTGATATTGAGTTTTATTTATGGACGCTCTTTAACTACTATGGTCCTTAGCGTCCCATTCTATATTGGGCGTGAAAGACCGATAATTTTGCTCAGAGGCCTCTTTATCAGGCTTGATGTTCTATTACGTGCTGTAAATCTACGACACGGGACCACTGGCTTTACTTCTCTTCCGAAGGAAGCCATGCTAAGGATTTTTACACCCGGAAAAACCATTACCCTCCGCTGGGTTTGAACCCGCGACCTTGGGAACTATAGGCTGGCATGGTACCACTAGTGCAGGAGGACGACATTTCCCGTGGTGGTGATGTTAACTGGCCCCCAAGGTCATGTGATTTAACGCCGTGATTACTTCTTGTGGGGTTATGTTAAATCTCGAGTTTATGTCAACAAGCCAGAAACAGTAAATGATCTTATGAATAACATCACGTGTGTTATTCGTGAAGTTGGGCCTAATTTACATTCTTCTGTCATTGAAAATTGGGTCAACCATATACGCGCAACCCAATGAAGTCGCAGCGGTCACTTAACTGATGTTCTCTTCCACAGGTAATGACCTTAATTATGTTCCAAAATAAAAAAAAGAAATAAGCCTCTATCATTTATAGAACGTGTTTTATTTAAGTTCAAAGATAGGACATACTTGTTGAAAGACCCTATACTTAATCAATCATCTCCCATCCTTTGTCACTTCCCCAAATGTCGTCCTCCATGGACTAGTGGTACCGTGCTAGCCTCTAGTTCCCAAGGTCGCGGGTTCAAACCCGGCGGAGGGCGATGGATTTTTTCAGGCGTAAAAATCCTTAGCATGGCTTCTTTCGGAAGGGAAGTAAAGCCGGTGGTCCCGTGTCGTAGATTTACAGCATGTAAAAGAACCTCAAGCCTGATAAAGAGGCCTCTGTGCAAAATTATCGGTCTTTCAGGCCCAATATAGAATGGGACGCTAAGGACCATAGTAGTTAAAGAGCGTCCATAAATAAAACTCAATTTAATTTTAACTTCCCCAAATCTCTGATCCATAGACCATTTTTACTTCAACTACAGATTTGTAAACCCTTTCCAACCATTTAATTTGCATGTCTGGTATTTTCTTTAAGCATATTCTTGTAGCAGTGATTGCTAATCTTCCCTTAGCTAAGGCACTTATCTTGTGATCATTCCATCTCCCATTACTACTTATTCTCACTCCCAAATAATCAAACTTCTTTACTAATTGCAACTCTTCTCCTTTCACATACCACTTTTCTTCCTTCTTCAATTTATAGCTCCTTTTAAATACCATTATCTTTGATTTTTTAAAATTTATCCCTAAACCCCATTTCTTACAAAATGAATATATGATATGCAACACTTTTGTTAGACCTCCTACTGAAATAGAACCTACCACTAAATCATCTGCAAAAAGTAATCCTGGAATTTCACTATTATTTACTATGGGTAAATATAAGTTATCCTTATTCAACTCTTCCAAGATATCGTCAATATATAAGTTAAACAGTATAGGGCTAAGTTTGCAACCTTGTCTTAACCCCATATTACTATCAATTTTTCCGATAATTTCATCACCATTCAGCCTAATATAAAACTTATATATATATTCTGTATTGCTGTAATGAATTTTAAGCTTAGTCCATTACTTCTCAGTTTAATCCATAGTGCCTCTCTATCTATGGTAGCAAATGTCTTCTCTAAGTCAATAAATGCTATATATACCCTACCCTACCCTACCCTACTTAAGTATTTATCTATAATTGATTTTATAATTAAAATATTGTCCACTGTTTTCCTACCTTTTCTGAATCCCCTCTGAAATATTGATAATTTATTTTCTTCTTCTGCCCATTTCTGCTATCTAGTTGCTAAAGTTCCTGAATAGAGCTTTCCTAAGACTGACAGCAAACTAATACCCCTATAATTGGATCTTTGACACTTCCTTTCCCATGTTTTTGTTAGAAATAGTCATATGAATGTGACATCAGATTTTTCCTTGAGGGTTATAGCTCAATGGTACTTTTGGTAATCCATTATTTGACATTATATCTAAGTGTTGTTTCCATCTATATATTGTTTTATTATACTATTTAATTCCACTTTTAGCTCTTCACAGCTTTTCTTTCGTTTTCTTTCTGGATGAAGTTTAGCATTCTTTAACTGGGTTTGGCTGATCTAAATTGGTTGGTCATCTCACATCATGAATGAACGAAATGATGCTCAAATGGGCCCGGGGTCCCAAGAGTTTAGAGTTGCCCAACATTTGTCTTCTCAGGAAAAGGGAAATCTCCAGAAAAAATCTTATCCAGATAACACAACCTAACTGAGATTCCAACTCGGTACCTCCTGAATGTGAGGCAGACATGCTACCCCCACACCATGGGGGTGGGCTAAATACTTACATTTGTCTTTTCCTCCACCTGTTTTGTATATCCTGCTAGACCCCTAAAAAATCTCATTTTTGTTGTTCGTATTTTACAATTTTTTTTTGGTATGGATTCATAAGTAATTATGGGTTTTACCATAGATTTATACAGTTTAACCTGGCCTTGCCTATTTTTTTAATGTTCATGGTAGTGGTTCCTGTTATATAGTTAAAATTTGTTAATCTTTCTATTTATGTCTATTTTATTAATGTATGTATATTTTAAAACCAAGAAAATTATATGTGGACACTTGTTCCAGAATTTTAATTTCCAAGACTACTTTTGAATGTACCTTGAATATGCCTATAAATGCTACTGTTATTGATGTCTTAATTGATATTTTCATACTAAAATCTTTTCCAATTTGTTCCAGAGTTTGCTTGTAAAAATGACACCAGTGAAATCAAGTTTAATTATATGTACAGGAAAATAAAGGTGCGCTTACTACAGATGATTTGAAAGATATTAGTGTGGATACTTGTTTTCAAGGATACAACATTTGAAAATAGCAAAATATCTAAAAAATGTTTCGCTCAAGAAAAAGGCCAAACAGTCGATACTAAAAGTAAAATCCCAAACCAAGCAACTTGTTCAACTTCAGGCCCCGAGTTGTCAACCCTTAATAAGTACTTATGTGAAGCTTTCACTTGTGCCGACATTCCACTCTATAAATTAGAGCATCCTAAGTTACGGAATTAAAAACATATAAAACATACTATATCACATGAGAGTACTCTTGAAAACATTATGTTCTATTACTTTATGTAAAAACAATACAAGAAATTCATGATTCTATTAAGGATAATCTAATTTAGGTTTGTAAGGATGAAACTCTAGATGCGTGTAAATGTTCTGTATGTAATATAATTGTTGGTATGCTAGAACAAAATGGAATTTCAAAGGCTTATCTCCTAACAGTGGAAGAAATAGCAGCAACAAATAATTCAACAATTGCAAAAATATTCAATAATGGAATTTATTGTTATGGCTTGAGGGAATTAGGTTATAAAATGTTTTTATCTGATCCTGCCCCTATACGATTAAGGCAGGAGGGAGCTAAAACTTCTTTATACTAGAATGATTTTTGTAACATGTAGTGATGGGATGATAGCACCGATACTGATTTTTAAGCACCAATACTTGATACTCAATAAAAAAAACAACTGTAAATGCGATAACCTGTTCACTGAATTATGTTCTTATTAGTAGTTTTCTACTAATTTTGTATTATATACTAATTCTGGAATTGTTCCTGCTTGACATTCCCAAAATGGCAGCAATATTTTTTATCTTGATTATGCCACAGGTTGTAATATATCACCTATTGTTAGCCAGGTTGCTGCTGATAACAACAATTTTTTGCTTCGCTTTTTATGTAACTGTATTCTGTGCTGAAAATTTTCTTTTAAAGGATTTTCTATCCATATTATGGAAATTAGTCGTATAGTATAGCTGCAAGCTACTCATGACCCGAGCTTAATTTGTGTAAACACAAACTAAGAGTTGGAAGGAAAGAACAAATATTTCCATGCACTGTATTATTTCACATCTTAAGTTCTGATTTGTTTCTGCTGGATTCATAAATTTTGGTCATCAGAGTAGGTAAATGTAATGGCTGAGAGTGAGCCACCAAGCCAGGCTATTGCAGAAATGTAATTTAGCGCATGACTTAAATCACCTGATGCACTAAGGCATGACTTAACACTGCGTGTTAGAGTACCTCTCCTTTCTCCATTGTTTTGCATGCTTTAATTTACACACCAGAGTCTATGGAATGTTGCATGCAAAGCAGTAATGTTAAGAAATCTCAACTCCTTTCATTCCTTATATAGCAAAAAGTTAAATGCTACAACTTCCAATAATACAAAACTTTCCTTGTAACATACTTGGCGCATGCAATGCACCACCTGGGTGAAATTGTGGGCTTATTTTTGTTTTAGTTAACGTCCTTTAACCTGATAAGTCACATCAGAGGATGAATGAAATGGGTGAAATGCTGCTCAAATGAGCCCAGGGTACATAGAGCTTAAAATTACCCGACATTCGTATTCTCAGGATAAGAAGAAACTCTGGAAAAAACCTTACCTGGGTAACTCACCCCAACCAAGATTCAAACTTGGGACCTCTTGAATGTGAGGCAGACATGCTATCCTCACACCACAGAGGTGGGCTAGAATAAATTTGTTTAAACAGTTGGTTCCAGAAATTTCACTTCCTCCTTAACTGAACGTTACGAGATAGGAACTGGTTACAGGCTGCCAAATATTGTAACAATTTTCACATTATTGAGAACATACTTAAAGAACTAAATGACAATGAAGCAGAAAGCATTGTTGAAGCAAAGGATGCTATAAGTAAGGATGGAATAAAGGAAAATTAAGTCATGTTTCAACTGCATTTCTACAGCCATCACACATGATGTACCACTTGTCACAAATATAAGCTAATAGAAAATCTTTTACTAGAGCTCAAATATGCGCCAGAAAAGTTGCAAAGAAAATAGACAAAAATTTAACTATGCACTATAAAAAAATCTGGAGTATATACATTACAGCATACTGCCAAATTCTTGTATGGTAAAACGGAGAGCAAATTGTTGGACATTGTCACTGGAAGAAATAGTAAACTTTCAATATGTGCCTATTATGTCTGTTACTGCCAAACATGGTTTTTGTCTATACAAATCGATTCTTACATGTAATGGAGAATCATTTCCGTTTTCTAGCCTTAAAATGGGCTACTGCTATATACTGCAATGGGAAGAATTGAAGTTCACTTCAGCAGTAGCTGACCCAGTCCACAAATGTGGAAAGTTTTACATTTTTATTGCTTTGGTAGATTGTATGCTAATTAAGATTTTCAATATAAAGAATATTGGGTGAAAACACAATTTTGATTTTACTCATTATTTCATCATTGTTATGAAGTTTTGGATAATACATATTTTCTGGATTGTTAATGCCTACATCCCTGTTTTAAATATCATAATTACACACATATTTTATGTTTTTTTTAATGCATAACTATCCCAGCTCACGTAATTAGCAACTGTCATTTTTAATAACTAATCTGGTAAGCCTTCCATTCTAGCATTATTACTAAACTGAACCTTGAATCACAACTGAAAAAAAATCAGAGTACTATATTAGTTTCATATACAAATGAATTGGTTGTTGTGACATTTCACTTACTTGGTTTTAGCCAGACATGTTTCAAAGACATTTATGTTCATCTTTGAATTCTGTATATTCCTGATTTCTTGTTAATTGTATCTGATTGTACTGTACAATATCGATGGTACAAACGGACAAGATTTACATTGGTGGGTAAAAATAAAATAAATTTGGAAACTAGAAACAAAGAAAATTCCAGAAATATTACATACAAATAAATGGACAAATGGGCAGTTGCAACTTAGGTTAGTAATCATAATCATGAAATTGAACTGGGAACTCAATTACTAAAACAGATACAAACACCACTGCAATTGGCAGTGCTGAAGAGAATCTACTTTTTCAAGAATCAAAGTCTCTAATGAACTTTGATGTCCCCAACCATCAGACCAACTATGCAGATCATATAGCTCTAATCATGATCATAGAAACATTTCAGTGTAGTTGGTACCATCGTGTTTGTGTCTTCACCAAATACCAACACAAGTTACCATGATGCAACACCAGCTGGCAACTTGGTTTCCAGCTGAGGATGGGAGTGAATATTGCTAGAACTACTTTTGGCAAATACAAAAGTATATTATTAATTATTATTATTATTATTATTATTATTATTATAATAAGTGATGGTAATATAATATCCTACTTGCTGCTGCTAGTTATCAATTAGTTACACCTCACCGTCCTTAAATTCTCTGTTTTATTTACTTAAGAGCTTTGTCTTTATAATACTGCTTTTTACCTTAAGTTCAAAGGATTTCAGAAGGCGGTCCTGACGTTCAGCTTCTAGTTCTTTACATCGCTCTTCTATTGCTTCCTTAGCACGCTCCACACATTCAGGTGTACCAGAGATCTGAAAATATTGAAGCATGCACTGATCAATAACTCAAATGTTTCTACCTGTGAAGCAGTTTCAACAGCAGTAGATAAAGGGGATATTTCCTATACAGTTGTACAGAAAACTATTTGTGTTATACTTGTTTGGACATAAATGTTGGAGGTAAAATAGCATTTCCTACAGTATTTTTCAACCATTATGCTTTTTCAAGAGTAAAGCATTATTTTGAATTATCATTATATTAACATCAAGAGTAATTCAATTATGTTTCTTTGAAATTACATAAATTTCTGCTGCACTCAGGCTTCTTTTATTATTAAATACATCTAGTTACTACACAAACCTTTTAAATTAGCTTAGACAATTTGATAATGTAATCAAGCTTGTTTATCACTTGCTAAAAATTAAAATATATTTAAACAATCCCAATAAAGATAGTGATATTCTTTTGTTAAAATTTGTGAAATGTTTTTACTCTACATTTTATGCTGAAGTGTGTGTTAAATTAATGTACTGCACATAACACACTGTTTTCTATTAAGTGTGGTGTATTGCCAAAACTATAGATACAAATTAGGTTTGATAGATCCATTTTATGACTAAAAATTGAAGCATTTCTTCAAACTATTAGCACAAAAATAATAGTCTATCTTTTCAAAATTGTTTAAAAGTAAAAATCTGTTAACTATTACAGTTTAAAATTTCTGCTAAATTATTATATACAACATAGCACTTTTTAAGTACCTTTTCTTATAAAATTAAGAATATAAGGAAACAGCCTTCTTGGTTTGACTGCAGCTAAAAAGGATATTAAAAACAAATTTTCCTCATAAAAGAATTTTAATTTTAAATGATTTTTTGAGAGAATAAGTTCACAGATTTAGAATGACTAACAAATATCCTTCATAGCAATTAATTTTATTTCATTTTCTTGGGTAGGAGCACAGAATTGCTGTCTTATAATTAATTACTGATTGTTTTAAAAAGAAAATGTTATTTAATAATGAAAATCTAAATGATTTGTGTTTTAAAATAAACTTATCTTACGGCACCTTTAAACTAAAATGTAGCTCAATATTCAGCGTGGAAGAAATGGGAACATTAATATATTATTGCACCTCAACAATAGCATATACCCAGGACATCACTGAAGCTTCAAATGCTGTGTAACGTTATTTGTAACTTTGTAACACTCAGTTTTAATTTCTAGAAAGCATGCAAACTTTCATCTATTAGTAAAGTTCATTTTCAATTAAGAGTAATTATTTGGGATTCTTCTCTTATTTATTATAGTTTGATACTAGAACCACCATAAAAACTTATGCATCCATCCTACCACAAATTAATCATTTTCCTTCTACTTCATTTTTTGGAAAAGCAGCTACTTGTAATTTACTTACACAGTGTATATGGCACAGATGTGTTGTAAGAAGGAAACTGTAACATTTACTTACCTTAATAATATCCAATTTCTGGTCAGCTGGTGAGAGTACTATATGGACATCATACATATTCATAAGTTCTCTAACGTCACGTCCTTTCTGGCCAATAATTGAACGATGGAAATCAAATGGAACATTCACCTGCGACATAAATGGAATTTAATGTTAACACAACCTACCCCTCTTCAAAAAAATGTGCTGTAAAATGCATTAAATTTCCCAGTGGATTACTGTATTTACTGTGTAGCATGTGCACGCGAATTAAGACATCTGATTTTTCAAGCCTCACCCCCCCCCCATAAATAATGTAGTGAAACATATGCATTACAAACAAAAACTCATACATACAAGATTAATATTTATTATTTAAAAACTTATTACAAATGTACAATAAAGGAATCCTCCTTGATTGTGTCTAGTATTCCATATGGCAAGAAGAATGTTCCATGCAAGCCAACGACCTAAAACAAATTACATATACACGTATTACAATGCAACATTGTGGTTAATGTAACTAATAGTTCAGTAATTTACTCACATTTTTATTTTGTATTGTACCTTTGTAGATAACTAATCCTTGCTATCATGCTGGACTCCCCTCCATATCTTGGATCATCATCAATCAATGCTCCAGATTGTATCATGCTCCATCCCATCCATTTTTTTTTGGATATACAACACTTCTTGAATGACCTTTCGATGAAACTGGCTGGAATTTGGTCCCATGCAACTTTTACCCAGTTGCATACCAAAGAAAATGCAGGTATTTGAATTTTTCCAGTGGGCATTAACTTTGGTTGTTGCTTGCCATCCATTCTGTATAGTCTTTTCATATGAGCCTTATATGGGTGCTTTATGCAAACATCCACTGGTTGTATGAAGTCATTCCACCAGGAATCATAACCCGGTCTGAATTTCCTACAGCTAATCTTCATTTAACATCTTCATTTGATGCCCGCAAAAGCTGTCCAATACTAGCATGTTTCTCTGGTGTGATAGAAATGCTCCAGAACATTGGCTTTAAGCCAATCAATGACTAGCGTGTTGTCCATGCCTCTTTTTCCTGAGCTCTCTGCAGGAAAATTCTCTTCCTTGAAAATGGTTTTCAGCTTAAATATTACAAACTGTGGAAGTTTCCTGCCATCAGCAAGCATAGCCAACATAACAGTGCAGCATTGCTTTTTTGCAAACAGCTGTACATATTGCCATAGTCTTTGAGGATTTTTTTTTCTTTCTTCAATGGTGATATCACATGGCAACTTGAATTAAACTGGTATTTGATCAACATTTCCTATTTGCGAAAGCAGATATTCAAGCTGCTTACAGACATATAACATGCCTTTGAAAGGCCAGAAGTTTGTCTTCAAATGCTTCTGGCGCTATTGTGGTATACCTGCAAATTGAAAATTGCGCTATACAAAAAAGCATAGAATTCAGCCCATGTTTGCTTTGAAATTCTGTGCAATGCCAATCTCTCATGCAATATTCATTGCTTGAAGCTGGCACACTGCTGTGGTCACAGCATAACCAAACTGGTGTCTAGACTTATGAAGGCTCCAAGTCCATTTCCACTTCTAGATTGGCCAGCAATCCTCAGAAAGACCATCTATTGCAGTTGTTTGCTTGCAATTTGTCCTTTTTGCTCAAACCCTTAAACAAGGTTCTAAGACACTGAATTTTCTTCCTGCAGCACGATTTACTATTTCTTCTGCTTCATCGATAATTTTAAATTTTTCTGCAGCAGTGAATGAATGCAATCTTATACTCATTGTTGAAGTCCACCAAGGTGTGAACACAAACACTGGTCACAAAGAGCGAATGATATCTAAATCAGAACTATCACATATGCTGGAGACAAACAGACTGATGCTGACACTATCACTAACCCTGTTATATTTCGTGAGCTCGCATACAGGAAATACACATGTAGGACTATGCGAATCAAAAGCAATGCTTTCAACGTAAATTCAAAAAAGATGCACATCCCAATTAAAAAATGGTGTATGTGGTAAACGAGTAATTATGGTGTGCTTTACAGAATCATTTTAGTCATAAAAACTTTCTTTCAACATTAACTATCACATATCCAAGCTTTTTAAAAGGCAAGGAAGTAAACTGAAAGCCAAATAGAAATATTAAGGCAGTTCCTAGTTTCTCATTTTCAGGCTTTCTAGCAATTACACCTGAAACTTTCTACAGTAACAATAATTTATACGGTAGATTCTCAATCTATTGTTCTCAGAATAATCATCTTCCCGAGTTTACAGTTTTAATTGTATGATCCTGAGATGGCTTCCATTCAAAATCTATCTATTTCAAATATTATCATATCACTTGTTCAGAAATTCATTCCCAACAAGATTCCATAAGAAAGAACTGAAGCAGTGTCCACAATCCATAATTTCAGGTACGTTTTAAGCAGGTTGTAGCAGACAATCTGGGATGTTACCTTACAGGTTCATCATAACAGAAATCGTGCCTATCTATCACAATTGGGAGGGTGTCGGATGCATTCTACAAGATGAATGGAGAAATTACTTCATGTTGCTGCATCATACATCACTTCATTTCACTTTCATGACTTGAACAGAGTTGTGAGCTGTGGTAGCTGCAGTACAGAACCAGCTGTCCTGTATGAGGATGAAGATCATAAACCAGGTGAGGTTTGGGGCAAAATTGGAGGTGCTGTTAGGATTGGTTTCAATGTTTGCACATCTGACTTCATTACAGAGTGTGAATGGTAAAAGCATGAGTGGCAGCTGTAACAAATCTAAGAGATATGAGAAAGGGACATGAGGAGGAGGAAGGGAAGATAAGCCAACAGCTTAAGCAGTGTCAGTGTTTATCGAAGTGCTGAGCAAGTATTTGTCTGCACAAGAGAATGTGATGGTATGGAGCAGCAGAACATTTTAATGTGCAAAGTTTCTTATTCTGGTTATAAAGCAGGGCAACAAAGAAACAAACATAAATTAAGACTGTTTACAACAGAATGGATTCTGTAAAATAAATATAAAACATGTTTACTTATATCTCTGCTTTATTTTTGTATGTAATTATATAGCATCCATTATTCATAGCTTTCCTTTCTTTTTTTCCTTTTTCTTTCATTTTTTATTTAATTCTTCTTCTCTTGCTTCCCTCTAAAACAATGAATTGGGATTCTGTTAAACTACCTTTTAGATGCCTTTTTGTTTGCTACATAATCAAAGCAAAAATTTGAATTTAATGAGCTTCTTCCGTGGACTTCTAAGCAGGTGTTAAAGACAGGTATATTAGACAGCAAGAATACAACATTTTAATTTATAATGAATTACCTTCTGCTGGATTTTCAAAATGCTAACGTTGTTTGTTTGTTTCTTTAATTTTCTAATTTTGCTATAAATATGTCAATGTCACTGACCAAAACTTCACATTCTTATGCTATTACACTTTATAGTTTCTTTCCTAGTATTAAACATTTTCTTTAAAATTTGTTCTCTTGCTTAATCTTCACTCTTATTTCCTTCATTCTTTTATATGCATTTCAGACAATGCCTGTCTCATTGGTTACTTTGTATTATCAAGTACTCCTTCAGTTTCATTATTCCCTGCTTTGTGTGAAATTTCTTAAGACAAACCCAATTAAGTTAAAGAAAAGCAATTTCTAAGTTACACCATGAAATCTAGGCAATTAAAACATTTGCTTAATTTTAACCCGTCATTTGTCGCTAAATGAGCATTTTGCTTACACTTTTGATTTTGATTTTTTTTAGGGTAACGACTGCTGATAAAATCTTCTCGCTCAATCTAACTGACTTTTAAACTTTCCTGAAGTAGTTTTTTAAGTTAGATTTAACAACAATCACATTGACGATGGTTTATGCAATCTTTGTCCAGTTGTAGCACAGCTGTGAGTGGTTTGCTCATCGAGCGACAAACCGTGCTATTCAATTGTTGTGCAGTCCGTAATCATCTTGGCTTGAAGCTGAAATGTAGAAGGCCTATTTTGTGTTCATTAAAAATATTCCTTCGTTTGAATTGTTTTCATTGATATTCAGTTAGGTTTTTACAATGAGTCGAGGGAGGAAAAAAAAACCTTCTGCTAGCCTTACAACAGGATGGAAGGGATTCTCAAGGTGTGTTTATTTTTACTTTTTGTTATAATAAATGTGTATGTAATTACCATATTTTTAACGCTTCTTTTGACACGGGTTCGAACACTGCTGTTGAGAATCGAATTTAGACCAACATTAAATGTCATGATCAATAGTGAAACATTTTCTAACATTATTTCTAACTACTTCTTATTTTATTATTATTATTATTATTATTATTATTATTATTATTATTATTATTATTATTATGTTTTTAGACATCCCTGCATGGTCGAGTGAAACTAGTACTTCTGTTGGCCTAGACAGCGATGATTTGAACCAGGAAGAAAGATTAGATGAATGTGAATCTGATGCGCCCTCTGAACATAGTGATCAAATAACTGATTCGGAACAATCTGCAGGAGATGACTCAGAAATCGAAAGTGATTTTCAGCTGACAGGTCTCTCATATATCGGAAAAGATAAAATAACAGTACGGTCCATGCATCCACCACGCCCCAATGTTCGAAGCCCTACACATAATATAGTTAGAACACATCGAGGCTGTAAAGGAGAGGCAAAAAATGCAACTTCAGTCGCAGATGCATGGAATTTATTCTTTCCCAAAGAGACAATTTTACATATTACAAACTGTACTAACATATATCTCCAAAAAAATGCATATGGTACTAAATATGCACATGACCGAGGGACTGTCCTGATACAAATCCACACGAATTAACTGCTCTAATTGGTATTCTATACATGGCAGGCTTGAAAAAGGCTGCTCATATCAACATCCAAGAGCTTGGGGCTGATGATTGCGCATCTCCTGAATGTTTTTGTGCCGTGATGTCAAGTCTCAGGTTCTATATTCTTCTGGAGGCTCTACGATTTGATGACATCAACGATAGAGCTGATAGAAAGAAAATTGATAATCTGGCGCCCATTAGAAGAATATTTGAGGAATTTGTCATCAAATACATGAATAATTATGAATTAGGAGAAAACACAACACTTGATGAAATGCTACCTGCTTTCCGAGGAAGATGTAAATTCCGCCAGTACATTCCATCAAAACCATCAAAATATGGAATTAAAATTTATGCATTGGTAGATTCTGAAACATATTATGTTTCAAATCTAGAAATTTATCTAGGGAAGCAACCTGAAGGTCCATACCAAACCGATAATAAAGCATCTATAATAGTGTTGTAAATAGAGTAGCAGCACCCATTTTGAATAGCGGAAGAAACATTACCATGGATAATTATTTTACATCTGTTCCGCTAGCCTTGGAGTTGCTACAGAAGAAAACTACTATGGTCGGAACACTAAAGAAGAAGAAAAAAGAAATTCCACCCATTTTTGTAAATACTAAAGAGAGGCCAGCTTGTAGTTGTATGCTTGGTTTCCTCAAAACGGGGATTCTAGTGTCATATGTGCATAAAAGAAACAAAAATGTCCTGCTTCTTTCAACTCTACGTTCTGGTGACGAAATTGATGAGGAAACCGGCGACCAAAACAAACCGCACATAATTACCTTCTACAACAAAACAAAAGGTGGAGTCGATATTTGGACGAACTGATATCTCAATATTCAATATCTAGAATTACCTGCAGGTGGCCAATGACAGTATTTTTTTGGTTGTTGAACATTGGTGCAATATATTCTCAGATAATTTATTTCGCTAATACAGAGAAGAAATTAGTGCGTTGAATATTTTTTAAACATTTGGCACTAGAACTTATAAAACCCCATGTGAGAGTACATCTGTCTATTTCAAATTTGCGAGTCTCAATGAAGAAAATTGTTGGTAATGAAGAGGAGAATGCAGAAACTGCAACTACTGGGCCCTCGGCGAAAGAACTGAAAAATCAAGAAAAGCTGTTGTAAATGTAACAAATATTTGTGCAACGAACACGCAAGAATTACCTAAGATAAGTGCCTTGAGCTACCAGTGTTGCCACCACCATCACCATAATTTGTTTTTAGGAGTATATTGAATTTGTGCTATATTTAGGTATTGCATTCAGTACCATATTTAACAAAACTAAACTCATAATTTTGTCAATGAAGACATTGGATTTGAATTTCTTTCAAGTACCTACATATACTACATTTAATCAACCGCAAGTTAATATTCTTTACTTTTTTTGTGAAGACAAATATTTTGTGATCACTTCAAAAAAAATGTCATTTGTAGTAGATTTAGAAATAATTATAATTTACGTGTTATTAAATTGTGTTATTGACATAATGTTATCTCTTGTTACGCGTATTTATTACCGTGAGTGAAATGCTCACGGTGCGACAAACCGTGTCACAACAATGGTAGCGACAAATGATGGGTTAAAGAAATGTGAACTACGAGGGCAGTCTAAGAAGCACCCGACCTGATGTATATATAGCGGTGGTTGTTTCAAACAAATGACCATGGTAGAAAGTACCACCCTTATAAAGCTTAAGTTTGAAGTTTGACAATGCTACATTGTTTAGTAATTGTTTGGCAGCCATTAATAGTGAACTCTCTCAGAGAGGTTATAAACATGGATAAACTGGCCATTGTTATGTGATACAATACTTTCATTTGAAAGGTCTTAGTCCAACTAATATTACAGCTGAGCTAGATTCTACTCTGGGGAGTCTGCTCCTTTGTTTACAACAGTAAAATATTGGGTGGCAGAGTTTAAGTGAGGCTGTATGAGCTGCCAAGACAAACATCGCAGTGATCAACCAAATGAGGTGACCACACCAGAAATTGTGAAGAAAATCCAAGAATGATATTGGATGACCGTCGACTGAAAGTGCACGAGCTAGCAGACATCGTAGGCATTTCAAAAAGTGCTGTACATCGCATACTAACTGAAGATTTAGACATGAGAAAGCTGTGCGCATGATGGTGTCGCATTTACTTACAATAGAACAAAAGCAGCATCATGAGGATGTTTCAGTCAAATGTTTGGCGATGTTTCACTGCAATAAAGCCAAATTATTGCATTGATTCATAACCATGGATAAAACATGAGTCCATCACTTCACGCCTGAGACGAAGGAACACTCAAAACAGTTGATTGAAAGGGGAGAATGGGTTCCAAAGAAGGCAAAGACAGTTCCATTTGCAGGCAATATCATGGAGTCAGTTTTTTGGGGATGTGCGTGGGATAATTTTCATTGATTATCCTCAAAAAGGAAAAACAATCAGTGGCCAGTACTATACAAACCTATTACATTGTTTGAATGATGAAATCAAGCAAAAACGGCCACATTTAGCAAAAAATAAAGTTTTGTTTCCTCAAGACAATGCACCAGTTCACACATCCATTATCGCCATGGCCAAATTCAATAAGTTAAAGTTTGAATTGCTTCCTCATGCATCCTATTCGCCAGATTTAGCCCCCTTTGATTATTTTCTGTTTCCAAAGCTGAAGAAATGGCTTGGTGATAAAAGATTTGCCAACAATGAAGAGGTGGAATTTGCAGTTGATGGCTATTTGGCAAAACTCGATGGTTCTCACTATAAACAGGGTAACAAAGCTATTGAACATTACTGGGAAAAGTGGATCGAGCTGAAAGGAGTAGAAAAATAAAGATGTTTTTTCCCAAAATTTTTGTGTTTTCTTTGTTAGGTCAGGTACTTCTGGGACAGCCCTTGTATGTTATTCCAAGCTTTAAGCCAGGTGTGCTTATAGCATAATTAGCTATCTGCCACATTACTGTTCCTGTTATTGATGTAATCTAGCTGGAAACAATTTTAACAATCCACTCTGGACTAAACATACTTCTTTCTTCAAGTTCTTTAGGGTAATCTGTTTTCCTGCATGATAGTGATGTATACGGAGCTTTATTTTTTGCATTTGAGATAGCCATTTTTTGTGGTTGCAGACCACACATGGTTATGTGCTTTTTAGGCAAATAACACTATTTCCAGTTTTTGCAAAATAGGTAAAGCAAATTTGCATTTCTTTTAGTCAGAAAGAACAGCTGTGTATTGTATTTCATCAGAGTTTCAAATAGACATGCATTTTGGTTATCAAGCTTCATAGACAGTACAGGCATTGGTAGCACATTCGATGGTCAGTTTCTGCTTGTCTGAGCATGCACATATAAGAATTCTTGACCACATTCAAGATTGTGATTTCAGCCCTTTCAACAAATCTCTGATTCAATCAGAGTCCATCATAATTAATAGCAAATGGTAGTGCTGTAGAGTCTGCATTTCGCTGTTTGCTTGGTCAGACTGCGTGACTAGGAAGTTTAAGTCATGGCATCCACTAGCTATGAGTTCTACCCTCTCCTGGACTTGAAAACATGCTAAAATGTATTTAGCAAAATAACTGTTAAAAACATTCAAAACTGTGTATATCAAGAATGAAACACATCATGTTATCTTTAGCATTTACAGTTCACATATTTAGTGTCTTTCTTAACAAACTCACAAGCTAATCAATGATACATCCAGTCAAGCTAATGCTTGTTATGGTGAGGGTGAAAAAGAGTACAGATTAATATATACTCTCTGGATGACAGAAACTGCCAGTTTGTGATCAGTTCACATACAGTCAATGACTGGCTAAGGTGCAGTTCTTGGTTTGACATTGGTCACTGGTCAGAGTTGCCACACGCTATTATGCTATGTACTGATTGCAGTAGGGTCACACATCTGTTGGAAGGCCTGAATGCAATAAGCAAATGCAAAGTTGTTGGAACAAACCTAATGAAACAGCAAGCAGAAAAGTAAAGCATTTTCTCGAAATCAGAATTTTTAGCTGTACGATCCGGATGGAAATAAATAATAATGTACACTTGGCTATGAGCCTATGATGTATGACTTGGGCACAATTCAAAAAGAGATAAAATGAACTTTTGAAATTAATGTGCATAATTTGATAATAGTGCACCACTTGTCATTCATATTGTGGTCCACTTCAGTTCTTCATATATGTTATGCAATATGCAATGCCTGATATTCGTATGATGGTGCACAAGCCACATGTATTTGCAAATTTCTGTCTGAAGTTTAAAGGCCAAAGGATACACAGAAAGAGATAGCTATGTGTTTCCCTCTATCTTGCTCTACATTTAACCTTATCCATGTGAGTTGTTAATGCAATGTCTAACTCTATCGAAATGGCTAACTTAGTAATACATGAAAAAGTTGCAAGAAAGATGTAAAAAGCTTAACTTCTGTTCTAGCCTAAGCAACAATACAACTATCATAGATATGAAAGAACTGCAATGGATGATGAAAACTAAGTTGAACTGTGCGGCAAAGGTGAACATTTCAAGTTAACTGGAATGACCATGAAATACACTGATTTTGCAAATGTGTTCAACTGTTGTATAGATACTGTGTGCAAATGTTGATTGTGAACTTTTTTTGTTTGTTTGTTTGTATATAATAATGTTCTTTCATATAGCATCATCATCTTACAGAACAAAACAATCTTTCTTTCTGAGATTTATTTTCAAAATGAAAATTTCTTTCTTTGCAATCTAATATAAGCTGGTCGTATGGTACATTGTAGTAAATTAACTACAATGTTGCACTACCTTTGGTATTCAAAGTATAAGATATTCGAAATTTTAATAAATACTCAGGTTATTACTTATTTTGAAACTAACAAATTCTTTTGTAACCAATATGGATGTAGACATTCTCACAGCATAATTGAAGCAGTTACAAGATTTACGGAAAACTGTTTTGATGCATTATAGGGAGGTAACTCAACCTGTGGACATTTTCATGACTTTACTAAAGCTTTTGATTCCATCTTGCATGATATTTTGATGCAGTAATTTGTATCACAAATTACCTAAATGTAAATAATGATTGTAATATGAATATGCATTTTTATGTGACATTGATTTCAGATGTTTATTAATTGTAATTATTATTGGGAAATAAGTTTATACGGCTTTACTGAAACTGTCAATAATAGCGCGCAATAATGCAGAGAGGGGGGTGAGCTATTTATCATTATTGGAAACAAGGAAGTTACGTAATGTTGGCGCGTTTTCGGTAGAAACTTCTGGAATATTTTCTCCCTAAAAGCAATATGTATTCGTGGTTTTCATTGGATATTAAAACAGACGCTAATGTTGGCGCGTTTTATTAGCCAATTGCAGTTCAGTTATAATCTTTAGGCGTATCTTGATGCAGGCGTATAAATAGGGTAGGTTCGAGGTAGCTTGCCCCGCAGTTCATCAAAAATCTGTGTACACTACACGTCGTCTTCAGGCAGTTCATCAAAATTCTTTGTGCAATACACGTCGTCTTAAGTTCGTCAAAATATTTGTATGAGATACGTCGGCTATAGATTCACAAGTTACGAAAATCTAAAGTATTATAAAGTTAATTTTACACAAAGTTGAAGTACGTGAATTAAAAGTGATCAGTAAGAAGTATTATAACAGTTTCAGTTTGGCGAGTATCCAGATCAATATGTAAAAGTGATAGTGAACGTGTTCGACAATAAAAATTATAAAACAAATTTCTTCATCAGTGTAATTTTTGGATAAAAGATTCCTTTCCGCTTCACAACCTGTATAGAGACACATGTTCGACCCAAGATAAGATAATAGCTAGCCGGAGGACATTTGAAATGAAATCAAACAAAAAGCTAACACTGATGCAAATTGCTAACACAAGATGGAGCTACAAACCAAACAAAGAATGACGTCACAAGATGGCAACGCATGAAATAAACACTCAGACACAAACATCACAAGCATCAACATTATAACGAATACCATCGCAATTTTACTACAGAAATTACAATATTATGGATTTAATCATACCAGTACTGCTTTCATGGAAAGATAGGATCCAGTCTGTTTTTCTTAATGGCCAAATTTCTGACCTTAAATGCATGAATTATGGTGTCCCATAGGGTTCCATACTTGGGCCAGTACTGTTTATTATTTTTATTAATGGCCTTCCTGCTTGTACTAAAGATGACAGTGTAGAAACTTGTATGTTTGCAGATGATGTTGCACTTAAGAGTTTTGCATATAAGTGAAACCACTATGAATAGTAAACTGGATGATATTTTTTCCAGCTTACATCCTGGTGCAATACCAGCAAACTTAGTGTAAATAAAAATAAAACTATCGACATTAAATTTTCTCTTAACAGAAATGGCAGTTCTTGAGTATCAACACGGTTTCTTGAAATACATCTTGGCCCGGGGCTTGGTTGGAGTACACACATTAATTACTTAATAAGTATAATAAATAGTGGTATATTTATGATTCCAATATTGAAAGGTACTCTTATCAACGGCATGCCTAATTATGGTTTATTATGGCCATATATAGTTATCTTACCTCAACATCCAGGTTACTTATACTCTAAAGAAAGAGCTGTGAGAATCATTTGTGGTGCTCAATCCCAAACACACTGTAAACCACTGTTTGATGAATTAGCAATATTAACATTAACACTATTAACAATGTTTATTCTGGACTGCCTTTTGTATGTAAACTCCAAATTCAATAATTTGACTCTTAGCTCCACTGTACATGATCACAATAGCTTTAACATATATATGAATAACTGCAAATACAGTTATACTGAAAACGGTTTTATTCATATTTCCTACAAATTTTATAGTGCTCTGCCATTAGATATACAAAATTTACCTATGCCTGCACTCAAGAGACGTGTTTGCTCAACATTGCTGGCAAATCCAGTATATGACCTTGAGGAATATTATCAAATAAGGTTTTCATGATTCTGTTCTTTAATTTTAGTTGATATCATGACAACTATCTGTACTTTTATGACAAAGAGGCTAATAAATATCAAATATAAAAATGAACCCTCTTAACATAGTGAAAGTGTTATATAATCACCTTAACGAAAAGAATTTCCAGCTGTTTTAACCAAAGAAGATGAGACAATGTTTCAGTATTTAGTAGACATATTACAGTTTGATACAGAAATAATATATACACAGACTTTAGATATTAATGAATATGAACCAGTAGCTAAAACAGTGTTAGTGTCTGACAAATATGAACCCCCATCAGAAGACTCTATTTGACCTTCATCAAAACATGTATTGAGTTTTATTTATGGATGCTCTTTAACTACCATGGTCCTTAGCGTACCATTCTATATTGGGCATGAAAGACCGGAATTTTGCTCTGAGGCCTCTTTTATTAGGCTTGAAGTTCTTGTACGTGCCATAAATCTATGACACAGGACCACCAGCTTTACTTCCCTTCCGAAGGAAGCCATGCCAAGGATTTTTATGCTCAAAAAAATCCATTGCCTCTGCTGGGTTTGAACCTGTGACCTCGGGAACTAGAGGCTAGTATGGTACCCCTAGACCATGGAGGATGACTTTCATCAAAACAGGAATCAACATCAGAAGGTCCACCGAGTCTGGAAAAACTTAAGAGTAGAATGGTCATTGGAAGAAAGAAGAAAGGTTATAAACTGGTTGAGTGCAAAGAAGTGGAAGCCAAAGCAAACATTTCCTCGCTTATCATGGAACTCTATGAAAAACCGACATCCTTGAATGCAGCAAGAGATGCAGTTGTACCATTTTAAGGAAGATATTGCAAAAGTGAATTCCATTGGTAAGTCATCCTCTAGTTTAACAGACACAGATAAATATAAGCCTATAAATATAGGATCACAAAAAATTACGCAACTTGTCACAAGAAAAGAAGAAGATGAAACTATTAACAACACACTGCATTCTTGGAGAGAAGGCCAATGCTGTTTATAGAGCAGTATGGTGCTAACAATGTGTATAATGCAGATTATCTGGCATCAACAAAAGAATGCATTTCTGGAGAACACTTGATCGATGTGGTAAGAAGATAGTATGCAATGTTATACAATCACAAAGCACACAGACACATTCATTCACAATTATACCAATTGTATTATCATGCATGAGCCACGTACTTCCCTGTCTATCGTACTGCAGACATCAAAATCGCCAAGTGAAGCTGTCCAGCTGGGTACGTTTAAAGCCCCTAATTTAATTTTGTATTGGTTGAAATGTAGAAAAATGACAAAAGACCTTTTCCGTATATTTCCTGAGTTGACATTTTTACCTCACACTGGTCCAGCAGACTGTTTACTGTTAAGATTCTTGGGCACCCCACAAAGGTAATTTAATATATGGAGTACTTTCATTACATAATGACCTGAAATGTTAAAAGTGCAAATACTTCCAGCAAAAACAAATTCCGAATTACAATCATTAGGGATTTTTTCCAAATGTTCTTAACAATGGACCGATATATCTGATTTTGTTGTGTTAAATAATATTGATGTGAACTTGCAACAATGTAACAAGATTCTCAAATGCATGTCATTGATCTACAATTAAGAATGTTCACTGTGCTTCCGTTTGTCACATAGACAAGCGTGAAAATTAGCGGGTCTGATTAGATAAATGAAACTTTTGAAAACAGCACACACTATTGTATTAGAAAGGAACTGGTAATTTGCAAATTCCTTATGAACAACAATAATTGTGATAAGCTTTCTTTACTCAAATGTAGCTGGTGCAAGAAGCTGTTGTGTTTTGAACATTTTTTTCTTAATTTCCATTATCATTCACCAGAGATTGAATATGTTGAAGGGGATTAAACGAGACTGCCACATTACTGTGAATACATAATTGTTTAATCAGTACGTACTCATACCTATAGTGTTCAAATGTTTAACTTGAATATTTTTATCCCTCATGCGATTACAATATAACTGCAGGTTAGTATTTAATCGTGTCTTTAAAACATGTATAAATTAACTGCAAGTTTTTTTGATTACTGCATTATAATTTTAAAGAAAAACATGTGGTTTAATAGAAGTACAATGTTCACAAGGTTCACTGCAATCAGACAATGCTCTTTTGCCTGCTGCCCATTACATTGCGCCAGTTGTTCAAGAGAACTTCACTCTGATTGGAAACTGACAACCCCACCTGCACATCTTTACCACCCTGTAACTCATAATATAAATATATATGCACGATAGGATGTAATATTTGAGTGTTTTACATATTTCAGTGTGCTCTTTTCAATGGTATATAAATCTGTTTCAATATGTCTTAAGGAAAACCAAAGGAACATAAAACTAAATCAACTAGAGAAATCCACTGTATCACACCATTTTTGGACAGAAAACCACAACATTGGCCAAAGTATAAAGTTGTTAAAACCCCTCATCACACCAACAGAATTGAACATCTGGGAAAAAAATACACATCATCAAAAACGGCAACGTCATTAATTTTGAATACAGTCTGTGAGTAATGTGTTAAAACTTTGTGCCCCCAACACCAGATGGCGGCAGGTTCAGAACCCACAGGAAGAGGAAGAAGAGGACATGGGAGAAAGCGACCTTTAGTCACCCAGTTGCTGACGATAAGGACGAATGCCTTCGAAAACATTTCTGTTTTATAAAACTTTTAATTAGTGAAGGTGAGTGTAAAAAAGTGTGACTGAATCTACTATCATGTGCTACTCAGTTTGCTTGGCTTGCTTGCTGGCTGTGTAGCTCACTGAGTAGCCCTTTATGAACTTTGGTCCCCTGCAATCATTCTTCCCCTTCTGCCCTTTGCTGTTCTTCCTTCCTTGCATTTCTTATTTTTCTAATCCATTTTTCTTTTACTTTCCTTTAAAACTCCTCATGCCTCTAGTTTTCTTTTCTTATTTTTCTTTTACTATTTTACTATCCATTTTCCCACACTTTTTCCTCCACATCATTAGTTCTTTACATTCTGCCATGTAGTGCTTTATGCAATTCCATACTCCTTTTCCAATGCCTCTTAATCCTCCTATGTACATTGGCTATTTTCATCCATGCTAATCCTTCCTTTTCCTGAACTTACACAGGTCAACATAACCTTCTCTTCCCACTCGTTTTATTACTTTATTGAAGTTTAATGAGTTTTATCTTCTATGCATCCCCCATTCTTCACAAAATTCTGCACTTCATTGATTGCTCTTTATAGCTATATTCCATTATTGATATAGCACCTTTCATAAGATCATCTGCATATAATAAACCTGGTATCTCTTTATTTACTATTACTGGACAGTGCTGATTTCTTTACTCTTTCCAATAAATCGTCTATAAATACACTAAATAATATGCAACTCAATTTGCACCTCAGTCTTAATCCTAGTTTTTGTTGTGTCATTTCTGTACTGGCATTTTTTTTCACAGCTTATACAGAATTTCACAATCTTTATAAGTTTTTCCTGATTTTTTTTTTTTTTTATAAAATTGTCACTTACTCCCTTTTTTACTCTCTACTACGTATAGTAAGTAGGGGAAGTGTTGTATTCCATCCAAAAATTTGATACCGAGATTTCACCGGAAATATATGTTTTGAGACCCCCTGAATCCAAAAAAAAGCATTTTTGGAAACATGTCCTGTGTGTGTCTGTGAACAGCATAACTCAGAAACGAACAGTTGGATAAACACCAAACTTGGTATTTAGGTTCAGTATCTTTCAGAGATGCAACACAAAGGTTTTCAAGAAAATCCCCCCACCCCAGATTATCCTTTACATGGAACATTTTTTGAAAATTTTAATTTTCTCAAAAACGGCTCTAATGATTTTGATTAAAATTTATGTTTAAGATATTTTCATGACAAATGAAATGTATATCTCGAATTTTCTGGGAATGTCTCCAAAAGTATTCTTCATGTGAACGACTTTTGCATAACTGGTAAACCATAAGAGATAGACAAAATTTTACTACACAAAAAATGTAGATCTCATTAAAATACACAATTTATGTCATACATTTTTTTCGTTGAGTGAACCATTTTTGAGATATTGCTTGTTATTCCCTTAAATTTTCCAATACTTTTTCTCAAATGGGACTTCCATTATTCATTTTTTTTGTCCTGGACATACAAAGAGAATGGAATGCGCCACATAGCAACCAGCTCTTAAAAGATTTGACTATCGCTTAAACACTACCATATTCCCCTTGCACCTACAAGAAAATTAGCAATAAGATTAACATCTCGATTAACATGAAGCATATGGTGAATAAGCGTTTGTAAAAATAGTTTGTACAGGAGTAGAGAAAGTCATGTGAGTGTAACACATCAGAAATTTTTTTTGTCACATGTCAGATAACACTTACATAATTGACCAGATGTTTGTAAATTGGTGACTGGTCAAACATTATGAAATTTATATAAGTAAAAGTAATAATTACGTATATATTGTAATGAAAAGAAGCTAGAAACTTCCGAACAATTATATAGACAAAATATATTGAGATCACAGTTCATCTTTCATATACTCCTTAATTGAATATGCCTTGCTGGCAAATAAATGATTTACAAACTTTTTGAAGGGATTTTGGTTTTGCATTTCCCTAAGGGTTTGTAGACAGTTGCTACATATTTTTATCCCCATGTATTGTGGACTTTTTTTCAAGCAGTGCCAACTTATGTCCCTCTTACTTCTTGTATTGCAATCATATTGATGGTGATCATTTAGTTTATACTCTACAGCTTCTCTATTTATTGTGCCAAATGCTTTCTCAAAGTCTGCAAAAAAACATGCAGGCCCTTCCTCTTTTTTTGCTCAGATGTTTGTCTGTTACAGTTTTTATTAAGAAAGCATTGTCTATTATCTGCTTTCTTTTATATCAGCTTGAAATTCTAATAATTTATTTTATGATTTTACCCACTCCCTTAATCTATCTGCTAGCATTCCTGTGTACACTTTCCGTAATATAGATAGTAGGCTTATTCCTGTACTGTTCTCTAGTTTATTTACTCCTCTCTCCCCATTATAAATTGGCCCCACCATACTTATTTTACAACATTTCAGTATATTGTTTCTTTTTTTTTCTTTCTTTGATTTTATTTAGTAGTTCTGTCATTATTCTTAATCTGCTTTGCTTTTCCTCATATCTTTTCCTTTCTTTGTATTTATCATTTGCAGATAAACTTTTAGCATTGTTATGTTTGTTATCAGTCTTCTGAAACATTTTACCCATTCATTTGGCTTGATTTGACTTTTTTCATCTGGTTTCTTCTTCACCCTTCTCAGTATCTGCACTTTTTTTTTTATTTACCTTTCCTTCCACTGCTTTTTTTAACTTCTTTTCTATATTTTTTTCTTTGCCTCTAACAAACATATTTACATCTCCATTTACAAATCAGCAAATCTTGCACTCTTCATCAAATCAATGTCTGCTTGTTTGTATCTTTCCTTGTTTTAATTCTATTCCTGTTCTCACTCTCTTTGCTAGAAGCTTTAGTGCGTTGTCTGATTTTCCCTCATTAATAGCTACCATTATTCCATATTCTATAATCTGCCCTACTTTTGAATTTAAACCCTTTATGAAATTTTCTTTTATTTCCTTTGTCCATTTATATGATTTTACTCTCTTTATCTGTGTTACCTCTTTTTAATTTACTTTTTGTTCTCCTACCTTCATTTCCATAACTAATTGGAAAGTGACTACTGTTTATTATCTCATTTTTACTTTCTCTACTACGTATACTAAGTAGGGGAAGTATTGCATTCCACTAAAAAATTTGATACGAGATTTCACCGGAAATACCTGTTTTGAGGCCTCCTGAATCCAAAAAAAGTATTTTTGGAAACATGTCCGTGTGTGTGTGTGTGTGTGTGTGTGTGTGTGTGTGTGTCTGTGTGTGTGTGTGTCTGTCTGTGAACAGCATAACTCAGAAACGAAGTCGGATAAACACCAAACTTGGTATTTAGGTTCAGTATCTTCCAGAGATGCGACACAAAGGTTTTCAAGAAAATCCCCCCACCCCAGATTATCCTTTACATGGAACATTTTTCGAAAATTTTAATTTTCTCAAAAATGTCTCTAACGATTTTGATTAAAATATTATATATTTAAGATACTTTCATAACAAATAAAATGTATATCTCAAATTTTCAGGGAATGTCTCCAAAAGTATTCTTCATTGTGAACGACTTTTGCATAACTATTAAAACAAGAGAGATAGACTAGATGTTACTATACAAAAAATGTAGATCACATTAAAATACACAATTTATGTCATATACATTTTTTTTGTTGAGTGAACCATTTGAGATATTAACATCTCGATTGACATGAAGCATATGGAGAATAAGCGTTTGTAAAAATAGTTTGTACAGGAATGAGAAAGTCATGCGAGTGTAACACATCAGATTTTTAATCTTAAATTCTGTGCTTTTCTTCTCCACTTCCCCTCAACACAAAATATCTATTACACTCTGACTGTTTTTCTCAAATGGGAATTTGTTATTCATTTTTTTTTTTTTGGTCTGGTAATGAAAAGAGAATGGTATACTTCACTTAGCAACCAGCTCTTAAAACATTTGACTATCGCTTAAAGCCTACCAATTCCCCTTGCATCTACAAGAAAATTAGCAATAAGATTAACATCTCGATTAACATGAAGCATATGGAGAATAAGCGTTTGTAAAAATAGTTTGTACAGGAATAGAGAAAGTCATGCGAGTGTAACACATCAGATTTTTAATCTTAAATTCTGTGCTTTTCTTCTCCACTTCCCCTCAACACAAAATATCTATTACACTCTGACTGTTAGTATTTGCAAAAGTAAATTCTGCTTCCTTGTCCTCCCCTATTGTTCCACTACAGATTAATAAGCTGTTTACCTCACAAAATTCTAGTAGCTTTTTCCTTTTCTATTGCTTGCTCTATCACAACTTTTCCTAGCTCTTACTTCATCTTTCTCTCCTTAGCATCTTTTCCTAATAATCTACCATTGTCCTCTCCTATCATTAAAGTCTCCCATTACAATAAACTCTATATCGGTAACTTACTCCTAATTTCTTATGACCTCTTAAATTTTTATATAATCTGTCATAAAAATATGATGTTTCTAGCAAGTTATAAACTGCCCCTATGCCCATTCTTTAATTTATTATATTTATTTGCTTAATTCCCGAGTGTCTAGTGAAGCACATTTTACACAAAGGTGTTTTGTTAAGATTCTAGATGGCTTCTTTTTAAATTTCATATTATACTAATTTTCAACAATAAAATACAAGTATTTATAGCCCCCCCTTAAAAAAAAGAAAAAAAAAAAAGTGCACAATCCATGTAACTGCAGCCAAATGTGGCCCCCATCAGCATCCAAGCATGCCATCACACCAGTTATTTTACTTGGGCCCATCCCATCTTTTATCACAGGCACATTTAACTGCAGTCGCTGGAATTCAAACTCATGATGTTTGGCTTTGAATGGATGACCAGTCCATTTTGTCTCACTTTAACAATCAAGGCTATCTGAATCGCTTTGGTTGTGGTGCCTGGGAAAGGGATATGAAAGCCTGTTTAGGAATTATAGGAAGAGGGTGTATATAGCAAAATAATTCTGGCATTAAGGGGTTAATTACCAGCATAATACTTTGCTACTCCTTTTCTCTGATGCGTCAATAATTATATCTGTATCTTTTCTTATAAATAGATCTACTCCTCCTCCTCATGCTCTGCCCCTACCATACCTTTTACTTGCATGGTTCTTTACAAATTTCAAATCTTTTCTTCTATTGGTTGATTTTCTCCTAGTCAAGTCTCCACTATCTCTACAATGTCCATAGTTCTCAGTATATTTTGCAATTCACTGTTGTATATCTTGTTTTTTAGCCCTTCAACATCCCAGAATATCACTTCAAGCCCCCTTTCTCTGTTTCTTTTTTGACTTATCTTTTAATTTAAATTTCTCCACCACAATCCTGAGTCTTGTATTTCTGTGTCTGCTTCCCTTTCCTCCTTCAAAATTATTTCTAGTCCCCTGCTTTTTGCTATCTCCTCCACCCGACTTAGGTTTTCCACACACATTATTTTACCCGCTTAAATGTTGCACTCTGCCCCTCCACAGACTCACGTTCCTTGCTGAAATTGTTCCACTATTCTCCATCTCTCCTCTTGGCTTCACAACTCCTCTTTCTATTGGTGCTACTCCCTCAATCATCCAATCTGTCAATATTGCCTTCTTTTTTCCCCCCTTGAACTACTATCATTTCCTCTTGGCTTCCTCCCATTGATTCTTCTGGAATTATCTCCCCTCTTGTGTTGATCTTGGTATCCTCTCCACATTTCCCAAGTCCACTGTTCCAGCTGTAGTTGTTTCACTTATTTTGTTGACCTAATTCTTCCAATGCTTGCATGTTTTCTTGACAATATTTGTGCATTTTTTCCTGTTTGTTTCTCCTTACATTCAGGCTTCACTTTCACAAATAACAAGACCTTTTATGATTGCCATGTTTTTACATCTGCCCTCACTTATTTCATCTTCCAAATTGTCTCTCTTTTTAATTTGTTCTTCTCTCATGTAATCCTGTTCAATACAGATTTTTGTGTCTTTAGTTTTCTTGCATTTCTTAATGTTTCCTATCTTTTTACCCATTGTTGTTATTTTTATGATTCACTGATTATGATTTTTATGATTCGCTGGTTCACAATAGCACAAGAACGGTAACCAAAATGGAAATGAGAATGGGAATGTATATCGATCATAAAGTAGAACAGGCATCATCAACTGACCGTGGCGCTAGTTATGTGCAGGATCACAACTGTTGTGTCGAGCCAGCTGTGCACCCCGCACGTAAGCAGTTCATTCTCTGCAATACACAATGGCAGAACAAACATGTCGGAAGAAAGGACATCCATTAGACCATCAACACCAGTTAATTTATTACTATGGGAAGAGTTCCTTTCTGTTTACTGAAAAGGAAGGCGTGCCCACGTGTTTGGTTTGTGGTAAAGCTTTGAACAGAAGTAATTTCAACCCACAATGACATTATTCTTCCCATTGTTCAAATGAGTATGAAAAATACAAGGGAGAAGAATGAAGCACTCTCAGCCAAAACTTAAAGGACGGTCTTGTGACTCAGCATGAATATCATCAAGTTAGCGAGTCAGTCATATATCTCAGCTATGAGATTTCACTACAAATTGCAAAAAAGTGAAAACCATTTATTGATGGAATGTGGGTTAAGGTTTGTTTAGTTATGGCAACCGAGTGGCTTTGTCCTGAGTTGGTTCCAGAATTTGAATCAATCAGCTTGTCACCTTCTATGGTTATGTGATGCATCCAGGAAATAAGTGAAAATGTTAAAGAACAGCTTATTGACACTGGAAAGAGTTTTGTTGCATATTCCTTGGCAATTTATGAGAATACAGATATCAGCGACACTGCCCAAATGGCTATTTTTTCAACAAGGTGTGAATATAGGTCTTAACATTACAGAAGAATTACTAGACTTAGCTGCAATTAAAGAAACAATGACAGGTACCTTCAGATTTTGTGGAAGAGGCTGTGCAGAAGATGGGACTGTAATGGAATAAATTAGTGTCAGTGGCAACAGATGGCACTACTGCAATGATTGGATTTGTGGGATGTGTCAAGAATAAAATGAAAGAGCTTAATGTTGAGTATGAAGTTGTACCAATCCATTGCATCATTCAGCAACAGAGTTTTATTGCTTAAAAGTGTCAGTCTCCAAAACGTAATGGAAGTGGTTGTTAAAACTACTAATATAATAAGGTTGAAAGGAATGCAACATTGTCAGTTCAAGAAGTTCCTTGAAGAAACAGATGCCGCTCATGGTGATCTACCATATCACTGTGCGGTACGATGGTTCAGTCGTGCTTAGGTGTTGGACAGATTTTTTGAGCTGAGAGATGCAACTGGATTATTTTTGGAGATGAAAGATAAACCGGCACCTGAGTTGGAAAATAGGAATGGGTGTCTACTTTGGCCTTTCTTGCAGACATTACTGAACATTTAAATGTCCTAAATATATCTCGACAAGGAAAAGGTGAGATCATAACTGATCTCTTTGGCAGAGTAAATGCCTTAAAAATCAAGCTATCTTTGTGGGAGAGTTAGTTGCATGATAAGAACACATATTTTACAAGACTATCTTCGGTGTACGAGACCATCCCCTTGCAAAAATTTGAAGAATTTGCACAAGTGTTGAAACAGCTGAGTGTAGAATTTCAATGTAGATTTGACGCAGTATTTTATATCATAACATGCTGTGAATGCCAAAGTGATTGTAGTGTAAATTAATATTATTGTATGTACAGGAGTTTAGATGTTTGTTAGCCATAAGTATTGTTAGGAAATAAGTTTACACGGCCTCACTGAAACTGACAATAAACCGAGGGGGTGAGTTGTTTATCACTAAGAAGAGACAAACAAATGATGTCAGGGTAGCGTGCCTTTTTTTAGAAATGGAAGGAATATCTTCCCTAGAGTATATATGTTAATACTCGGCACCAATCAAGAAGGTGATTGACATTTTGCGGAGAGAGAGAGAGGCAACGTTGCCACTCATCGCAACCACGTGGAGAGCGTGCTAGAACTGTGTCAAAGGCGACTGGGTTACGCCTGCATTGTAGAGCGGGTATTATTTATATTCATATACGAAGACAATTGTAAAATAATGAATCTACGTGCAGAGGATAGAAAATGCAAGAATATATCAGTGTAAAAATCTGCGTTAACAGAAGAGACATACCTGTGAAATATTGTTGCTTATTCTAATGGAAAAAAATGCCAGATTTCTGAATTGCTGCTGCTGTTGTTGTTGTTGCTGCTGCTGCTAGTTTGATAGACAATGTTGCCACCGCCACCGTCGTCATCATTATCTGAAGAGCTGCTAGAATTCCCCACGGAAATGACAAGTTGTTCTATAGTTTCTTCCAAAACTCCTTCATTTTCCCAAGCTGCACTTATTACGCCCTTTGTATGAGTCACCGCTTTTTTTTCTTTTTTTTTTTCCAGTTTTCAGCTTTTACTGCTGTTAGTGCCTCTTCTGTAAGCTTTATTACTGACGACACAGTGAAACCCTTATTGTTTCGCCCAACATAACCCTTTATGTCAGCCCAAATTAATTCAATCGAGTTAAAATGACAATGATAAGAGGAAGCCTAACTATTTTGTGACCATGTTCTGCAGCAATGTCATCGACTACATAACTTGGAAACCGCGGTTTGTTTGCTTTCAAAGTTCCAGTAGCTCACTTTGGATTGCCGCTCACTTTTCTTCAGTCCCTCCATCAGCATATTGCGGCAAACAAGCCACTGAATTATTTTCTCCTCTTCGAAATATTCTCTCACAGAGCATATTATTTCCCACGCCTGTCCTTTAATTGGGATACCTTTACAAATACAGTTTTATTCAGTTCCCAAGTGCGCTGAGTTTTTCGTTTAGCTGCGCTATCTTTGTCACTATTTTTGGACATTATTAAGTATCCATTAAAAAAGTCAACACAATTATAAATGCTCACACAACACACGCACGCACAAATACATGGACTCAAACACACGTAACACAAGGCAAATATCACACAATTAGGACGATGCAAATGAACTTTTCAGTACACAAGCAATCTCTAAACTGATACAAAAACATAAGCAAGCTGGGGTTAAAAGGAGGACATTGTTCAGCCACAGCAGAAGATAAGACTGCAGTTCATGTTTACTGCAACAGTCGCTTGCCCGGCACGTCATGTCAATCACGTGTTACGATATTGCAACAAGGCATTTGCGTCTATCGTTGCTATGGAAACGTCTTAGTTCTAATTGGTCCTTCTAACGATTGCTATGACGACCGCTGTGATGTATTCATCCCCTCCCATTCATTTAAAGCTCTCCGTCACATGGTTAGTAACTGTCAATCACCTTCTTGATTGGCGCCAAGTATAGTAGTAGTGATTGGCTGACCAAAACAGACGCTAAAGTGGGCGCAATTTGGTAACCAATAGCAGCTCTATTATAGTGTTTAGGCAATTCGAGATGAAGGAGTATATATTCTCGAGCCATAAGCAAGAGATGCGCAGTTTTGAATAATCTTTCACGAGGTGCACGTCACGCAGTTCGGAAGAATCTCTCATGAGGTGCACGTCACACAGTTCTGAAGAATCTCTCACGAGGTGCACGTCGCAGAGTTAGTTACAAAAATGTAAAGTACGCGAAGTAATTGGTGCGTGGCAACTATAACGACTGTAGTTACATTCAGAAATAACACAGTTTCAGTCAGGCGTGTATAAAGACTAAATATGTGAATTATTAATTAAGTGTGACGGCAATAAAAGTGTAGAAACAAATTTTTTTTATCAGTGTTATCTTTTAGTAACAACTCCTTTCCATTTACACACCCTGCTTAGAGACATGTGCTCGACTGAGTTATAATAGCTAACCGGAGGACAAAGAACCCAAATTAAAAAATAATTAAATAAGCACCGAACAAATAAGATAACACGAGCCATGAGAATTGCGACAGATTTCAAGAGATGGATTAACTTATTCAACTCTTCCATTTCTTTGCTGCACCAATATCTGCCGACTATACTAATGTAAGTAGTGAATACCAACTAGAAATCATTGATGTGCAAAATGACATAGAACTCCATGATAAATTTAGTAATAAAGCTAATCTTTGGGATTTTTATCAGTTTTCCCTAGTGAAGATTTCCCCGTCTGCATAAACTTGTTGCCAGAATGTTATTTATGTTTGGGACCATATACTTATGCAAGCAGGCATTTTCACTCATGAAGATCATGAAATCTTGGTTGAAATGTCAGCTGTTGGACTGTAATCTGCAATCTATCCTTTGCCTCTCAGTTACATGAAAAATGACACCTAATCTTGAAAAGTTAGTGAAGGGAAAGTGAAACCAGAAGTTAAGAAAAACCAGTGATAGTGAATAGAAGACTTAAGCGTTTTTATTTGCTTAAGTTGGGTAAAACAAGAAGTTCATATGAACAGTTTAGTTTATTATTTAAGGACATGCCTGTTTGTCTATTATAATGCATTTTAAAGCAAGAGTTATTTTTGTACAGAAAGGTTAAGGGAAAGAACATGTAATGTTTAGTTCACTTGGTTTATATTATTATAATATTTATATTATTATTATATTATACACTAGTTATCAGTTTGCTTTTCTGTAATTCGTCAACTGAAAATAAGATTAATAAACGCTCATTTGACAATTACTATGGTTTCGATATGAACTACATATTTGTTAGATACACTATAAAAGAAAGCAACACACTTACACAGGCTGTAGTTTGTTGGAGAATAAATACTGAATGTAGTTTATTTATATTTATTGGTTTTACATAACTGTGGCCTTTATTTTTGCATAATAATTTTTGTTAACCATTGTTAAAACATAACGTTGAAGAAACTATTGAATATAAAATTTCTAGCCTTAGGGAAGAAATGGGTCATTAAACTGTGAATTACATGACTAAATTCAACATGTTTGATGGGCTCGGTTTGTTTACTAATTTTCTAGAGGAAATGTACGTTTGCATATTTGAAATTATATATTTTAAGCTCTAGGATAAATTATGTATATTTCTACACGAAACAGATAGACTTGTGTATGATGATATGCTATAATATTATGTAAGGGATACAGAAAACATTGAAATGGCTGTGCTAGCAAAGTGCCATTAAGCCAGTTTCAACTCCCCTCGTGCACAATGGTTATGGAGCCCATGCAACAGTGCACCTTCTAGCACAGGATTTATACCATCCTGCACTGGGATGATGACCTTTAAAGCAGAAAGCAGTTTTATGTATTGGAATTTCTTTGTTTTTAACTAAGCAATGATTTTTTTCACCTGCTTCCAATTCAGCCAACAAAATGTGGGTTAACCAACATCAAAATTTGATAGAGTAAACATCTAAATGCAGATCAATTACATTTACAATTCTTCTAGTCATACCAAGCTTTAGGTCCTTTGTTAATGGCATACATTAAAGTTGTTTATTGTTCTTTGTTAATTTCTATGGTTTTTGCTGTTATTTGTAGTTTTTGCTATTGTTTTTGAGGCAATGGCCAGTTGCATATAAACAAACTACAGATGATCCTTTCAAGAATCAACGCTCAATGGATCTGCAGGTGTCAGAATCTGAGGTTAGGAAGCACATATACTACTAATTTCTTCCAGTTTCATGTTTAAAGCCTGTGAGTACAGAGCGCACAGCTGCTGTTTCATGTCACGCGCCTAGAATAATCTCTACAGTGAACAGTGTAATATGCGCAATATGGATCTAATGTGCCATGTCTGGGAACAAGAAAGCTGGTCAAGACTTTTTTCCTGTTCCTGGGGCCCAGGAAAGCTTCCCATCAATTGTGAATGCTCCCATGTATTTCAACTTTGTCTTCATTCTGGTTACCATTCTGAGTTGTTGTAAACCAGCCTTTATTGACCTTTGTGTTACTACTTCAATTCTTCATTTGCATTCTGATATTAGCCCAATTTCTCTCTGTAGTTTTACTGCGTCTTTCAGCTGTTTTGTGTTGTCCATTTTTTTGCCTAAATCTTTTTCCAACTTCTGTATCGATTCCATCAACCAGTTCAAATCTGCTGGTCCTGGGTTTTGTGTCACTCCCCTGATTATTAACAGTACTACAATTATGATAGTCATCCATACTTGAAACTTTAGCTTTATCTTTCCATCCTTCATTATTTTCCTTGTTCTGAAACTTCCTAGTCTAGCTCTATGTATTTGTAGAGTCACAACCATTGCCTCCATCTTTGTCCACTCTCGCCACACCTCCTTCTTCTCTCACTGCTGACACCAGACTCTCAAATAAATTAACCCTCTGCCCCTCCATCAGCATTTGCTGTTTTTCCTCCAGCCAGGCCACTTCATTTATGGAACCTTTAAATTTATATGTCTAGTGGTGTGATGTTCCTGCATGTTAATGCACAAACGGCCTATGTGATAACAAATGAAACACTGTACAAAACATTCAGGCTTTTTATTTTTTTAAGTAACCAGGCACAAAAATATCTACTTAGATGTTATAAAAATTAGGAACTCGCCCTTACAGTATGGTGACATATTTATCCATTCCTGCAGCAGCAAAGACTTGTTTGATGTTTGTATTAGAGCTCCAGTTTATATAGATTACACTATCACTACCATTATGTTATTATTTACAGGCTTGTTATAAGTTTGTCTTATGTGTTCATTGTCTGTTGTTTTCACTTCCAGCCCCCTCTCTTGATGATATTAAAGGAAGCATCCATTTTTGCATAAAATATTCAAGTTCCTCACTTCCCGCTTCTAGATCATGGCAGACTCCTGGAGGGGAAACAAATGGTTCAATATGTCCAACAGAAGCCAAGATGAACATTTGAGGGGCAATTCTGTTGTGCTGTCAGTTTTCCTGCATTTTTGTGGAACTACAATATTGCTCCTGGCTGCACTACTGTCACTGCTCTCGCCACCATGTTCTATGTGACTGTTTTGCTTGGAGTCCACTAGTCATTACACATCAGAACTGTCACTTTCATAAGCTAATTCCTCCTCAATTGCTATGATTACATCTTCGTTTGTTACTAATTTCTGTTTGTAAACACCTGTATCGTGTCTTGAAGAACCTACATGACCTTCCATGGCTCTAGATAAACTACTTCTTCATCTGTTTAACTTCCTCTTATGTAGGACTTACAAGCGGGTGCCTGGGGTCAGAGGCCCGTCGAGGAGCAGACACTCATGGATCAGACAGAATATCCAGGATGGGTGATCAGCCCGATGCCTGGTATGGAAGGAAGTAGATGAAACGAAATGATGGTGAAATGGATGAAAGGAAAGGTGATGGAGCAGTTGATGGAATGAATGGTGGGGGAAACCGGAGAAAACCCGCCCAGACGCCGCTTTGTCCACCACAAATCCCACATGCGGGTCCCTGGGATTGAACCCGGGCCGCTTCGGTGAGAGGTGAGCGGTCTAATCACTTGGCCACGGCGCCGCCCTCTAGATAAACTGAATAAAGAAAACAAAGTGTAGAAGAAAAGCCATAAATTGTACCCTCGTCACAAGCCGCCACCCTTGGTATTTCTCAACACAAGGGTTCCAGGATTTGTAAACAATCATTCAAAGTCTTAAAACTTGAACGTTAGATGGCTTTAGTATGACTAAAAAGCTCAATATTTTTACTATGATATAGGCACAGGTGACATTTAACTTTACTACACTTTACTACAATATGCGGCGCAAGTGACATTTAATTTTACTATACTTTACTATGATATGCGGTGCAGAGGGTTAAACCAAGTAAATTCATGCAATAGTAAACCAGTTAATACTTCAGGGGCAGCCACTGCACAGGTTGTCTTTTACTGTCTTTATTTTCCATCACTTTTGTAATAGGATGCTTGAAGAACACATGCAGACACTTACTTGTTTCACAATTCTTTATTCTGCTCCTCTGTTTATGCTAGCCACTTATATGTCTGAAAAAATGCACACTCCTCCTTAATTTGATATGTATTTGCATCCACTTGGCATAAGTGTCACATCGCTTTTAACTAAGTATAGGTTCTCTAGCAAAATACAGTCGTTTTGAAAAGAATGAAAGAGTAATAGCTAAAAAAGGTATTTATTGTGTGATTACATGTTTGTAAAACTATCAGATTGCAGCTCATGAGAAAAGGAACACACATCACTCATGCACTCTACTGCTCAGTCCCTTACTAAATGGCAATGGAATCAGCGTATACCTCTTTTCATTTCTTTCTACTTTCTCTCCACTCTCTACTAATAGAAGTTTCTGAACAAAAAGTTAGGAATAGTGATGCATTATTAATGTGTACTACTGGTAAGTCAGAACTTTAAAACACAAATGTCACTTATAAATTCTTGAGGATTGGAGATAAGTGTCCCCAAAACATGTAGAGAGTACATGATTTATACACAGTGCTCACCATAAATTTTTCAAAGATATTTTACCTGAGTAAATATATAACCACCTATGTTCTTGAAATATAAAATCAAAAGCCATTTACCTCCACAGTGACAGGAACTAGGTTGAGAAGTGCGTTCTTTGCTGCTTCACAATTATCCTTCTTGCCAGTAATGCGAATTATGTCACATTTGCGGACAGGCTCTTCCTCGAAATCTCCATTTGGCTGAGTTCCTCCTTCGCCATCCTCTGCACCATGATACTCATCTACATCAAATATAGAAGTAAACATAAGTATTCGCAAAATGAAGAGTGGTAGATGATTGTATTCAGATGGCTAACTTCAAAAACAGTCATTCACTGCACAGTACTTAATAAACAGCAATTATTATTTCTTAATGCGAGACATTTTTCTTGCTTCTGTTGTCCAGCAACTTTTCAAATACTAAGTTTTCTGTTAAATTAGAAAGGAAAATGCTTGAGGCTAGAAAGATATAAAATACTGGCTCCTAGGAAGACATTAAGTTGCATTCACATCATATCCTTTAAATACTTTGTCTCGTTTAGACCTATATTGACAAATTCATTATTAATGCGTAATGTGTCCTGCTCATAGAGTAGAAAGTATATAAAAGTTTCAACTAATGAGAGAGCAAAATTTATCAACATTTATATTCAATCACTTTGCATAGGGAAGCATGTCATCCTAGAATAAGGAAAAATTTGCTGTATTTATCAAAGGTAAATCACCTAGGTTTTGGCAAAATTTTCTGAAAATTTGCCATTCTGCTTACCACATTTGTGAACTGGGGTATTTCTGTAAAACAGTATGGAATAACTTTTGTCAAGAAATGACATTTTCTATTCCCATGCTTAGGAGCTTACACTTTAATGCACGACAATTAGCTGGAGAAGAAGCAAAGCAAATAGGCTATACAGGAGCATATTTGGATTCCCACAGGGTCATTTACAAAATGAAAAGAAAACAGAAGGTTTGAAAATATAGACGGTGTCCCACATTTTATTGCACTCTCAGATATTTCCTAAATTATTGATATATTAAAAATCAAACTGTTTAGGAATATACCTAGATCAGTGACTCGAAACTATGTAATGCAAAAATCCCACCAACCCAAAATAACAGAAATTTCAACACTAAGTTATTATTTCTTAAATGGAACACAACACTTTTTCTAGCAAAATACATAGAAGTACTTATTACTAATATGGTTTGCTACATTTTCATGAACCAAATAGAGAAGATAGAATAAGAATTCAAATGATTTTTAGGTAATTAATGACACTAAGAAGCACATAATGAAGCCAAGAAAGAAGACAGAAGATTTCATATAGTCAGCTGCAAAGAAATAGAGCATTTATGGTTTTCTATTAAAAAATTACTCATGCTTTCATCCTGTGAAAAATACTTTTCTTTCTATACTTGAAAAATACTTTCCTTACATTGTAGATTACCATGGTATGCAAAATACATTGATTTTCGTAAAGTATTCATATTGGATAATATACAGCAAATTCCCTAAACATTAATATAAAAAAAAAAATAATAATAATAAAAAAAAATGTCAATTTGTGGAAATTCAGTAACTAATTACATCCTGGTAAACTTGACCGTTATCAGAAAAACATCTTCATATATATCCCTTTCTGAAGGAGAATCACTGATAATACACAGCATAATTGAAGTAGATGTTCAAAATGGTGACCATTTAAATCAATGCACTTATGGAGATGAAAGATGATTGTTGCACAGCTCGCGAAGTTTCTCCAGATATTGGCACACATGCAGCTGAAATATTCACTAGCATATCTTCACTTATAGTTGGGGCTTCCTGATCATTAAGCACCTCTACTGACACCTGCGAAGTGTGCAACGCAACGATCAGCAAGTATTCAGTTCCAAATTCAAGGAAATGGAGTAGTGTGTCTTAAAAGAAAATATGTATACTGCTGTCTGTTCAGTATTCTTTGGTAAAAATAATGTTCTGTGATATAATTGCAAATACCATATCACACATTTATAATCCACTGTCTTTGATTGTCAATCTGACAAAGCTGATTCCATAGGCAAGATTTTGTATGTAATTATTTTAATTTCCATTAATAATCTTCATTAGTGGTGGTTTACCATAAATTTGCACTAATTTTGAAGCAGAATTAATGAGTAATGACATGACAGAAATGAAAATTAAAAACTAAAGTAATATTAATGTTAAAACCCCTTATTTCCAAATTCAAACCTTTTATTTTAAACCAGTATCATGAATAGCATCAAATATTACATAAATAAAATTACAACATACAACTAATTGTGACATTTTCATTTCTCACAGTTGTCCTATCTGTTCAACTAAGTTATTCATAGAGAAAAATCTCTCACTGTCAGCAGCTGATATCAGTATTCAAAGGCATTGAAGAGAATTTTTCACAGAAAACTGGTAAGATTAACCTTTTGCTTTCAATGCCAAGAGTGCTGTTACTAATTTAATTTATTACTGTTACCACCGTGGCTTAGCTGTTCAACAATGTCACAATGTTCTTTGTAACCAAAAAGTAATTCAGAATCAATACACTAAGGGTGGCGTGCACCAACCTGGGGTAAGCTCTACTTTCATAGTAAACTACTATTCAAGTCAACACTCGGCGACTTCCATGCGAGAGTAAACTACTTCCGAAGAATTTTATTCCTTTCAGATACTCCCAGATTAAATTACCGTTGAAGTAAATGTCGGAGAGCACCACCATGTAGTATGTTACTACGGAATTAAATAGAGCACAAATATAGGTTAGAATTTACTCTTGCAACCTGGATGGAGTAATTACCCGGTCGATTGAACTAGAGTACTGTATCGTATTTGGAGGAAGATATTTTTGACGCGTTCATGGATTACTTAGATTACATTGATGATCTTGATGAAGAAAACAGCGATAACTTAGGTTACACTGATGATCTCGACGGGAAAAAAACAACATGAATGCGAGAACCATATGATAATCAGGCATTTTACTTTTATCATTTAAAGAAATTTTAAATTCATTGGGTAAATATTTATTTTATATGAATTGATTATACAGAGAGAGAGAGAGAGAGAGAGAGAGAGAGAGAGAGAGAGAGAGAGAGAGAGAGAGAGAGAGAGAGAGAGAGAGTTCAATGAACATTTCGGTATTAGGAAAGAATCTTATACATGCCTTTTGAACCTGCTTGGAGAGCATTTCAACAAAACTCAAGACGTAAATTCAGCTCTATAATCCAAACTGCAATTATTGTTATGCGTCCTATGAGTGTTTCGTACCGGAATATTTCAGAAGCTTGAGCCAGCATTACGATCAATTTAATGTGATGCGACAATCTTACACTGTATTAAATGGAGATAGTTAGAATTAACTTAACACGATGTAACTTAACAGTTTGGCATCAAACTTTTCTTTCTCGTTACGACAAGTTTGATTTCACATGGTAATTAGAACCAATCACTAGCTCGAAGTAATAAAAGAACTATGAATCACGAGTCATTCCCATTACGTTAAGTGCATGCCAATTATACTTTAGTTTACCAACATTTTCATGTCATGTCATGTTAAGTAAAGTTCATCGTAATCCCGATATTACAGGCGATCTTATAAATAAACGTTCACCACGTGTCTGCTGGTCGTGTATTTCACTGCGTTGTTAGAGCGCTTTTGAGGTTAAGAGCAAGGTACCTACACAAGTGTTCAGAAAATAAAAGGCAATTCTTCTTCACTTTCACAGATTTCCCACACATTGAGTGTGGAATTGGCTGCACGCTGATACTATTTTATAACCATCCATGAATATGGTGAACTTTTCCGAAATCAGAAAGGGTATTTATCAACACGAAAGTGATCTGCGATGCAAAATGAAGATTAGAAACATTGTTTCCAGAATTTTAAGCTGCTCTTCAGTACGTTTCCCTTCGCTAGAATTGTTAAACTCGTCAATCACGACTTTCCAGCTTTTCTCTTCCAGCACCTTTATAACACGTTTTGGCTTTTGTACATTACTTGGGTCTTCTTTGAAAACATTAATAAAAGTAACCTCCCGTGAATCAGGAACCTAAGCTTATATATATATAAACCTAACCCTAATCTCCTGTAAATCAGAAACATAAAAAACATAAAATAAAAAGTAATTAGGAATGCACTTGCGAGGGTTGGCAGTATCTGACTGGCTTTGAAGACCAACGTAATGCAGATTATCTTACGTTTTTTACACTCATATCGTTTAAACGGATTTTCTTTATTTCTAACAACAAACATTTCTCTCTTTCACTGACGTTACTTCCCTTTTCCTATCGCATATAACCTTATTCATGAGTGCATCTAGTAAATCGGGCAAACAAAACAATACCTTCAGGAGTAATGAGCTCTTACTTCCGTAGTCGTAACTAAAAGAGTACATTGTAATTGAGCTCTCCAATGTTACTTTCAGAGTAAATTGCTCTCGTAGTAACGTACTTCCGTAGTGGAGACTTCTTTAGGAAATGTTACTTCCAAAGCAATTCACTCCAATATGGTGCACGCCACTCTTAGGTTTAAATGCATTTAGTTGGTCAAATGCTGCCTTTATATTATTTAAATCACTGATACTTGATTTACTAACTAGCTTGAATTCTCAAACGATCTAAAGCTTCTTTTGCTATAATGGAGTCCAATTTAGACAAAGGCATATGGCAGCAAACTTTTAATTGTCTTCTACTGTATCTCTAACATTGGATGCGTGCATTCTGAAAGTGCACTAACTCTGCTTCCAAAGCGATCACTCTCTAATATTTCACATTTGGCTCTCAGAGAGTTAATCTGGGATAAAACAAGGTGAGCTACAGGCGTTTCTTTAGATTGAAATTCTTCCATTGGATCTGTTACCAACCTGCAATTTTGCAGCACCTGACATTGTTAATATGATCATTTAACAAATTTTGTGCAGGAACTGAAAGCTTTTCTTTTTTAGAAAAGAAAGCAACAACTGCATCAAAATAGTTGACAAGGCAAACTACTGAATTAAACAGCTAGACCATCATGTCAGTACAGTCAATGGGAACAGTTAAGCTTCTAAATTTGGGTGATTTTCAGTGCAGTATTGTTTGTATTTTTTTTTTTAAACTTTCACTAATTTCAGAATATAATCTTAAGCCGATACAACACTTTTTAATTCATTCAAATTTTTCTGCCATAGTTCACCCAATAAATTGAATTTATGGCACTATCACTTAAAACCATATTCATAAATGATCCGCAATCACTATTTTAAGCGACTTTACACAGTTAAGCATATAAGGGGGCAGTGTCAGTACAAATGGGTTTAACATTATGAAAATCAATTTTGAGGTCATTTAGAGTCTGCAAACTGCCTGACATGTTGTGGTTGCATTTTCTGCTTCTAGGCAAATGCATGAGCCGAGATACAGCTGCTGGCAGTATTACCATCCAAAGTTCCTAAAATGACTGCAAAAACAGTTACTACTGCGATCTGTTGTTTTGTCATAAAACATGGCAATTGGCTCGTGAACAAGGGATCCTTTATTACTTTCTCTACTATATATAGTAAGTAGGGGAAGTGTTACATTCCACCCAAAAATTTTATACCAAGATTTCACCGGAAATGCACGTTTTGAAACCCTCTGAATCCAAAAAAAGCATTTTTAGAAAAAAGGTCCATGTGTGTGTGTCTGAACAGCATAACTCAAAAATGAAAAATCAGATAAATACCAAACTTGATATTTAGGTTCAGTACCTTCCAAGGATGCGGCACAAAGATTTTCAAGAAAATCCCCCCACCTCAAACTACCCTTTACATGGAACATTTTTGAAAGTTTTAATTTTCTCAAAAATGGCTCTTAACGATATTGATTAAAATATTATATGTTAAGATATTTTCATGGCAAATGAAATGTATATCTTGAATTTTCTGGAATGTCCCCAAAAGTCCTCTTCATTCTGAATGACTTTTATAACTGGTAAACCAAAATAGACAGACAAAATTTTACTACACAAAAATAGAGACCCCCTTAAAAGACGCAATTTATGTCAACTTTTTTTTTTTTTGTTGAGTAAGCCATTTCCGAGGTATTCCTCGTTATTTGTTTGAATTTTCCAATACTCATACGTTTTCTCAAATAGGGCTTCGTTATTCTTTCTTTTTACTTTCTCTACTATGTATAGTAAGTAGGGGAAGTATTGTATTCCACCCAAAAATTCAATATTGAGATTTCACCAGAAATACATGTTTTGAGACCCTCTGAATAAAAAAAAAAACCATTTTTAGAAAAAGGCCCATGTGTGTGTGTGTCTGTGAACAACATAACTCAAAACAAAAAGTTGGATCAACAGCAAACTTGGTATTTAAGTTCAGTTACCATCCAAAGATGCATCACAAAGGTTTTCAAGAAAATCTCCTCACCCCAAACTACGCTTTGCATGGAACATTTTTAAAAAATTTTGATTTTCTCAAAACTGGCTCTAAAGATTTTGATTAAAATATCATAGTTTAAGATATTTTCATGGCAAATGAAATGTATATCTTGAATTTTCTGGTAATGTCTCCAAAAGTCTTCTTCATTCTGAATGACTTTTGCATAACTAGTAAACTGTAAGAGATAAGACAAAATTTTACTAAACAAAAAATGTAGATCTCGTTAAAACACACAAATTTGATGCGACGTATGCAGGCATTGTTAAGTGCATACGTGTCCTTTGGTCACCTGGATCGGGGATTATGTAAGAGTGGTGGGGATAGAGCATAGATAGCGTCCCCACGCTGGAGTAGCATGGCTTGGCTTGGTTTTTGGCTAGTCAGTCAGTGAGTAGAAGCGCACCGGGCAGGTCGTGTTATTATGCACTCTCCATACACGGGATGTATGGCGTCCTCGACGAGTGGACATGAAGTCAAGGAGGTAATGTAAATACTTTCAGCAATATAACATAATACCATCCAAGCCTTACCTGTTTAATTTACCATAGTATAAAGCTCCTGCCTTCCATTCTCAACCATGTAGGAATCCCTTTTTAGTACTTATCCTATAATATTTTTCATTTTTCAATTAGCTGCATCCCTTGTCGTGGCCTCGCCTTATTAAATTTGTTAACTTCCTGGTACCTTATTAGCGAGTAGTTCTACCCCATTGAGCGAGTTGTTTAGAGGACACGACAGTATGTCATATACATTTTTTTTTTCTTTTGTCGAGTGAGCCATTTCCAAGTTATTTGTTTGAATTTTCCAATACTTATAGCGACCAGCTCTTAAAAGATTTGACTATCGCTTAAAGCCTACTGCATTTCCATATTCCCTTAGCACCTACAAGAAAATTAGCAATAAGATAATTTCTGCAAATGTTTATCTCAATTAACATGAAGCAGATGGAGAATAAGTGTTTGTACAAGAGTAGAGAAAGTCATGTGAGTGCAACACATCAGATACCTTTTTTTAACTTTATTTCTTCTGCACACTTCTTCTGGATATTGTTTCCTAAACTAGTCAGCAGTAGGTAAATCCCCAAAGCCTGGAATGCACTTTTTCATCCACTATCTCACAGTAGAATTGTCTATTTTTAGAAGAGGAATGTTAACCTTAAATAAAGTGATTTCGATTAGAAAATTTGCGATACTTATGGTCTCCACTTAACTTTTAGATATTAACTTACTTTCATTCTATAATTTTTAAAATATTGTATAAAACTGTATTTAAGTTCATTTTTGTAATAGTTTTAATAATGCCATGGAAAGTTTTTTAGGTATTTGTAAATATAATTATTAATTAATAAATCAAGTGATTAAGAATGAATATTAACATAGCACAAGTGTTAAAAGGGCACAGTGCAGTGTATGTATGAAGTAATAATGAACTAATAATAACGTAATTTAGGAAATTAACAATAGCAGCAGCCTTATCTTCATAAACATTTCCATTGTGCCCATAATGAACTCCACTTTCTCACTTTTTGCCTTCTTCTGGGCTTGGAGTGAATCATTGATGCTGTGTTGCCTCTTAGGTGCATTACTTATTTTAATTGATCTCCACTTACTCGCCTTACAAGACCCTGGTTTTTATATGCTTTTCACACACATCACACCTCTTCCTATAAATTCTTGTGTTACACAATTTGCACATCACTACATTATTAGCACTTACATAAAATCCTTATTCTCAGTATGTTCAACACGGGAGGTCACACTAATTTCACTATGCCTCCCCAATTATAATCTTCAACCCATAAGTACATAAGTGCTCTGTGAGACCAAGGAGAATATTTTCACAATAATACAACATCTGAACATTGCTTCCAAGAAGCTATCTTCTCAGTAGCTTTAAAGTGAGCTTGGTATGGTGTATATGATATTTCAACAATAGCACTTCTGGTTAGCTTATGACAAACAGCTCTAGGGTATCACAGAACAACCGCATGCACTGGTGTCAATTGTTAGCTCCGCTTAGTTATTCCCGTGAGCGTGTGTATGCAATTTAGACTTTCCAAGATTATTTCCTATGAAATGTTGACCATTGTGTATGATACCATGAAAATATAAAATGTATGGTCTGCTTTGTTAACTAACTGTTCCTAGTACTACGTATATAGTAGTAATCAATATTCTCATAGTGTATCCAATGTAAAAGTTGACTATAGTGCATGATACCATGAAAATGTCTACGTATTGTTTGTTCTGTTAAAATGGTATGTTCTATACCCCCACCGCTATAACGTTGCACTTGACAGTTCGTGTGGCTTCGCGTAAGGTTGGCTACACCGTGGTTGCGACGTTGCCAGAGTGGCTAGTAAACAACAGCTGATTGTTCTCATTTCTATCGTGTCTAAGCCGCATACAAAAAGTGTACGTAAGTAGCGAATGTCACTGAATAATAACTGTTTCGTATTATTGTTGTTAATTGAAAATAAGCGATATAAGCAGCTTTGGTATGGTCAGATACTCCTTTCTATGATAATAGGCATAAATGTGTCTACGTATGGCGTCTAATTGGAAAGCATCAATATTTGTGACTGGACGAGGCTTCTTTTTTTCTTCCCTGGAGTTGATAGAAATACCTGTTGTGTTCCAGATGGTTCAGGAATTTTGTCCTCTTTCTCTTGTAGTTTCACTCCTTTGTGAACAACAGTTCTCGTGCTTAAACCAACTCGTGCTGCAGTTTGTTGTACGGCTTGATCAGCACGAATAGAGGGATTTCCGTGAAGCTTCACGTACTCCTTTTCCTGTTCAAAGAACTCCCGGGTTCTCCTTAATAGTTCCAATGCCTGACTATTAAGTGGCACACCTCGACGCAAAGGATTTTCACTTCGTGAATCATCACTCGGCGATCGGCGTCGTTTTTCCGACATTGTCACACTTAAGTTTTGTTTAAATAAATAATATGAATGAAATATATATAAAATTAAATATAGATAAATATAAATAAATAAATGTATAAACGAACAATAACAAAACTATCAAACAATAACCACAAATCTAAATAACAAATAACAATGAACAATATGTAGCTTGCAAAGAACAACTCGACGCTCTGCTAGAGATTCACAAACTGAAGCACGTGGTTGGGAATAGTTACATCCGGCAACAGAGCTGACTCTAGATCCGGTTCCGCTTTGTCATCGACCATCCGGAATGCTGCCTTGTGATTGGCATAGGAAGTCAAACGGTTGAAGCTTTTCATCTGTTTTTTCGCGAGTGTACCAACTTAAACGCTAGCTGTCAAGTGCAACGTTTTAGCGGCGGGGGTATAGTAGAAATGGATATTGTGTTATAATCAATGCATCAGCAACTTACTGTGCCTGACAAAACCATGAAAATGTAAAAATTTTTCTAATGGTAAATAAAAACATACCTACCTACATACATACACGTTGGATATGTTTAGTGTTAGAACAGGTTCAATACCTCAGAACTAGTTTCGAGGAATCACTTCCTCATCGTCAGCTGATCGATGAGGAAGCGATTCCTGTAAACTAGTTCTGAGGTATTGAACCTATTTTAGTGAAATTGTATATTTGCAACCATTTCTATATATTATTGTTTCAACTTCTAACTTCATGGTACAAGATGTAAATGTTACCTTAAAGTTTAACTTGAAATAAATCCACATTTTTCTATGCAAAATAAACAGAGATATTTCTCATTTATTGCTACAAAGCATATTATTCTCGAAAATATTAGAAAAATCTAAAAAAATTCGCAAAAAATAAGCCTATACATCATTTTGAAATTATGTCAAATACATACAAAAACATTTTGTTTTTTAATTCAACAACTTTCTCAGTTATTGTTAAAAATAAAAACTCTTGCCTATGGCAATGAGGGTTTCCCATGGACTATTTGTGCACATTCCTCAAATTCACACTGCCGTGATTTATGAACAAAGCTTCATCCAAGAAAACAATATGTTTCTAAGGAATGCATATCAGCATGCAATTGCTGAAGAGCAAACTGAGGGAATTCATTACAGATATTGAAGTCGTTGCATATCATGTGTCACAGAGACATGATATGGATAGAATTTATGCCTTTGCAAAATATGTCAAAATACTTGTTTTGCTTATTCCAGACCACGTGTAATTTGCCTTATACCTGTGTGTGGATTATGAAGTACAGCAGCCACGACAGCAATTTCTTTTGCTTTGTTAGTACTGAGCATTCCTTGGGATTCACTACAGTACTTGACGGCATGTGGTCCCTGCATTAGCTCTGTAATTTGCCAGTGGGCAGGGTTATAGCTGACAGGGAGGCTAGAGTTGTGTGCAACAGTCTTTATTTCTGTCCCTGCCTTTTCTCTGCTGCTCAGTTGCCTGTAAGCTTGCTGGCATTACAGTGTTATTGATGTACGTCTTAACTGTGGCTTAATATTGCACCACAGAAGTTTACATTACAATAAAGATTTATCTTTTTGAATAGCGTTATATCAGAAAGAGGAATTGTGGGAAAAGGTGTGTGTTTTGCAACAAAATTTCCTGGTATTCCTGTTCCAAGTATGATCATTATTTTAAAACTTGTAAAAAGGTTTAGAGAAACAGGATCAGTACAGAATAAACATGGAAAGAGAAATCCAAGTGTGCTTACTGAGGAAAAACTCGAAATAGGAGAAAGGTTAGAACACTCTCCTCATAAATCTCTCCACGACTATCACAAGAACTGTAACTGAGTATTACAAAGTGTTGTCGATTGCATTGTGGATTCTAAATTTATTACATTCTCAGATGAGTTGTGGTTTTGCTTACATGGCTAATGTTATAACACAAAACAATTACTGGATTTATTATATTCTCAGATGAGGTATGGTTTCATTTACATGACTATGTTATAATGCAAAACAATTACTGGTGTACTGTAAATCCTCATCTCATTCACGAACTCCTTTACATGATGAGAAGGTTGGTGTAAGGTGCACTATAACTGCACATAGATTTTTAGGCCCTATAGTTTTTGATGATATAATCAATGGGAGAGATGCAGAACACAAATACTCAACCCATTTTTTGAGGGGACAAGGGGAGAGAGAGAGAGAGAGAGAGAGAGAGAGAGAGAGAGAGAGAGAGAGAGAGAGAAAAGAAACCAATATCAAGTATCAGGAGCAGATACATTTAATTTCATAAAGGAAATATTTGAGTACAGGGTTATTAATAGAGGATTATGGCCCTCTAGGTCCACTGATTTGTTAGCCTGTGATTTTATTTATGAAGAAATCTAAAATATAAGGTATACAAAGATATCTACACACAACCCATGAATTAAAAAGCAGTATTGTGCATGAAATCAGGAGTGTGCAGTAGACAAACTTGCATGTAAGCCAATTTCCTTTGGAGATGTCAGGAATGTTCTGCAGTATATGGACATCATTTTCAACACCTGTAGTCAATATTAATAAACAATATGTAAACTGTATGTTTAATAGCTAACTGTATGGGCCCGTTCACCAGCGAATGAGCACTGACATGGGGACCGCATGCCACCTAGTGCCATAAACAATCCCAAGAATCCCAGAATCCTCTGTAGATGGAGAACGATGACATTAATCAGGATATTGTTCAGTGTACGACAACACAACTTGTTGCATTTCTATGACATACACCATACATCAAAATAAAGTGTTGCAGTTCTGTTCGTTACTGTACATCTTTATTTACTATGCCCACTATTGGTTTGGAAGTTAACATAAACTATCTCAGAAGAACCACACTGCTTTTCACTGCGATTAACAGATACTGTGTTCCTTAGTATATTGTAATGTATAAATGGATGTCAAGCACAGTGTTGCTGCTGCCAACAGTGAAATCCTTAACTACCTCTGAATGCAGGGGTAACAAACTGTACAACAATGACTTATGGGGATAATTTTAACTGTGTCTATTTTTGTACAGAGAGGGGGGAAAAGAAACCACCCCCACCACCTACAACTTCATGCTGAAATTGCGGTTATCTGGAATTTCTACATCATTAATTTTGTGAGCCTGTGAGACCTTGATATTGGTATATTCCTATGGAGTCGGATTTTCAATCTCATTACATATAAAAAATATTTAAGATCGCTTAGATGGAACACCCTGCGTATGTACTTTATTATACTAAACTGATTTTGAACTGGGATCATGAATGTTCACCAAAGTGGATAGGATAACTACTATCATCCTTACAACAAGACATAAATTAACTTGGATTTTCATAAATGTTAAATACTCATGTAGTTTTCATGTCCATACTTGAAATAATCACCGGTATTGATCTCTGGAGATAGCAAGCGGAGCACACTTCCAAATACTGATATGTCACTGCATATTGTGTCTTTTTCAAGCCAGTACTCATTTATTCCGTGCTTAAAAAAGGTTTGCAAAAAATGAAAGACTCTAGACTATAACTGGTGCTGTCATATCCAGGATATGAAACTTAATATTTCACTATCAAATGTTGGAGGGAAAAAAAAAGAAAGAAAAAAAAAGGGGGGGAAGAAAGAAAACAAGGGGGAAAGAATACAAACACTTTGATGAAGAAATTGATGCCATCCATAATGCTCTTAAATATCTATTTGTTTGGCTACAAAAATGAAAAAAAAAATTGTTATTTTACCAGATTCTAGCATTCCAATCCAAACAATAGCATTAACTTTAGGATCGAAAAATAGAAAAAAATAAAAGAAATTCACTGTTTGGTTAAACAGATCAAAATTAAAAAAAAAATAACAGTCTTCCGATTCCTGCGCATTGTGGATTCAGTAACAATGGGAAAGCAGACATCTTAGCAAAAAAGGAAACCAAAATTCGAGGTAAAGTACAACCTAAAGTACATCTACAATCAGTTAAACATATCATTAAGAAAGAAAATAAATAATGATTATAATTCAAAATTAACTACAATATATTAAATTCAAAGGAGAAAAATTCATAAAAAGCTTGAAACGAATATCTGAACTACCTTGAAACCACTGGACATACTGCCTCAACAAACAATACACAAAATTGGATTGCTACCATCTCCAAATTGTCTGTTATGCAATAAGAAGAAATGAATATGGATCACTAATTAGTCTGTGAACAGCTTAAACCGTATCCAACTTGATCTCAAAATATTGGTAAGCATGAAGGAAAATGGCTTTCTTGCCAAATCCCAAGCATTAGGCGCATGCACATATGCACAAATATTTCATTACCACCATGTAGGCTTACCATACATCCAGGATTAGCCCGGACAGTCCTGGTTCTTTGTTCTATCCAGGCTTCTTCTGTTCGGGTTTAAAAAATGTCCTGGGTTTTTTAAATTCTAATAATGATTTCAGCTATTATGATTAAGAAACTAATAGCTTAGATCACAGGCTTCGTCATATCTGTAACCATTCATGACAAAAGGCAAGTTATTCACTTTCATATTGGCAATAGATTAAATTACATTTTCGTTGCTATACCTCCTTCTCCTCCTCCCTCTTCTTCATCTTCACTTTTAGATGCATTGCCCAGATCGCTTTCTGAGTATTAAACTACAACTCTTGCTCTCAAGTTGACACTGATTTATAATTTTGTTAAAGCGTCCCAAGGAATTCCAGTGGACAGTTATTTTATTGTGCATATTCTGTAAATAAAGTTTCTTTTTTATTTAGGAATATACTATGGTGAAAAGAACATTTTCAGTAAAAAATTGAAAAATGAACACATTCTTAAAACTATGTAACAACAGCAATGATAGAGTGCAATGTGCTAAGTATAGTGGCAATGTTTTCTGTTGCGCGTATAGGAAGAGGAGACATCGAGGATCATGTTAAGACTGATAAACATGTGACTAATGTTAATATAGAATTTTCATATAACATAGCATCATTCTTCAAAGCGAAGGAAGTGAATGGTGTAAAAGAAGCTTTATTTGTGTACTGCTCTGCAAATCATGAACTTAGCTTTAAAACAATGGACTGCAAATCAAAACTGATAAAGAAGCTTTTTGAAAGCAAGTTTCTGCAGCCAAAACTAACACTGAAGCCATTATTGTCCATGTAATTTCCCCATTTATTTTTCAAGGGATGTTAGAATCCCTAAGCAAAATTAATTATATAACTTAACTACTGACACTTCTAACTGGAAGGAATTAAACCTGGCACCAAATGTTGAGGTATTTTTATGTAGATGAAGTTCAAGTTAAACTTTTATATTTTGACAAACTGCCAGGAGAAACTTCAGAATTGCTAAGTGAATTCCTTATAAAGCAGGTAAAGGAATAAAATCTTGAGAAAAAGTTAATTTGCCTCACAGGTGATAATACCAACAGCAATTTCGGTGGTCTGAAAATGAAAGGTGTAAACAATATAATATGTAGAAAAGTTGAAAACAGTTTTGGTAGGTTCATATTAGGTATTAGATGCTCAGCTCATATTGTGCATAATGCTGAACATGCTGCTTGTATAAACTGACTTTTGTATTTATGGATGCTCTTCAACTACTATGGTCTTTAACATACCATTCTATATTGGGCGTGAAAGACTGGAAATTTTGCTCAGAGGCCTCTTTACCAGGCTCGAGGTTCTTTTACATGTTTTAAATCTACAACACGGAACAACCGTCTTTACTTCCCTTCCAAAAGAAGCCAAGCTAAGGATTTTTACGCCCAAAAAAATCCATCATCCTTCACCAGGTTTGAACCCGCGACAAGCTGCTTGTAATTCCCTCCCCATTGACACTGAGTGTGTCATTGATGTATACAAATATTTTTATATATACATATATATGCTGTAAGAGATGTAAAGTTGGAGTTCTGTAATTTTGTAGATGAAGATTACAAGAAAGTCTTAATTTAAAAGCAGTACTAGATTTCTTAGTTTATTACCTGCTGTAGAAAGAATCTTGTGAATTTTTTATGGTTTAAAGTTATATTTTCCATCTTCTGATCATTGCTCTCAGCTCTGATAGGACTTTTTTGAGACCAGAAAGTCAGGTCTACCTAACTTTTTTACAAGGCATGTTGCTACTTTTCAATAGAACACTGTTGAAATTAGAATCCAACACTATTAAAGCTCTTCAAACATATTCTGAATTAATATCTAAACTTAAAGAGGGAAAAGCTCAACAGTTTTGTACCATCCTCATGCAAACAGTTAATGAACAGCTTAAAAGAAAGTGGCAAGATAAATGAGCAGGTATTCTATGAAAGTGCTGGAAAGTTTTATGGCACCAGTATTGAATATTGGACATGTGGAAGGCAAGTTTTGATAAATTGTGGATTCATTCTTGTGGATAAATACCGAAGGTGAAATAATGGACTGATTTAGAAAAAAGTGCAGATGTTAACTTGGTTGTGAAAAATTCTATTAATGCTGATGAACTTTTGATGAACGTACATTATTGAATCAAATAATTGAAAACCTTAAGACAGATTGGGATGCAAAATCATGGGTACAACACGTACATTTAAAGAAAAATGGTTATCAATTTTCAGTGTATTCAAAAGAAAAACAAATACATCTTTCACCAACATATGTGAAAATTGGCAGAATTTGCAATGTTCTTTATCTGGAACATCTGCTCCTATTAAACAGAGATTTTTTTTCAATCATGGGCAATGTAGGGTCTGGAGATAAGAGAACAGCTTTCAGTATCCGCAATTGAAAAATCATTAAATGTTAAATGTAATTGTAAGTATTCTTGAAGCGAATTTTATGATGTCATCAAGAATGACAAACAGCTTCTGTGGAAAATACTATCTAATGAGAAGTATGAGGCATAAACTTGTGACAGCATTTTAATTTAATTGAATCTTGAGTCGGTGGATACACTAAAACTTCACTTACTTTAAATTAATGGAATTAATTGTTCTTTCACACAAGCCGTGTGTTGGACAGGGTTGGAAAGGTAGAATCAGACGACTGAAAATTCAATGCTATAGCCGTGGTTCAAATCCCGGCTATGGCATTGAATTTTTAAGTCATCTGATTAATGGAACATGTTTTGAAAGCACTGCTTGCTTTCATCTTCAGCTTTTTCCGACTGAGTATGATGGAAATTCGAGTTCATAGATGTAGGTGGCGTAGAGGTGGTCTCATCTGGTGTGTACATGATGAAGCTGTTTAGATTGTTGAGTGGCAGGATTTCAAAGCTCATTACCGTTTTCATGTGTTTGATTATGTGTACGTTTTCCCAAACTTTAAGTTCTGTTGGATTGGTGGCGCATTTCAGGAGTCTAACTTTCGGGTTGATGTCACAGTTTGTGGTCCAAAAATAGTTTGCTATGGCATATTTGTCCATCTGTTTGTTGGATATACATCTTAAGTGTTCTTTCCTTCTGGTTTCAATATTTCTTTTTGTTTTACCAACATACACCGTCACAATTTTCGCAGTTTATTAGTAGATGCCAAATTTTTGTTCTTGTGGAATTTTATCTTACACAGGGGAGGCTAGTAGGTTCTGAATTGTGTGTTTATTCTGTGATGCCAATGACCTGTTGAATTTTTTGAAGATTTTATTAAATTTGTGATTAAGCTGAGGATGATATGTGAATTTTTTGAACTGTTGCTTTGGTTCCTGCATACAGAGGGTTGTATTTTATGTAACTTTTATTGTTTTTTTTTTCCCCCCCGGAACATTTTTACTTTACTGTGGACTATTATTCATGTTATTCATGTTCATATTCTTCTTTGCTGAGGGGAGGGTACACAAGTCTGTGGGCAAGGCTGTTGAAAATGGAGTATTGATAAGATTTTGGATTGAAACGGTTACTTTGTAATTGTATGTATGTGTGGCTTTTCTAAAAATGCAAATGAGAGGTGGTTTTGTTTCCTGAAGATCTTTAAATCCAAATATAGGAGGAACCCGTCTTTCTCTATTTCCAGAGTGAACTGTGTCTTGTAGGTTGAAGTGTTTTAGAGCATCATCTGTGAGTTTTGTAGGTACTATGGCAAAAATATCTGCATATCTGAACCAGGTCTTGAACAGCAATGGGAAGACTTTGGTAATTCTTGTTTCAAAGTGGCTCATGAAAAGTTCAGCAAGGAATGGTGAGAGTGAGTTTCCTATAGCTAGTCCAGATGTTTAAAAAATTTGTTGTTGAACTGAACAAAGTTTTGTTGGACGCAAAGATTAAGTGAGGGCGGAGTAGTCCTCTATTTCTTCCTGTGGAATACCAATGTTATAAACAGATAATTCAGAACCTACTAGCTTCCCCAGTCAAAGATAAAATTCCACAGAACAAAAATCTGGCATTTACCTAATAAACTGTGAAAACCGTGACTTGGTGTATGTTGGTAAACAAAAAGAAATATTGAAACCAGAAGGAAAGAACACTTCAGATGTATATCCAACAAACAGATGGACAAATCTGCCATAGCAAACCATGACATCAACCCCAAAGTCAGGCTCCTGGAAATGCACCACCAATCCAACAGAACTTAAAGTTTGGGAAAACATACACATAATCAAACGCATGAAAACAGTAATGAACTTTGAAATCCTGCCACTCAACAATCTAAGCAGCTTCATCATGGACACACCAGATGATACCACCTCCATCTATGGACCCAAATTTCCATAATGCTCAGTCGGAAAAAAAGCTAAGATGAAAGCATGCGGTTCTTTCAAAACATGTTCCATTAATTTAAAGTAAGTGAAGTTTTAGGTATCCACCGACTCAAGATTCAATTAAATTATTGTTTCGCTTCACTGTCTCTAAATTCTGGATCACACTTTTTATTATTGTGACAGTATGATTCTAGTGTTACATGCTCAATAATAAGAGTCTTTATGTTATTTCTTTATTTTAGTTAATGCTATTTTAAGTTAATAAAGTATTTTTATGATGCAAAGAATATAATTATTATTGTTTATGCCCTTATAAGCTTTGTACATTATAAGCTATGGAATTAGAAAAATCTTCCATGTAGCACTAAGTTCAGAACCCATTGGTTGGTATATATAGCATCAGGTTTCATTCAACTCAGAAATGTTGCACGAATTCTGCTGATTCGTGTCAGGGCATTTGCCCACGGAGTAATGCATTGCTTAGCTAGCAGGACGGGAGTGGCCGATTACTGGGGTGATGCCGGAGGGACCTATGCCAGTTGAACTCCTAAAAAGTACTGCGTAAAAACAAAGCATAATCTACACAAACTCCTACACCATGTATTGGACAACATCTGCTTCGCTTAAGGTAAGCCTGTCTTCTATTTGAGTATTTGTAACCCCTTTAGGTGTCCCCGAGCCATGTTATAATAAATCCTATATTTTTATAGACGAGTGAGTACTATATAAATGTTTTAGGACCGTGCTGGTCATACTGACACCCTTCCTTGGTCGCATACTTTAGATGCTAGGAACCCCTAAAGACCTTCCCTCATCTCGGAACTTCCTTCTTAGGCAAGTGCTCGAGTTCATGATTTGGAACCCTAAGTCAGGAGTAGCATGTGGAGTAAATGCGCAGGTCTCCTGCCACATGTGAGTTAGTTGCACCCTTGAGATCCCTCTGAGAAACCCCTCCTTTATCCATGACATGTGCTGAAGGCACCAGTTACAACCCCTCAAACACATCCCCCAATCCTACCGCAACATCTGGTGATGGAGCCAGCTATAACCCTCTTATTTAACCGTGACATCTGGTGTAGTCGCCTGAGTCTTGAGCGCCAACCCTCTCCTTTAGCCCCATCCTTACCTCTTCTATTTTAGCCATGACAATATTTACTGTTGCCTACAAGCAAGAAAACGTTCAATACTTGTATTCCCCTTTAAATGCATTAGCAATAAGTAACCTGTGAGAGAAGACAGTGTGGCGATATTAATATTTTCATGAAGCTGTCCTGGGTTGAATGAAAAAAAAAAAAAAAAATTCATGGCAAACCTAATCTTATGTCACCGTTTTCATTAAATATAATGAAGTTCAACTGACATTAACACAGAAAGCTATCCACAAAGATGCTGAATGAAAATAATGACAATGTACTTCTTTGAAAACCTTCTACCAATACCAAGCATACAGCTTTCCTGCACATCTGAATAGTTACAGTACACAGAAGATGAATACTTACAAGGAGAATACATACGGACCCCGACTTTACGCGAGTAGTTATTTCGCGAAATTGGCCGAAAATTAACAATAAGGAAAACCTTTAATCAATTATTTTTAAATTCCACATATATATCCATTCTGAGTCGCGAAATAACACGACATTAGTTCTATATCGCGAAAACGCGAAATAACACCGTTATGAAAAAAAAATGTGCAAAATAACCCGAAATTTTTCTCTCTCTCTCTCCTTTTTTTTTGGCGTTTGTCTCTCCTTTTCACATAAACAATCAGATATTTGGCTTATCAATCATTTACGGATACGTGTATTGTCATTCGTTACGGCCATGCTGCACGGCACAGAACACCAAAGTATCTCCAATACAAGTTTCACCCATGTGCACCAAACTGCACTGTGATTTAACCAGAGCTTCGGCAAACATCGGTACTGCTTCGACTACCCCGTCCCCTTCACACCTATCGCATGCACAACAAAAGGAATGCCATGTTTATCGGAACTCGCAACACCGCATCAGTGACGGATTTCTCATTTCACTCAAATTATTCTTTGGATTTAAATGACAATACTACCTGCAATTCTTCTCTAATGCCGTATTTTAACGATTTGTGCTTGCATCGCCCCATTTTATGCCGGCTGGAAAAGACTGTTGCAAAAGTATCGTTAAATAATGCATGAATTTCTAACTCTGGTTCAAGTCAATTCTGACAGTAGACAGCCTCTTCTACCAATCACTGTCTCCGTTTCCTGTACCCCTCGCACGAAAATTGTTGCTGTCTCGCGACGTTGCCATAATGTGAACGCATGTCTAGGTATATTTTGTGTCCGCTATATTGAAAGATTCGTTTGGAGTCAAGTTATATTCTTTAAATTACGTTACAATTTAGCGCAAGGAGTCTGTTTACCTTCTGCTCTGAAAAAGAAAAGGAATTATGCAGATGGAGCCACGTTTCAAATTAAGCTAGCGCATACACAATTCAGCTGACGGTGGAGTTGGCAACGTGCCGTTCGCGCGCCATACAGACAGCATGTACAAGACGTTGCCAGGTCAGTTTAGCTTTGTGGCACGCGGGAATTCAAACCGATTCCACAGTAGTATTTCAATGCGGTCTCAAAATATAATAAACTGCCAGGCATCTTTCCTTCTGAACACTGCAAAGACACCATTTGCCTTATTGAAGTGCTTGAGGGATCTAAATATCCATTTGTTCATAAACTATATAGCAAACTTAGAGATATATCAAATGGCTTCACAATAGTAGCTGAGGGCTTGTTTGGAGAGAAAACTTCAAGTCTTCTTCAGAGACTGCCAACCCTCAAGAAGTCTTATGTTATCAGTCAGTTCAAGCAATTGGGCATAAAGTCAGTTACCAAGCTGAATTCCTTAATGTCAGCTGATCCAGCTGATGATGATATTCATTCTGCAGGTAAATTGTTTGATGTATGAAAAATAGTATCAAATGAGGCATCTACTGATATAACTGTAGAAAAAGCTATGAGAATGTTACCTTTTCTGCGAGACTTGCCAGAGAAGACATTCGAGGAGGGATATGCTGCTCTGAAGAACATAGTGTGTGAGAAATTAGATGATGCTGCTGAAGTAAACATATGGATTTACTTTCTGGACTTCAATGTGATCACTTGTGTTTCAGTGAGAAGTGTATGAAACTATTGTGGGTACCCATGTCCAATGTGGACAGTGAAAGACTTTTCTCTGCATATGGGAACATCATGACAAACTTAAGAACAAATCTTAAGCCAGAGAACACCGAACTTATGGTGGCTTTGTCTAACAAAGTAAATCAGTCGAAATGTATACTATATAAATATTTTCACGCTCCTCTTTTTGAAGTTACATGTAAGGTGCCCTTTGTTCCACAGTAAAATAGTTTAAACTGTGTTTTTGTTTTTTCCCTTTTTTTTTTTGCACAAGATAACACCGTTGAGCAGTTTTATTTACCGCCCAAAACACCGCTCACTATAATATTTTTACACCGATATTACATTATTTTATTTACCGACAATCTGGGGTCCCTAAGAATACATTACATAAACAATTCCTATCATCTCAATTCCATTGAGCACAACAGTATTCTGCTAAGGTTGGCAATACAACATGCCGTAATAAAGAAACTGTCAATATAAGCAGATGAACTTCCTTGGCCCCTCACCTCAGAATATCATTCTTCTCATCTGTGAACTGTAAAACAATTTTATTTCGTTTCCAACGATCACCTCCCCTACTTCAACCCCCAAAAATAAGAATAGAGAGGGGAAAGCTTGTTCTCTTTTTAATTGCTAGATTTCAACCTAATGCATAGTGTATATCACCAATATCATAAACAAGTTAGATACTTCACGATTTCATTCTTGTCATTTGTATTAAATAAATATGACTTGTACTACAGTTCTAGAATGAATAATTACAAGTTTGTCATGATACACAAAAAGATAGAACTTCCTTTTAAAATCATAAGGTACAAATTATGAAGCATATATGACACACAGGCTCTTAATTGAAACTAGCATTATTGCCGTAATTTAAATGCACAAAAATCACCATTAAGAGGTCCATTAAGAGATCAAAGTAGATATAAATAAAACCACATGAGTTTTAACTGCAGTGTACCTTCTTCATCGTTTGTTTCATGCTTTCACCCTCAAAATAGTCCCTTGAAAAATACCACAGCTGAGGTCCACAAGCTCTCCCTGCTTTAGCTAAAACATAAAATATTGGTACCGAGGATAGTTCAATTATAAGATCATACACTTTATTGAACCTAGAATAACTCATACTATGTGTGCAACTGAGATTCCATGGCAGCTAAGAGAAAGCATGACTCGATAAGTAACACTTAGTTTGAAAGTAATATGGTGGAGCAAGTAAGTGTTATGAAACATATGTGCAGAGGCATGACTTGATGAGTAACATTCAATATGAAGGTAATATGGTGGACAAATTCACGCTTGAACATCAAATTTTTATGTACGATACATACATAAAACTGAATCATGTAGACAGGTGTATAAACAATTTCAGGACTAATTTCCTGGTATTCCAGTTCCAGGTAGAGAACTATTAGATATCTGGTTAATACGTTTAGGAACAACTGGATCTCTAAACCTAAGAAGCAAAAACAAAATGTTCTAACGGAGGAAAAAAATTGATGAAACTAGTGCATCATTCCAACCCTAAAAAATAAAGTTTATAGGAACAATTCCCACATCCTAGATGAACTTAAGGGCAACGTAAGAGCAGAAATTGAGAATTATACAAGAACAACTTGTATGTGTGAATGAAAATTCCATCTGAAGATGCCAGAAATGCCTCAATGTAGGTGGACACTTTCAATAACACTTATAACAAGATTAGCACTCATTACAGTGCACGTTACTGTCAACTCATAAGTAGGGCTAGGAAGCTGACAAATCCTTTTTTTATTTAATGTCCAAAGACGAGGTCAAGCAGAAAATATGTTCATTATGGGTCATTGTAAACCAGAAAATGGTGAGTCTTATTTGTCCTTTACCTTTTTTGGCTTACAGGTCCTTGACCTTTAACAACTTTTTTTGTAACTTTACCTCTTTCAACTACAAATTTTTATGCCCAGTAGAATCTAGCCTAGTCTCAGTTCCAATTTCCTTTAACGTTAGAGTTGTACACAGAACTGTTAAGACTGGTAACATCAGGTATTTTTCTCCAACAGTACATTGAGAGGACTGTTTCTATTATATTCAAGTCATTAGCCCCAGCAGAGGGGCGACTTCCTGCAAGAAACTAGTGCAACCTCATTAAATAATCTCGTTATTTTTTACCAGCATCACGACAATGACCTCAAGCAGGGGGTGGGGTGGGTGGGTTGGTTGTATTCACATCTTATGTATGTCTGCAGTTTCACAGTTTGTGGAAGAAACATAGACCATAAACATGCCTAAATCTAAGCCTAGTAAAACTTATTTTTTGTTAACAGCTTGTATCTGAGTTTGGAGTGGAGGTATTTCCCACTGATGGAAGTATTCCTTTCTGCAAATATTGCAAGGTAAAAGTTAGTGCGGAAAAGCAGTTCCATGTGCAACAGCATATTAGGCATGAGAAAAATGCAAAAGCAGACTGTTGGGCCAAGGACAAACAGAAATCACAGCTTCTGTTAGGACAAAGTGGTAGTGAATGTTCTAGATCGTCTCTGTTTTACAAAGACCTTTGCAGTGCCTTAGTTAGGGCAAATATTCTGTTAGCAAAGATACGCAATGATCCTTCAAAACATTTTTAGAATGGTATACTAATTGGAACATTCGTGATGAGTCTACCCTTCAGAAGGAGTATGTGCACTACTGCTATGAAGACACAATTGAAAAAATCTGCAGCTATGTTGCGGATAAGTCAATATTTGTGTCTATTGACGAAACAAGTGATGAAGTGGGCTGCTCTGTTGCAAATGTGATTGTTGGTACGTTAGAGGAGGACAAACCTGAGAAAATATTTCTCCTCACAATGGAAATTCTGGAGAGAGTGAATCACCAAACTATTTACCAGCTGTTTGACTAAAGCCTCTTTCTCTTGCGGCCACAGGTAATACAAGACGACAATGGTCTGCTTTTTCTCATCGATGCAGCACTATACATGGTAAAGGCAGGAAAGGCAATTAAAGTGTTTTGTCCAAAGTTGGTTCATGTAACCTGGCTCGTGTATGCTTTGCATGAAGTGAAGAAGTGTGAAAAAGTTTCCCAGATGTTGACAATCTTGTGCCCTGTGTTAAGAAAGTATTCTTAAAGCTTGGATGGAGAAGATGCTGCTTACATTGCCATATCGCAAGATCTAATGGCTAAACCTCAGCTGAAGGGCAGCCTGGCACACATTAATAGCAATTTTGCTCATTTAGTGACAGCCATAAACTACCTTGAAAAACATGACATCAATTCAGTGCTTTCAAAGGAGGGTGATGTGCAGCAACAATTGGAACAATGTGAAGGTGAAGCTGGAAAAGCCATCAGCCAGAAGATGAAACTAGTGCTTGAAAAAAACCAGGGATATGAAACTATCGCAAGATGTGAAGTATTAAAAAGAGAAAATTGTGATGTGAGTGTTTTTGAAGAGGAATTTTCTCCAGGAGATCAAATATGCATCAATGACTTCTGTTGATTGTAACGGTAGTTTCAGTGCTTACGTAATATGTTTTTACGTAAATTATTAGAACTTGAAGATCTTATATTGTGCTGCTTTTGTTTTGTTTGGTTACATAATTTTAACTGCCCCACGTTCTGGGCGCCAATTTGTAGTAGTAATTATTTATAATGTTTTTGTATGTATGTTTACTTCATGTGAAGCCATCTTGTGACGTCATTCATTTGTTCGGTTTGTAGCTCCATCTGGTGTTAGCAATTTGCAGCAGTGTTCGTGTTCGTTTGAAAGAACGATATTGTTATCTTAATTAATTTTGGTTTACTGTCCTCCGGCTAGCTATTCTTTCTCGGTCGAACATGTCTCTTGATCAAGGTGTGTAAACGGAAAGGAATCTTTTATCCAAATATAACACTGATGAAGAAATTTGTTTTACACATTTATTGTCGAACACGTTAACTATCACATTTATACATTGATCTTAACACTCGCCAAACTGAAACTGTTATAATAACTTCATACTGATCACTCTTAATTTACGTACTTCAACTTTTTGTATAATTAACCTTATAACACTTTAGATTATTCATAATTCTGCTGCGCGTAAATTGTGAATCGATACCCGACGTTTGCTGTACAAATACTTTCGACGAACTGACTGACTGAAGACGACGTGTAGTGTATACAGATTTTTGATGAACTGACATGACTTTACCTCCAACCTACTGCTTTTATACCCATACACACCGATATGCCTAAAAATTATACCCGAGTTACTATTGGCTAATAAAACGCGCCAACATTAGCGTCTACTTTAATATCCAATGAAAATTATGAATACATATGCTCTAGGGAAACATTCCAGAAGATTCTCAAAGGAAAAACGCGCCAACATTACGCAACTTCCTCGTTTCCAATAATGATAAACAGCTCACCCCCTCGCTGCATTATTGCGCGCTATTATTGACAGTTTCAGTAAGGCATTAAAAACTTACTTCTCAACAATAATTACAGTCAAGAAACATCTCAAATCAATGTCACATAAAAATGCATATTCATATTACAATCATTATTTACATTTAAGTAATTTGTGATACAAATTACTGCATCATGATGTGGAGAGAAGTTTCTCATGTTTCACGTGCTGTCAGAAAATCGACGATCCTTTACACCTAAGAACCTGAAGATGACTATTGTGATATACTGCAATGCAAACTAAGGTAAGGTTTCCAAAACTCCAATTTCTGTAACCCTGTGTGGTTAAGCCAAATATGATTCTGGTTATTCTTATTTAAATTTCTTTCTCCAGGATGTCCATTGCAGGTTCACCGAATTTAGATGAAACATCTATTTCATGTAGTTTCTTTTTACTTTCTCTACTACATATAGCAAGTAGGGGAAGTATTGTATTCCACCCAAAAATTCGATACCGAGATTTCACCCAAAATATATGTTTGAGACCCCTGAATCCAAAAAAAGCATTTTTGGAAACTTGTCCAGGTCTGTGAACAGCATAACTCAGAAACGAAAAGTCGGATAAACACCAAACTTGGTATTTAGGTTCAGTATCTTCCAGAGATGCAACACGAAGGTTTTAAAGAAAATCCCCCACACCCCAGATTGCCCTTTACATGGAACATTTTTCGAAGATTTTAATTTTCTCAAAAATGGCTCTAACGATTTTGATTAAAATATCACATATTTAAGATATTTTCATGACAAATGAAATGTATATCTCAAATTTTCTGGAATGTCTCCGAAAGTATTCTTCATTGTGAACAACTTTTGCATAACTGGTAAACCATAAGAGATAGACAAAATTTTACTACACAAAAAATGTAATCATGTTAAAATACACAATTTATGTCATCTACATTTTTGTTGTTGAGTGAACATTTACGAGATATTGCTTGTTATTCCCTTAAATTTTCCAATACTTTTTCTCAAATGGGAATTCGTTATTCATTTTTTTTTTTTATGTCCTGGATATACAAAGAGAATGGAATGCGCCACATAGCAACCAGCTCTTAAAAGATTTGACTATCGCTTAAATACTACCATATTCCCCTTGGCCTACAAGAAAATTAGCAATAAGATTAACATCTCGATTAACATGAAGCATATGGAGAATAAGTTTTTGTAAAAATAGTTTGTACAAGAGTAGAGAAAGTCATGTGAGTGTAACACATCAGAATTTTTTCACTCTGTATATAGTTTTGTATTTTTGAAACATTATATTCATTAAATACTGAAATTACAAATAATATGGATTGTCTTTTTACATCCTTTTTTTTCCCGTCTTTAGATTCCTTTTAGGATATTTTTGGGTCTATTTAAAGGGCTTTATAGGCAATTTATATGTCTTCCACTTCTGAGCCCTACTCATAAGTAATGCGGGAGATTTAGGACAGAAAACCTCCCAGTGACAGTACACAGAACACACATATGTATGACGAGCATATGCATATGGCCCTGCAATATAGTGAAGGCTCTGTATTTAAAACAAAAGCATGTGTTCTGTTACTGCAAATTCACATGGCTGCAAAGTGATACAAACCAGTGATTTATTTACGTCTACTTCATTCTCCTACTGGACCGAATATAATCTGGAATAATATTTTAGAAAAACAGTTTTAATCCAGAAATGGATATTAAGATTTTACAACCTTTACAATACAAACAACTATCCCTCTAACACACTAATAAATCCGAAAAATTAATGTCACAAACTCAGGTTTTAATTTTGTGGTACCGCAAAGATTATCATAAGTCAAGGTAATATACTAAGAGCTACTATATATCCATTACACATATTAAGGGTCAATTTGAAAATTAAATCTAACTCGATTGCTTAACTTTGTTTAGGTTTTTTTTTCCTTTCTTTTTTTGCTTTCTTTCTTTTAGTCTTAATTTCTTCAATGTTACAATGTGATTATGAACTAAAACAAAAAATTGGCCTTTCTTAAGTTCAACTTTACCATCTTAAATGCCTCAAATGATTTCAAAGATTCAAATCTTGGTTAAATACCTTGAGCATCTCTATCAGGAAATTTAATTTGGACGTCATATTCTGCAGTAATTCCTTGCACTTTGACACCTTTAGCACCCATTACAGTACGATGATGTTTTTGGGGAATCACACACTCGATTGTCACCATGGATTCCTGAAAATAATAAATGTTCTAGTTTCAGTATTTAATGCATAAGCATTGTAAATGTCCAAACTTAAAATGATTACCACTTTGTATTTCATAGGCAAATGGCTAAAGTAATAAAAATATTGAAAATAAATTTATTAGTAATGATGTAACAAGAGAAAAGAGAACAATAAATAGGCATGAGATGTATGTCACATCTGTATGGAAGGGGAGAAAGAATACACACATTTTTCCTAGCTGTAAGGGAAGCAGTGGGCCATATGAATAAAATCCGAGTTTTGTCTTGAAGATTAGTTTTTAATCTAAAGCAAAAGCTTTAAAATTGCACTATAAGATTAACTTTGGCTTGTTCAACTCATGCATAAAAGGAACTTAATTTAGCATGCTTTCGCTATGTGTTTTCCCAGCAAAGGCTTGAAATACGTTGCGTGCGCAACTATTGTCTGCCACTCATATGGAACTGCTGTTTCGTGTGGTGAGTATGTAAGTGTTTTGCGATTAAGTTAACCTGAAAGTTGTATGGTACGTGCAAGTATGGCAGACGAAGTGAATATTCAGAATACGTTTGTAGCAATTATTAAGTGTTTCCAATACTGCTGAATAAATCTCAGATCCTGAGCATCAAAGAAGAAAATATGAAAGCTTTGCAAACCTTCTGTATCAAGCAAGAAGAAACTTTAGGTAGATAATTCAATCCATAGTAAGTGCAGAAAAAGATTCAAAATATGAAAACTGAACTAAAAACAAAAACTGACGATAAAGCCAAGCGAAATCAGAAAATAAAGTTAAAGAGGTGGGAAGGAGAATTTCTTCAGCTGCTTGATGGAGAAAGCAACCCAACCATTAGTAGGATTCCAGGTAAGAATACAAGGCGATCTCAGCAGCCAATTATTTGAAGGTTTCAGTTTAATTTTTTAAAATTTTTGCACTGGTTTGTAGTATCAAATGCAACTTAAAACATATTCTTTAATATGAAACATGTTACATGTAACTGGCATAAAAATATAAATATATTGGAAAATTACAGTGAATGACAAAGTACAGGGAGTGCCAAAAAGCTACGAAACGCCTGCGCAGTGTTTTTCCTGTCTGCATCCTCGGCGCTTGTTGCCATCTGCCGCTATCATAGAAAGGCGCAGATGACACCATACAACATTTTTAAAACTATTTTTAAAGGCTTTACTTACCAACTTTATGAAAGGAGATGCTGAAACTGGCTAACGTCGTTGTCCATACATTTTTGGTACCTCTTTAGGAAACTATCCATTGCTTGCCAATTTTTTTTTGAGTCAACAGTTGAAGCCCGTATATATGTGAATACAATTTTGCCCATCCCCCCCCTTTTTTTTTTAGAGAATTAACAGCCACGGAGCGTGATTTTGCCTTTTTTTCAACAATACTCTGTAACAGCTTACATGGCCAATATTTCGATGAGAAAAATTGAAAGTGTGTTTGAGGACAGAATTATTAGTACAAATTTGTGGCCCCCCATCGGTCCCCTGACCTAATCCCTTGTGATTGAAACAAAATATCCGCCAGGAAATTGTCAGCATTTCTGAATGTGAACTATGGCGAGTGATGGATAGTTTCCTAAAGAGTTGCCAAAAATGTATGGACAATGACGGTGGCCAGTTTCAGCATTTCCTTTCATAAAGTTGGTAAGTAAAGACTTTAAAAGTAGTTTTAAAAATGTTGTATGGTTTCATCCGCGCCTTTCTATGATAGCGGCAGCAAGTGCCAAGGACGCGCACAGGAAAAACACTGCGCAGCCAGTTTGTAGTTTTTTGGCTCACCCTGTACTTAACAATATGATACTACTTTGGGGGGGGGGAAGGATAGTTTGAAATGAATTTGTTACTTTTACACTACTAATCACATGCGGGTCAGCTTAACCTGTAGACACGTCCTTGTATGCACATGGCAGTAGAGCAATGTCAGCATTAATCACACCACAGCCGGACGACAATGCATTTCCAGGAAAGTAATGTGATATACGTTAATATTGTAATGAAAAGAAGCTAGAAACAGTGATGTGTATTGAATTTATTTAAAGGTGAGTCGGAATTGTTACACTAACATCACTTAAGTTTACTCACTTAACATGTTTCGGGAAACGGTTGTTCCCATCCTCAGAAGTTAATTCGACTGGCCCCTGTTGTTGGTGTTTCTAGGTTACAAAGAAACCTAGAAACTAGGCTAAAGGAGCACATGAGATGTATTAAATACAAACAAATGGACAAATCTGCAGTTTCACACCATTTTTGGATCACTAATCACAACATCAAACCCAATATTACATTAGTCAAACCAGCCAAATTTGCAGCCGAATTAGATGCATGGGAGAAGATCACCATTCTAAAACACAACACACATCTAATGAATTTTGATTTGCCGCCACCAAATCCTCTCTGGAAGTACATTTCTCCACCACAAGATGCCACCACAGGATCCAGTCCAAAAAACGGAAACACCAACAACAGGGGCCAGTCGAATTAACTTCTGAGGATGGGAACAACCGTTTCCCGAAACATGTTAAGTGAGTAAACTTAAGTGATGTTAGTGTAACAATTCCGACTCACCTTTAAATAATGTGATATACTTACAGTGTGATCAACTCCAAACAGTAAATATACCAACTTTATAAACTAGTTGTCCTTTTGAGTCCCTTGTGGCTAGTTCTTTTAGTTTTTTGTTTACTGTTTAGGTGGTTGTGCTGTGGATGGGGAAGGTTTGGAACCAATTTGAAGTTGAATCTAGATCTGCAAATAATGAGAGCATTGCCCCAAATCCCAATAAGAAAGCCAATGAAAAAGGTATGCAATTGAATAAATCTAAATTACCTGAGAGCCCCAAAACAAAACATCTGACTACGCATGAACTGCAAAGATTGGTACTCTTAGAACAACTAAAACTGATACGCATGTAGCAGGAGGAAGAGGAGATATTAAAGACAAAGGTTGCTTCCAGTAATAGAAGTACAGCAATAACATTTTATTCAGAACCTGCAATTATATCCAATGAAAGTTTAAGCATGTTAAACATATAGTGGCATATAAAGATGGCATTCATTTATACTTCACTTAGAGTTGCACAACATTTGCGTATGTATGTATAACAGTATACTTGTTATTAAGATTGTCATCAAACTTGAAATTTGTAGTTTATATTCCTAACAATATGTAATTTAATTATTTGCAGCATGTTCATACAATAACTGTGAAATTTCGTTTCTTCTTTGCATTCCATGTCATCTCCAATCTTCATTTTCATTCCCATCTTCCCCTTCTTCGTTTCCATTGTTGCCATCATCAACCTCTTCCTCTACAGCATCATCTTCTCAGCTGCTTTGCAATATTATGCAACACACAATACGTGGCACCTTCTCTGTAGGAATTGTAATGGTGTTCATCAATATAGGAAACCAAGTCTTCAATTGCTGAAGCATCTCTCTATTGTAACTCTACTTCGGGCATGTTGACGATTACAGTATTCTTTCACAGCTTTTACAGGGTTTCTGTATGGAGTTAATCCAAGGAGCAATCCCATACCTGGAGTCACCCTACAGTATCGCCATTCTGTATTGTTCTCGTAGTCTTTCAAAAATATTTTAGTTTCTGAATATGCAGCTGTCATGCACACTGCCACACCATGCTGCGTCCACACTTGTAAACACTTCTGAACTGCATGTTGCTTGAATGTTAATAGATTTAAACGTTTTTCTATTTATATACTCCTCACCGTGTATTCATGGCTTTGGAATTGGCACATGTGTGTAATCTATTGCTCCTATTACACTTGGAAAATTAAATCTATTTTGCCAATCTTGTTTGGCAGCATTAACTTCTTGCAGCCGTGATGGATGTTTTATTCACTGATTAGCTCTTTCAAAAATTCTTTCACTCACATAATTGATGGTTCTACTTACAGTTCATTGATGAACTCCAGCATCTTCTCTGACACCAGTCTGAAATCCTGGGTTGACAACGAAATGAAGAAATATTTGTATTCTTTGCTTCGATGTCAGCGCACCTTCTCGTGTTTTTGCGTTCTACCTCAAGAAATGATGTGAAATCAATTCGACATTTTCCTCATCAAATCTATTAAACAATTTATACACACACTCTCTGCTCTGTCGCATCACTTGATACACCTTCCTTTGATGGGTATTCATGGACTGTGCCATTTTGTGGGATAAAACAACTCGTCACAACATCGTCACATACTGAGGTAGCTTGAAAAAAGCTACAAGATTAATCTACAAGAAGTGAAGCATTTGCTTGTTTTATGCATCAGATTTGCACTTAAAACCAAGTCGTCAGAAAATTCAAGTTAAAGCTGGCAGCTAGCTGGCTCCAAAGCAAAAGCTAGACTTAAGTAAGTCAAAGCTGTTTTAAGATTACACTTGAAAATTTGCACGCTAAAGTTTGTGTTTGACTTTATGCATGCCACTGAATGAAACTCTCAGTGAGAAAATTGCCAGGAATTTTTAAAGACTTTTAATTTCAAAATAGTATTTAGATATCTGTTAGTCTAGAGTGACTGAATTAATTTATCAAACATATTTAATTATATATATATATATATATATATATATATATATATATATATATATCTCCATAATTCAGATGCTCTTTTATGCATCAGTTATATCTGGGTACTCCTTCAATGTATGCAGATATAAATAGCTTTGGTAAGCTGAGGACTTGGGGCCAATATATATAAAAATTTAAGGACATTACAATTTTATTCAATCGGACAACACAATGAGAAAAGATGCCATTATAGCAAATGTTCAATGTATTCACGAAAAAAACATGGTCAGACCTATTCACAAAATTCATAAAAAATCTGATGTGTTACACTCACATGACTTTCTCTACTCTTGTACAATCTAATTTTACAAACGCTTATTCTCCATATGCTTCATGTTAATCAAGATATCAAGATGTCAATCTTATTGGTAATATTCATGTAGATGCAAGGGGAATATGGTAGCTTTTAAGCGATAGTCAAATATTTTAACGCTGGTTGCTATGTGGCGCATTCCATTCTCTTTGCATGTCCAGGACATAAAAAAAATGAATAACGAATTTGAGAAAAAGTATAAGTATTGGAAAATTTAAGGAAATAACAAGCAATATCTCGAAAACGGTTCACTCAACAAAAGAAATGTATATGACATAAGTTGTGTATTTTAACGCGATCTACATTTTTTGTGTAGTAATATTTTGTCTATCTCTTATGGTTTACCAGTTATGCAAAAGTCGTTCACAATGAAGAATACTTTTGGAGACATTCCCAGAAAATTCGAGATATACATTTCATTTCTCATGACATTATCTTAAACATATGATATTTTCATCAAAATCGTTAGAGCCATTTTTGAGAAAATTAAAATTTTCGAAAAATCTTCCATGTAAAGGGTAGTCTGGGGTGGGGGGATTTTCTTGAAAACCTTCGTGTCGCATCTCTGGAAGATACTGAACCTAAATACCAAGTTTGGTGCTTATCCGACTGTTCGTTTTTGAGTTATGCTGTTCACAGACACACACACGGACATGTTTCCAAAAATGCTTTTTTTGGATTCAGGAGGTCTCAAAACATGTATTTCCGGTGAAATCTCGGTATCGAATTTTTGGGTGGAATGCAATACTTCCCCTACTTACTATACGTAGTAGAGAAAGTAAAAAGCTACACATGAATTGAAATGACTGTCCTCCATGGTCTAGGAGTATCATGCTAGCCTCCAGTTCCCAAGGTCCCAGTTGAGGGCAATGGATTTTTTTGGGCATAAAAATTCTTAGCATGGCTTCCTTTGGAAGGAAAGTAAAGCTGGTGATACCTTGTTGTAAAATTATACTACACAAAAGAACCTCAAGCCTGACAGAGATTTCTGAGCAAAATTTCCGGTCTTTCACAACCAATATAGAATGGGACACTAATAACCATAAATATAACTCAATTAATCTTTTTTTTGTGGATGAATTTAAGCAAAAAATGTGTTGACTATACACATCAGATTTGTGTGAAATGCATATTTAGTTTGTTTTATTATGCTTCATGTTTTGTGCTTGTATGTAAAGCTTTAGTTTGTGTAATTGCATATTTCCGATATTGCTATATACTTAATCATTTTCCATGCATTGAGCATATAATGCATGTATTTTTAAATGTTTAATTTTAAAATTAATATTCAAATACATCAATGAAAAAATAACTAAATCCTTACGACGGAGACACCCATATCATTGCTCACTGAGATTCAGAGTAAATATGAAAGTGTTCCTTTTAAGTACGCAAGAAAATTAAGCAGTAAATTGTGCAGTGTTTTAGGGAGAAATCTTGAGTTCTGTGGATAAATATCCTCAAAAGTCAAAGCATAAAGCTTCCTGAAGAAATTTCCCTGGAGTAAGAAAGTCCTTCAAATTTTGTCCAATAACATCTATAGAAGTGGAAAAGTCCTTCTCAGCATACAAACTTGTGCTAAACGATAAACATAAACTTACACCTGAGCATTTGGAGAAAATGACCATATTACAGTGACAAGAATGAATATATAAGGAAGAATATAAATTTTAATTACCAAAAAGTAAAAACTTAACGTTATCAATTTTAGTGAATGCTTAATGCATATTTTTGAAATTATAGAGCATATTTAAAAGATTTAACAGCATAAATGCAGGCATATTTTAGATACTTTTAATACATTCAGATCCAATGTCTAGTTACAAACATAAAAGATATGCTTTTAGGCATTTCAACTGCAAATTACTTAAAATGTTCAAGTATTGTGAATTTTCATGTTTACTGACAAAGTTTAACATAAATTAGGTATCGCATTCTTTCAATTATGCAGAAATCCACCTCCTTTAAGCACAATAGAAAAAGGAAAGGAAAGGTGAAAGTTGATTGGCTAAAACTCTCTTGAGATTAATACTGCAGATATGTGATGTTGGAAAGTGTTTCAGAGTTGGGAGTATGGAGCATTAGTGCATCAGGTCTGTAAATGAAAACCTTTTCCTACGATACTTGTAACACTAAACGGGAGAATGTAAAAAATTCTGATTAACTGATTTAATAAATTATGTAACAAAATTCAAGGCTGGCCAGGGATGCCAACCTGTATAATAATTATTGGGGACATGCAATAATTTTAATGTTAGAGGATGTACGATACTGGGAAACAAAATTTTTAAAGTTGTTAAATCCAATGACTATAAAACAATTCCAATGTTATTTACAGCAAATTACATTGCACAATACTTTATGGCTATTAATAATCAATACACTATTACATTGTTTCATATTGACATTTAATTAAGCACATATTCTTGGGTGTGATGCATATTTGTTATGGGATTCCCACTTCTAAGGCAAAGTCAGACTAGTATGGTTTTGCATTATTACATCCAGTGGAGTGGCTGATCTAAGTAAGTGCAGTGAATAAATATCCTCCTCAATTTCAGTTCAGTCTGTTTTAGTGTTTATGTTTTAGTTTCAAAGATTATCCTACATATATTAGGACCTTTCTTGACAAACTATGAAATTTTCATTGAAAATTAAATGTAAATGTATAATTCCAGTAAAAGCCACAATTTTGAAGTGTCGATGCTGGAAATCCTGAGACAGGCTGGCCAGGACCCTCAGCCAGTTACACATTTACCTCAACTGTGTCAGCTCAGTCTGCAGTCATGGATATTCTGTTGTGCAATTCTTGTGCTGCATTGTGTTTGCATTCCTCCATATTCAGCACTATCTTTTTCCTCAAAAGTTAACAATGCCACCAAAATTTAGCTGAGTGAGCAAAACAGTATGCTAGTGATGGTATAAAAAAGTCAGGGAAGGTAATTCTATGTTGATTCTAGAATAAGAGTGTTTCAAGGAATACTTCTGATTCAGTTAGAAAACACATTACATCTAAAGCCCATGTGGAAACCACAAAGGTAGAAAAAGCAAACAACAGATCACTATGTGAAGCTGTTGGGATTAAAGAAGCAAACGTAGGCATAAAATTTAAAATCACAAGAACTTTCACACAGTGAAGCAAATAATTAAACGATAAAAATGAATCAATTGGACACTCACATCGGTCAACAGCAGCCAAAAATGGGGACAATATGTAAAACATAATTTGGTAAGTGTAGCATCTTTAACGTCAAATCATTTTCCATCATATAAAGGTAGACATATCAATCTCTTTATCAAAGATTATTATTATTATTATTATTATTATTATTATTATTGTAGTTGTATTTTTTGTTTTGAAAGTTGCTTTCTGATTATACTTACACATACTAAGCTTCATTGAAATCAATATGATCTCTATTTACAAGCAAAATTGAATGTGAATTGAAACTGATTTAAATTCCACGCTGTTTCACCAGAGGTTTACATATGAATACCTTTAATTAAAGCCACTCGGTTAATAAACCATTCATAATTCATCAACTCATAGCACATATTTTACTATTTTAACACTCTTTGTAACTTTACATAAGAGTATTGAAATTTATTTGACTCCACTTTCATTCCATAAATGTAAATCTCAACTTTGGTTCTGATAAGGATTGGATTTAATGTTTATCACATTCAAATCGTATCAAAAATGCAGAACTACCAAGGAAAAATTGAACTCATTTAACTCCGTGGATAGTAAACATAATGTAAACATGTACACTTAGAAATATGAATTAACAAATACATAACAATGAAATATTAAGGGATATTATATTTTGACTATTTATACAGATTATGTTGATTTTTATTTTCTCCACCTGTATATATGGGTAGCAGGTAGAGGAGGTATTGCATTCCACAAAAATTTGATACCCAGATTTCACAAGAATTACATGTTTTGAGGTCCCTTGAATAATAATAATAATAATAATAATAATAATAATAATAATAATAAAGCATTTTTAGAAAAAGCATGTGTATGTGTGCTTGTGTCTCCCTCCTTCCCTCTCCCTCTCTCTGAACATATACTCAAAAATGAAAAGTCAGATACATAACCAAACCTGGTATTTAGGTTCAATAACTTCCAAAGATACGACGCTAAGAATGGCGTGCACCATGCTGGAGTAAATTGCTTCGGAAGTAACATTTGCTAAAGAAGTCCCTACTACAGAAGTAATTTACTCTGGAAGTAACGGAGAGTTCAATTACAATTTACTCTTTTAGTTACGACTACGGAAGTAAGAGCTCATTACTTCTGGAGGTATTGTTTTGTTTGCGAGATTTACTTGATGCGATCATGAATAAGTTTGTGTGTGATAGGAAAAGGGGAGAAACGTCAGCGAAAGAGATAAATGTTTGTTGGTAGAGATAAAGAAAATCCATTTAAACAATACGAGTTAAAAAAAGTGTTATAAAGATGCTGGAAAGTCGTGATTGACGAGTTTAACAATTCCAGTGACGGGAAACATACTGAAGAACGGCTTAAAATTCTGGAAACAACATTTTTAATCTTCAGTTTGCATCACAGATCACTTGCGTGTTGATGGAGAAATACCCTTCTGATTTCAGAAAAGTACACCATATTCATGGATGGGCACAAAATAGTAACATGCGTGCCGTCAATTCCACATACAATGCATGGGAAATCTGTAAAAGTGAAGAAGAATTGCCTTTTATTTTCTGAACCCTTGTGTATATTTATATGTGTAGGTACCTTGCTCTTAACCTCAAAAGTGCTTTAACAACGCAATGAAATATATGACCAGCAGACCTGTGGTAATGCTTATTTATTACATCGCTGTAATACCGGGATTATGATGAACTTTACTTAACGTGACATGGAAATGCTGGTAAACAAAAGGTATAATTTGCATGCACTTAACGTAATGGGAATGACTTGATTGATTGTTCTTTTATTACTTTGAGCTAGTGCCGATTAGTTCTAATTACCATGTGAAATAAAAAACTTGATGTAATGGGAAGGAAAAATTTGACAATCGCATTAAGTCATTTGTAAATATCTCCATTTAATACAGTGTAACACTGTCACATTACATTAAATTCATTGTAATACTGGCTCAAGCATACAAAACGACACACAACACAACAATAATTGCAGTTTGGATTATAGAGCTGAATTTGTGTCCGAATTTTGTTGTAAATGTTCTCCAAGCAGGTTCAAAAGGCATGTATAAAATTCTTTCCTAATACCGAAGTGTTCATTGAACTTTCTCTCTCTGTATAAGTATCATATGGTTCTTGCATACCACTATCACATTCCTGTTGTTTTTTCCATCGAGATCAATGTAATCTAAGTAATCCATGAACACGTCAAAAATACCTTCCTCCAAATACGATATGGTATTCTATTCAATCAAAAGGTTAGTTACTCCATCCAGGCCGCAAGAGTAAATTCTAACCTATATTTGTGCTCTATTTAATTCTGTAGTAACATACTACATTACGGTGCTCCCCGGCATTTACTTCTGTGGCAATTTAATCTGGGAGTATCTGAAAGGAGTAAAATTTTTCGGAAGTGGTTTACACTCGTAGGGAAGTTGCAGAGTGTTGAGTTGAATAGTAGTTTACTACGAAAGTAGAGCTTACTCCAGGTTGGTGCACGCCGCTCAAAGATTTTCAAAGAAAATCCCCCTGCCCTAAACTACCCTTTACATGGAACATTTTTTGAAATTTTTTATTTTCTAAAATATGGTAAATAAAATATGCATTTTGAATTTTCTGGGAATAGCCTGTGAAGTCCTCTTCATTTGAAAGGAATTATGTATAATCTTGTATAACTGGTGAACATTAAACAATGGAAGAAAATGCATTACACAAAAAATATAGATCTCTTTAAAAAAAACAATATATTTCAAATAAGTTTTTTGTGGCATCAACCATTTCTGAGATATCTGTTATTAATGGTTCGAACTGTTCAATGCTTAAGTCATTCTTTTGAAGACTTTCAATTTTCAGTTGTTTCTCACGATGTCATGCAAAGAGTGTAGAATTTTAAGCCAGCGTATAGCGCCCAATTCTAAGACATTTGACTATTGCTATTCCCAATGTATCCAGACGAAGTGTGTAATGTAGCTATTTCCGAAAAGGTTTATTTCGATTAAAGTGAAGCAGATAGGAAAATAAACTTTCATAGCAATAATTTGCATACCCACTAATAAGTGATACAGGGTAGAGAAAGTCATGTAAATGTAACACATCAGATTTATTAATAACTTATTGGTTTGTAACTATGGTAAGGGATTGTAAATGGGAGAAAGAAGGAAGGGTAAGGAGGAGCTGTGATAAACAGTGCAATAAGGAAGAAGTAAATTAAATAATTTTTGTGAACATAACAATTTGCCAACGTGTAATGGTGTTAGGGGAGCAGATGTTGGTGGTGAATTTACATTTATAAATGCAAAACATGCTCAAAGTGTGGTTGAGTATTCTTTGTGTGGTGAAGGGGTGGATGAAAAACTTGCTGGAAAATTTAAGGGAATAACAAGCAATATCTCGAAAATGGTTCACTCAACAAAAAAAATGTATATGACATAAATTGTGTATTTTAACGTGATCTACATTTTTTGTGTAATAAAATTTTGTCTATCTCTTATGGTTTACCAGTTATGCAAAAGTCGTTCACAATGAAGAATACTTTTGGAGACTTCCCAGAAAATTCGAGACATACATTTCATTTGTCATGAAAATATCTTAAACATATGATATTTTAATCAAAATCGTTAGAGCCATTTTTGAGAAAATTAAAATTTTCGAAAAATGCTCCATGTAAAGGGTAATCTGGGGTGGGGGGATTTTCTTGAAAACCTTCGTGTCGCATCCTTGGAAGATGCTGAACCTAAATACCAAGTTTGGTGCTTATCCGACTGTTCGTTTCTGAGTTATGCTGTTCACAGACAGACACACACATCGACATGTTTCCAAAAATGCTTTTTTTTTATTCAGGGGGCCTCAAAACATATATTTCCGGTGAAATCTCAGTATCGAATTTTTGGGTGGAATACAATACTTCCCCTACTTACTATAAGTAATAGAGAAAGTAAAAAGGGATCGGAGCATGAATTTAGTAACTACAGGCCAAGTACCTTACTTTCAGGGTTTTCAAAAATCATAGAAAAGATTATGCTTGCTTTATTAGCCTTTTTCAAAAAGTGTCATACTATCAGTAGTAAACAAGTATGGCTTCATAGAGGGAAAGTCCACTACATCTGCACTAGGCAAATTTTTAAAACTAATTTACATCAGACTTGACCAGTAAAACAGGGGAATTGGCATATTCTTAGACCTCAGTAAAGCTTTCAACATGGTAGATTATAATGTTCTATTAGTCAAACTGACAAATACAGGTATTAGAGGTATTGGTAGAGCAAATAGTTGAAATTAGCTATTTGGATAAAATCACAAATTCTATGAATGAAATATCATCAAAAAAACTAATTAATGAATATGGCGTACTGCAAGGATCTATTCTTGGACCTATCTTGTTTCTCATTTATGTTATCTAACATTAAGAATTGACACAGAAGAGGTTGCGTTATTTGCAGATGTCACAAGCATATTTATAAAAGGCAACAACTTAAATAACAATAGGATCTGTATTAGTCATGTAATGCAAAAATTTTCTAACTCGTTCAAAGACAACAGACTTGCAATTAATAAAGACAAATGCACTATGCTTTCACCATGTACAAAATAAGAATATGCAAAAACCTGATATTAAACTTGTGGAAAAACAATTTAATATGCCGATACTGTAAAATTCCTAATTCCTAGGAATAACTATGACACAACACATGAAGAGGTACATTTACATAGGAGAGTTGTTAAAAAAAATTAAACAAAGTACTGTACATGATACGAGCAACTAGGAACCCTTAAAAGCAGAATCTATACAAATTACATACTTTTCCTACTTCCACTCAGTTCTTACTTATGGAGTAATGTTTTGGGGTAATTCTCCAAACAGTATTTCAGCACTTAAATTGCAAAAGCAAGCAATCCAATTAATGTTCAGAGTACCCAGACAAGAGAGTTGTAAAACTCCATTCAAATTGGCTCTATTTTACCACTACCAAGCTTATATATACAAGATGTCTTGGTTTACACTTATCAAAACCTAAATTCTTTTAAAGCAACTTCAGTCCTCCACACTTATTTCATATTGTAAATATTGTAATATACCACAATACTGTCAAACATATGTTTACAGTTCTACATTATGTATTCATGATCCACAGATGCAATAAAATTGGATTGAATGTACTGGTGTATAAAATGAGAAGTACAGTTTCCATTATAGACTGTGAGCAATTCTTTTTCTAATTCTTCTGGTGTCCTCAAATACTGAAATATGAATCTGAGCATGACAAACCTGAAAATACTCTTCTTCTATGCGTATGAAAGCAGCATTTAAAAGTGAGTGGATATGAATTTATAAATACTGTTTCTATATAATATTTCAAACTGCTTTATGTAAATGATTATAATTACTTAGGTATATTCTATACAATTCCAATGAAATCTCACCTTAAATATATAGACAAAAAGTGTGAGGTTTTTGACAAAAAGCTTTCCCCTTTTTGCTCAAGAATTTTACCTGTATTAACCAGGAAGTAAAGCATATCTTCTCAAGAATTATTTGGGTCTCTAGTTATGGTGGATTTCTGGAAATCTCATGGTTATCATTCTAAGAAGAAATTTTCTTGATGACTAACTGCCAATGCATAAAATGTATAAAAGTTTTGCAATGTCAGTCAAGGTATTACTTACATATGACCTATATAGAAAAGAATTTGCACATTCACACGAATCTAGCAAAATTTAAGGTGCCTAACTTTCAAAACTACATACAAAACTTTAACAATTTATGCTTTAGTACCCAGCAAAAATCAGAGGAATTATGTAAAAAATGTTGTCTGTCATGATCTTGAGGCCTAAATTTGTTTCTATCGCAGTATTTACCATGTGAAGCATTACTGTTCTATGTCTCACAAGGAGCGCAATGGATGTAATTAAACAATCTCAAAAATGCATCTTGAATTATAAGTTTTATTACTTTTTTCTCTTAATTTTAAATCAATTTCCACAGAACTCCTTTTCTCACAGATAATTTTGTCAATGTTTAGGTAGACATATGTATTTTTCAACATTCCAAAGGTATACATTACAGCTGTGAGAAGGCACCCATTTGTTACCAGCTTAAGACATATACAAATCAAACAATATTAACAGCTGAATTCTATGCAGGGTTTTAACAGCTCTTTTAACAAGCTTTTTTTATATGGTTGCCATATCAATAATGTTTTTGCAAATTTCCTCAGTGATATGCTGAGAAACATTGTAATACATACCAGATCAGCAACAATCTCTTGGATTCGTTGTTTAGCCATTTCAATGCAGTCTTTTGCTCCTTTGAGTACTACACGATCACTTTGTACTCCAGGACGAGGAAATGAAATCATGACTCCTCCGCATTCTTCTGATATTCGATGAAGCACCTCTCCACGTCTTGCCACAAAATGACGGTGATGTCGTGGATCAACATTCATTTCACTTTCAATAATATTATCCTAAAGTAAAAAAATTAAAAACTAATTATCAAATGAGCCTTATATTTACATCTGAACAGTGAACCAATACTTTCCTCAAATTTGTAAACTGTCCATCTAAACTGAATTTAAAACTGCATAATAGGCACTAGAATACGCACACACACGCGCGCGCACGCGCACACAGAGAGAGAGAGAGAGAGAGGGGGGGGAAGGTTGGCATTTTCAGGTATTATTTTGGCTTGTTTAAAGATGGAATTGTACAAAGACAACAAATGCTGCATAATTATTTACTTCAAGGTACCCTCAACGAAAACTGTCTCCAAAATATTGTTACACCATTCCATGTTGCAATTTTTGTACATTACAAGAAACAGTAATCTTTGTTTTTGTTATAAAAAAAATAGAAGTGTGCATTTTTATTGAAGTTGAGGCAAGATTCATACAATAGGCTGAAATTGCAACATGTAAGAATGTGTGAGACTTGCTCATACTGAGGAAAAACATGCCACTGCTTGCTGCACTAAAATGTTAGCAACAAATAACATTTTGAATGTACCACCAAATTGTTGGACATTGCTGCTTTGATATAACTCCATATTAAGCTATCACTAGATAATATGGCACTATCTTTTCTGATTTTAGCAGTCACTCTGTTCTGGCAAAACTTTCATAGGGCACTCAACTCTGCAAAAATTCTCACATTTGCCAAGAAATCCATAAAAATAAATAAATAATAAAAAACCCTATTCCTCACCTATTACAGTTTTGAGTTGTGGCTACGAAATCCTAACGCATCCTAGGTGTGTTAAAGACAGCAGTACAGCTACTATTCATGTAACATACTGAGGTAGCATTATTACTTTCACTCTTGCCAACCTAGCAGCTTTGAAAGGTTTTCAATATTTTGACACTAATAAATATTTTCAATATAATGATATTGATATTAACATAGGAACAAATCTAACTCCTTTATTTTTAATGATATGTTTTAAATTAGTGACTTTCAGTATTGGAAATTGTCCTTGTTACCATCTTTCAAGGCATTGCTGCTACAAAATTTTGTTAGTATCAAACATAAAATTTCAACCATAGCATCAGCATTTGTCCCTTCTCATTACAGGAATCTTGGCCTCTACAGATACAAATTTACGAATCTTTGCAATCTGGCATTCAACATTGTGTTTACCACAGACAAGAAGTGAGCTGCTAGTGATAGGAGCACCACAAGAACAAAGTTATGTAGAGTTGGCAAAAAGGCACAACATTTATTGATAGGATAGTGGTCAAAACTGGTTAAAATCAGCTTTTAATCTACCAAATGTGGTCAAAATAGATTAAATTATGCATATAATTTGCCTTTTGAATTTCTGCTTTATTATTAAAGATAATAAATTTAAATTCCAACCAAAGTATCTGCAACAAAAGACATTTTTGCTTTAAAGTTTTATATACATCAGTTAAGTAACTCAGTTCACTTGCAAAGCTCTTCAGCTTTGGTGTAAGCCATCTCAAACTAGATTGATCCTGTTGTAAACATATGGAGGGGAGAGAGAGAAGAGAGAGAGAGAGAGAGGAGAGAGAGAGAGGAGAGAGAGAGGAGAGAGAGAGAGAGAGACAATATGCCAGAATGCACTCAGGGTGCTGATTTATGGAGGGTTATTGTACAATAATCGTTCCTTAAGAAGTACAGTACTCTTAACTAGTTTTCTAATCACTGCTCAGCATGAATTAGTTTGGGGAGAGAAAACTAACACAAATGTTTAGATTAATTTCTCCGTATCCTGCACATACACCACAGATGTGTTCTGGTCTCATGAGTTCTGAAAGAAATATTTAAAACAGATGTATACATAAACATAGACTAATAAATTGAACAGAAGACAGGTGCAGTTATACATATTAACTTATTATTGTTAAATAATATGCAGGCTAACTTTGTATTACTAATGAAACAGTTGTATAATAAGTTGTATTCCTAACCATACAGCCCTCTTGGAATACAATACATAGGTCTCGAGGTGAATGTTGATTCAGATGATGATTAATGTGCAGAGGTGCTTCTGATATTTAAGTCTATTTCCTACACCTCTAACATACTACACAAGCCAGAACACTTGTATGCAGCTTAAAACCAGTCAGCTTATCATCATTGAGCAGGCCTATAGAAATAAAACACATCAAAGCAAACCTTAAGTAGTAGCAAGAGGCAAATAATCTCGCACAATGTTTTGTGGTGCTTAAGAAACAAACTCCAAAACGTAACCATTATGCTGCTAAACGATAATATTAACTCTCTAACACATATATTTAATAAGTTGCTGGCAATGCCTTCTTGATTTATTGTCAAGAAGTTAGTGCTGCTACAGCTAGTGTTGCAAAACCTTCGATAATGTGGTTCAAAAGCACAATATCTCCAAATTTCATGTTCTGAGATAATATAAATTTCTGAATTTATTCCTCCTCTAAAAATCAGATTTTTACCTCAGCGTTTTCTTTGCTGAGTTTAGAGATCAATTTTTTTCAAAGCAATGCAATGGCAAATTATTTAAAATTGTAATTATAGCGTTTAGTTAGAAATACTGCAGTACTGAACTAGAATTGCAATAAATTGTGTGAGTTATTTCAATATTTTATTCTTGAACTGGGCATGTGACAAAACACAAATATAATACCAGTTTGATTACTAAATATTAATATTTTATTAACAATTATATTGTGTAACAAACATTCAAAAGAACTTGACAATAATAGTAAATTAAATATATTATTTTAAATACTTTATTTTTAAATTTTAAATGTTGATGGACTTTAAAGAATGACCAAGAAATGAACAATTCAAACCTTTAATAGCAAATATTTCAGAAAACGGCTAATGCCCCAAAAAATTTATTTTAAATAAATTGTGTTTTAAAGAGATTACATTTTTTGTGTAGTATATTTTCGTCTATCGCTTAACATTTACAGTTATACAAGATTATACAAAATTTTTCCTCTAACAGGCTATTCCCAGAAAATTCAAGATATACATTTTATTTGTAATGTAAATATCTTTAAGATATTGTATTTTAATCAAAATCGTTAGCCATTTTTTTAGAAAATCAAAAATATTGAAAAATGTTCCATGTATAAGGCAGTTTGGGATGGGGATTTTCTTGAAAATCTTTTGTCACATCCTTGGAAGTACTGAACCTAAATACCAAGTTTGATATTTATCCAACTTTTCATTTTTGAGTTATGCTATACCCACACGCATACATTGGACCTTTTTTCTAAAAATGATTTTTCTGGATTCAGGGGGCCTCAAAACATGTATTTCCAATGAAATCTTGGTATCAAATTTTTGGGTGGAATACAATACCTCCCCTAATTACTATACATAGTACAGAGAGTAAAAAAGTCGAAACTTTCTAAAGCATGTTCTTTTATGACTGCAATATATTCACATTCTAAATAATTTCTAGTCTTTTAGTCATTAAGGAGTTGAAATTAGAAGCTGTCTTATAGTCCAAGTCCCCATGAAGAACAAGGATTTTCTATGGTAAAAGAATTATCAAAATCAGTTGAGTGGTTTCTGAGATTTTACCCTACCCATTCTTTTGCCCTCTTTATGTTAGTTTAGATTTTAACATTTAAACCAGCTTTAAATTTATTCATTATGAGGTACTTTAGAATCTAAAACTTGGAACTTTTATTTCCAACCATCTTGTACTTAACCTCCAAGTACATTAACATATTACATAATGCATTAAGAGAGCTTTGCATAGTCAGGTTCAGTCCATCAGAAATGAAATGACCTTTCTAAATTCCATGCTTGAGAGCCGAAAGGGCACATGTCCAGTTTTGGCAATTTTGAGATCAGGAGAGTCTAACGCTTGAGTGGAATAAACATGATTGTTCTATTGCTACATGTTGCAGATATCCAATATGATATAACAGCGATTGTCCAGACTATTAAAAAGGAAGACGCATGTGGACTTCCGCCTTTGACAGCAAAGGATTTAATACTGCAAGGGCATATGTGGGACATCCATCTTCAGTTTTTCTAAAAATACATGGAAATCCGCCTTCTATATCAACCAGGATATCCTCCTTTTTTTCCTTATCCAATTAATATTATCTTTTTCTGCTTATTTGTAAGAAAATGATTGGTCCTCAAATGTCATAAATCAGATAAAAAATCATTGATCTTTCAATATTATCTATGGAAACAATTACATACTTAAAAAATACGAGCATGACTCCAGACACCATTGTTGCAGCTGTGATTATTTTTAACCTTTGGCAACCCTTCATTGTTAGAAGGCTGTTGAAATGTGAACATAGTATTTAAGTAAAGTTGCTGGCAGTCTGAAGTTGGTTGTAGATGAATACACAAGTGTGTGAAAAATTGAGTTCTTAAACAGGAAAGTTAATGGTTCATTTTGCTCTAAAAAAAGCAGTCACTGAAGCACGTAAAAATATATTTATATTATTCCTTACTAGTATTTGACATAAGTTATCATTAATTACCTTCACTTTTATAATTTCACCTCTCCCTCCAAGTTCATATTTTATATTGTGATCTCTACCATTCAAGTCTTGCAGGCTATGACCTGTCAGGAGAGGGATTTACCTGGATTGCATGCACACATTTTTGGTCTTAGAAAGGTATAGAGGGCCTACTTGCATGGTTGATCAGCCCAAACCAAAGCTGCTTCCGGAGCAACAAAACAATGCCTCATTAATTACTAATTACTCAATAAATCATATGGTTGCTGTGTCCGACACAAAAATTCATAAGTTATGGATATAAAACCATATTTATCTTATTATATACCCCTCTAGTGTAACTAGCATTACAAGAAACACACAATATTTACAGCTGAAAAGGCAATTAAGGAAGAGAACATAGGAACTGAGCTTACGGGAAGAACAAGATATTGTAGGATCCGACTTTTCCAATCTGGACCCTGATTACAGACCAGAAAGCTGTGAGAGCAGCTGTTCACTATCGCTAGACGTTAGTTTTTATTTACAAAGAACGTATTGCTGTTATTATTATTACTATTAATATTATTACATATTAATGTTGCTGTTTCATTTTATTTATTCATTATTTTCATCACTTTTTCAGAGTCTGAAAATTTATCACTGGAGACCTGTGAGGCACTGAAGTGATAAAGAAGGAAAAAAAATTTGGCAGAAAGAGGACATGTGATCTCTCAAGGTGGAAAACAAATACTGCAGAGGAATAAGCTTACTGGGACCCAGTATTTATCAGCAAAGACTGGGAAAATGGTTAAAGCTTGTAAACTTAAACCTCTGATTAAGCGCAGAATGAAGTGTGCCAAGAAATTTACTGAAGAGGAATGGAAGAATAGTTTTGAGACATTTTGGAAGAACCCTTCGTTCTTGGGACCATAGAAGCCAAATAGTTGGTAATTTTGTTGCAGAAATCCCAAAAAATACACATAGATCTCACAAAGAAATAATAGAGCATTCAATGAGGAGAAAGATAACAAAAATTTACATACTAAAACATAGTAGTGAAAATGTAATTTCTGTGTGTAAAATAATGTTTCTGAACACAATGTGTATCACTGACTAGTTTGTCAGAGTTTGTTTATCAAAGAATTTGAATGGTATTATTATACCTGATCAGAGGGGTAAAGCTGAGTCTTCCAATAAAATACCACAGGCATTGATACAATCAGTAAAGAATACTATTTTAAAATTTCCACAATATGAAAGCCATTACTCAAGGGAGAGAACACGAAGAAAATATCTTGGTCCACATATCAATTTATCAATTATGTACAGAGAATACAAGGAATGTATGGAAAGTGGCATCTCTGGTAGGAATGTAGCCAAAGAATGACTTTATAGAAAAGTTTTTCCATGAAGATTTTAATCTCTCTTTCCATTTTCCCTCTAAAGATACCTGTGATGATTGTGACCAATACCAAAAGAAGTTGGATGACGCTGGTGATGATGAAGACAAGGAGAAAATAAAAAAAGAATTAGATGAACACCATTCTGAAGCTAACAACAGATATGTTTTGAGGAAAGAAGCTAAAAATAATGCGAAAAGTGATGTAAAGAAGAAATCTATCTCAATAGATCTAAGCAAAATGTCTTCCCACACCTTGTCTATCAAACTCTAGTCCTTGTACCTTCGCAAGCTCTGGACATTCAGCTTCACAATCCACAACGGCGCAACAAATGATGGTTACTGTAAGCGGTGAGATGAGACAGTTGCAGGAAGAGGGGGAAATGAAAATCATCATGTCTTTTGAAATGCATTCAGTGTTTCAGACCAAACTCAGGTGCTAACAGTCTGGTCTGATATGTGCATGCCAGAAAAGGAATATTCAGATTGCTGTCATGTACAACTGTGTTCTGTCACAGAATCCATATCTTAAAGAAATAAATCACAAATATCTGCTGAAATGCCATACACATATGGAAGTCAATAACATTCACTCAGTCACTGAAAGGAAGAAATCTAAGCTATCGTACCTAGAGATTGGGCTCAGTTCATTAAAACTGGGTAGGTGAAGAAACCTCTTGCAGTCCATGAAATGAAATGTAATGACTTTAAACACTTCACGTCACTGATTTAAAAATCATCATCTCCTTTTACAAATTGTAAGAAATCTCAAACAGGTGATTTTATAATCTCAAGGGTTGTATGGCTGAAAGTTTATGCAGACAAACCTGGAATACAAAACTTCCTTCACAGATGTCTCTATCCAAGAAATTGATATAAAATGTCATTGCAGCAGGCTCTCAGGCTACCGAAGGAACTTCCAACCATAAGGAATTGACCCAACAGTTCAGCAAAGTATGAAAATCTACAAACAATGAGTCAGTGGATTCCAAAACAGTATGTTGCCTTTTACAGAGATACTCTACGTGGCACAGAAAATGGTGATGATCCTACTGATGAGTAATGTTTGTCAAAATGTTTTAAGTAAAATCTCAACTCAGAAAATTTCAGTGGCAAAACATTTATTAGGACATTAGTTCTTATGTGAAACCACTGAGATTTTTTAAAGCTGTTTGCTTTGTATTCGACTGTAAAACTATTTTTGTTCACTTTGTAGAAGAAAATTGTAATTATTTTGGTTAATGAAATATTAATAAATTAATATTCACCATATTGAAAAATGTAACAAAAGTTTCAGGATATTAAACAGTTTGGTTTGAAATTGCTCTTTTCTCATTTTATAATTTTCTTGGTTTATTATTTTATTTGTATTTCAGGATTGAAAAACCACTATATTTATTAATTTTGTAGTTGATGGTAATATTTTGATATTGCAAATAGTAAAACTCCAATAACTAACTTTTTAGAGAAGTCGAAAACATTTTATAGTACACAGAAGGAAAAAGGTGCATGTCCAGTTGAGCAGTTATACCCTTATTACCCATTCATGAATATAACTCTAAATAATGTCCCTATATTAGTAAGACATGTAGGGACAAAAATATCACCAATATGACCTTTATCCTAGATTTTAACAAGAAACAGTATATGAATAATACCCTTAGGTTTACGGTTTTTACGCTCAACTGAAAAAATAGAAAAATGGACATACGCCCTTTCAGCTCTCTGGTATGCAATTAACTGTTGCTCCGTGCAAGTGTGTTACAGATTTCATCAGCACTATTATGAAACGAAAAACAGTTCAAACAAACTTAAGTAAAAGGTCCTATCAATCAAGATTATTCCTTTGCTTGCAAAGTTAGTATGTACTTCTCTCATAAGAGTTGGCCAATCATGTAGCAAATCTAGCTGTCAGCCAGAGCTCTTATTCAGAACTCTCAGATTAATATTGTGGCATTGTTGTCCTGATTGTTGGTTTGTTGAAACCTCCCATTCATGGGTTGACTTGTTGCAAAGAGCCATGGTCCCAGAATGATTTTTTTAACAGTGTACGCATGTGCATACCTTGTACATTATGTGTTGGAGTGGAAGACTGGTGAGCAGATCACATTGGAAGCCACAGTAAGTAACACATGTTTTTGAGTGCTGGCTAGTTATTCACCCAGCCAGGCAGGAGTCAATCCTGGCAATACTAGGCAGAAATAGAAAGGATGTTGTAATAACATTTATAACGATCAGTTATTCAAAGCAAACGTGAGCACGCCGCGATTCCTGTAACATTTGCAATTGCAATGTCTGCAAAAATATTGGGCTTTTAATTGTATACATATTTACCAAAGATCATCCCAATTTTTGCTTTCTCTAGCACACACACATGAGAAAAGATATTGCATTCCACCCAAAAATTTGATACCAAGATTTCACTGGAAATACATGTGTTGAGGTCCCCTGATAAATCCCAAAAAAGCATTTCTTGTAAAAGGTCTGTGTATAAGTTCAGCACCTCACAAGCATGCAACACAAGGTTTTCAAGAAAATCTTCCACCCCAAATTATCCTTTAATGGAAAAATTTTTCAAAAATTTTGATTTCTGAAAAATGGCCTGATTAAAATACTATAAGACATTCTCATGACAAAATGTTTATCTTGAATTTTCTGGAAATAGACTCTGAAGTACTCTTCATTCAGAATGATTTTTGCATAACTGGTAAATTGTAATACGAGGGATATTTTTTAAGTAAGGTCCGCTGCCCCATATTGTCGGAAGAATCAGGCGTGCATGCACACTCAATCCTAGCATTCCTTGCACACAGTGACACAGAAGTTGGAGTCAGGTAGGCAGTGAGTGTGAATCGTATTGTGTGATGGAAAAAGTTTACGACGATCGCGCGGCGCGCCGGGTGTGAAATCAGATCAGTCATTCGATTTTTGACAGCAAGGAATACGACAGTGCCAGAAATTCATCACCAGATTAGTGAAGTTTATGGCCCCAAAGCCATGAGTGATACCAAAGTCCGTAAGTGGGTGAGGTTATTCAAGGCAGAGAGAACGTGCATGACGAACCGTGCTCGGGCCGGCCATCTGTCAGTAGCGAGGATCTTGTGCGTGCTGTAAACACCGAAAATCGTGCCAACCAACAGTTCACCGTTTCCACACTGTCATTGCATTTTCCGCAGGTTTCAAGGTCTGTCCTGTACAGAATTCTGTCAGAAATCCTGGGCTACAGAAAATTGTGCAATCGATGGGTTCCGAAGATGCTGACAGAGGAACACAAAGAAAAGAGATGTGCCAGTGCTCTGACGTTCTTGACCCGATACCACAAGGAAGGTGATGCATTGTTGGACCATATCATCACGGGGGATGAGACATGGGTGTCCCACGTGACCGTTGAATCCAAGCAACAGTTGATGGAGTGGCGACACACGACATCACCGACGAAAGTGAAATTCAAGCAGTCATTCTCAACTCGCAAGGCTATGGCAGCAGTCTTTTGGGACAGACGTGGTATTCTGCTTGTGGAGTTCATGGATCCGAGGACAACAATCAATGCAGCCGTGTATTGTCAAACTTTGAGAAAACTTCGCCGTGCAATTCAGAATAAACGTCGCGGCCTGCTCTCTGCCGGAGTGATTCTCTTGCACGATAATGCAAGGCCCCACACCGCTGCTCAGACACAAGCTTTCATTGGATCCTTTGGTTGGCAGCAGATCGATCATCCTCCCTACAGCCCCAATCTTGCTCCTAGCGACTACCACCTCTTCCTGCATCTGAAGAGGTTCCTCGGCAAGTATTTCCAGACGGACGATGAAGTGAAAACAGCTGTTACGAATTGGCTTTCCTCACTTCTATGACGAGGGACTACAAAAACTTGTCCCTCGTTACGACAAATGTCTCAACAACAACGGCGACTATGTGGAGAAATAGCTGAATGTATGAAGAATTGAATAAAAAATATTTGACGAAAGTATGTCTCGTAGTTTCTTTACAACGACGAACCGGACCTTACTTAAAAAATATCCCTCGTAGATAGGCAAAATCTTACCACACAAAAAATGTAGATCTTGTTAAAACACACACTTTGTCAAATATTTTTTCCACCCTTCCTTTTTGAGTTAACTATTTCTGAGCTATTTCTTATTATTGGTTTCAATATTACAATGCTTAAGCTTTTCTCAAATGGGAAGTCATTACTTTTTTTTTCCTCCCTCTCCTGTTCAAGCAAAGAGAACAGTATTTCAAAGCAGTCACATAGTGACAAGCTCTTAAAAGATTGGACTATCACTTAAGTCTACTGCATTCCCCTATTCCCACTGTATCTACAAGGAAATACGTAATAAACGCATTTCTACAAACGTTTATCTTGATTAAGGTAAGTAGATAGAAGAATAAGCCTTTTAAGACTAGTTTGTTGAAGAATGGATACAGAAATCATATAAATGTAACACACCAGGTTTTCTCAATTTCCAAGGCAGCAATTTTACATAAATATGACAATGTTCATGTTCATTTGTTTGAAGCAAGAGCTCATGGTCAACTATACTGGCTTGCCCTTTTTAACAAACTACTCTTTTAAGAAATTTGGGAGCATATCATGATTAACATGAAATAATGGATAGAAAAATGATCTTTTTTTATTGGTGTAGATAGTATATAAGATTATATGGAAAAATTATCCATATTTTTAAGCTTTGATAGATTTCTAGGAAATGATACTCTTCACTGAGAGATGACACTACACAACAAGAGCTCTTTTAATTTGCACTGTTCGTTATACATAACGCATTGACTGTCTCATACTTTTTACACAGAGAAATCTATTTATTACTCTGTGATTTTATAAATGAACATAAACATGTATGCTAATGTTATTTAAAGACATACTTTATGAACTTCATGCCTATCATTTTTGCTTCAGAGGAGTGCTGGCTGGGCTGATTTTGTAAAGACTTTTTCATTTAGTTTAATTCATGTTTTATTAGTCACAGTACTGTTTTTAGGTGTTTCTTCTTTTCGTTTCTGTTAATTTTCATTGTTTATACGCTAATTTTAATATAGCCCAGTAAGAAGCAAACCACCTTTAATTTTAATGTTAAGAAGTCTTTTTCTGTTAAACCAACTATAGTGATTGCTGGTTCTCTAAGCCAAAATAATTATATATTTGGCGAGGTTAAAAACATGCAGTGCATAAGTAATTCAGTGATGGTGTTATGTTTATCAGTTACTGTGATATACGTTAATGTTTGGAGTTCTGTTGTAATTGATAAAATTCTTCATTTACATAATGATTTGTACTTGTAATCAATTTCAAATTATAATGGTATTGTGACATATCCACCTTAGTTGTGCGCTGATGAAGACTGGCTGCAAGATATTGTAAATGATGACTTAAAGGTAACCTGCTATGCAGTGACAAACTATTTTGCATTAAAAGGGATCATACCGAGGGATTTAGGCACAGTGCTAGAACAGTTTTTCCAGTGTTATGAGTATGGTATATTTACTGCTCAGTTAAAGTCTATAGTTCTTATTATGAATGAGTCCACCTACTGGTTTACTTTCTCTACTACATAGAGTAAGTAGACGAAATATTGTACTCACCAAAAGTTTGGTATGAAGTTTTCTTCGGAAATGTATGTTTTGAGATCCCTCGAGTATAACAAATTATGTGAGTGAGAGAGAGAGAGAGAGAGAGAGAGAGAGAGAGAGAGAGAGAGAGAGAGAGAGAGAGAACAACATAACTTAATGAAAAGTTGGTTAAATACCAAAATCTGTATTTAAGTTCCACATTTTCCAAGGATACAACACAAAGATTTTCAAGAAAAATCCCCCCACCTCAAGCCACCCTTTACAAGGAAAAGTTTTGGAAATTTAGGTTGTTTTTTTTTTCAAAAATGGCTCTAACAATTTTGATTACAATGCCATATTTTTAAGATATTTTCATGACAAATGAACTGTATCTCTTGAATTTTCTGTGAATAGCCTCTGAAGTCCTCTTTATTCTAAATGATTTTGCATAACCAGTAAACTATAAGAGATAAGACAAAATCTTACTACACAAAAAATTAAAATGTTGTTAAAGCACAACTTTTATTTATTTTTTTTGAGCTAACCATTTCCAAAGATATTCTTTGTTACTGGTTTACATTTTAAAATACTACTCTTTTCTTAAATGGGAAGTCATCCCCCCTCCCCACAAAGAGAATGGAATTTCAAAGCCTTGCATAGCAACCCACTCTTAAAAGATTTAACTATCACTTAAATTCTACTGTATTCCTCTAATCCCATTGCATTGTACCTACAAGGAAATATGCAACGAGACAATTTCTGCAAATGTTTATCTCAATTAACATGAAGTAGATAGAAAAATAAGCGTTTGTAGGAATAATTTGTACAAGAGCAAGTAGAGTGTCCGTATGAGTGCAACACGTTAGACGTTTTCGTTATGTAATGAGGTTTTCTGCAACAAATCAGCTTTCTCCGATCTTCAAGGCTGATTATTTTGCATCAAAACATGGCATTCTTATTATCACATGGTAGCCATTTGTGTACAATGGTGAGCTTGTATGGTTTCAATGTTAAGAGTTTGGTAAGCTTGTCATATTAGCCATTGAAATTGTGATTTTCTGTGCAAGTTTGTGAGATTTTTAAGGAAAACGTTCAATTGTTCCTCAATTTCGTCTAATTCTCCCCAGTGAAAAAACTTCACTTCTTAATGAACTAAGCGTTTACAACATTTCTCTACTTGAAGGAAGCATACTTGTGAATTCTTAGAAGTCCACTTCTAACTTCCCTCCAAGATGAGGGTTTCTAGTTAAGTAGAATTTGTACATAAAAATCTAATGCAATACATTAACCTGTAACCCCTATCTTTATTAGTGATATCAAAACACTTCTTATTAAAGCTTATTTTTCTATCTACTTCATTTTAAGTGCAAATAAAGCTTGCAGAAATAGCTACTTTACACATTTCATAATAAGTGTAAAGGGAACACGATAGTCAAATGTTTTAAGAATTGGACGCCATACGAGGCCTTAAAATTACATACTGTTTCCATGCAATCACGAGAAACTGAATGTTGAAAGGACTTTAAAGAATGGTCAAGTAATGAACAATTCAGACCATTAATAACTGATATCTCAAAAATGGCTGATGCCACATAGAAAGTTATTTGGAATAAACCCTTTTTTAAAGAGATCTACATTTCTTGTGAAGTATGTTTTCATCTATCACTCAACTTTACTAGTTATAGAAAATTATACAAATCTCTCTATCTATCTTTCTATCTCTTTCTCTTTCTCTATCTCTCTCTCTCTATCTATCTCTCTCTCTCACATGCATGTGCGTACACACACATTGGACCTTTTTCTCAAAATGCTTTCTTTTTTTTTTTTAAATACAGGGGCCTCAAAATATGTATTTTTGGTGAAATAATCTCGGTATCAGATTTTTGGGTGGAATGTAATACCTTCTCTAACTACTACATACGTGGCAGAGAAAGTAAAAATCCTTTGCTATAATGTGTACTTATTTAATGGCATTACAACACAAAATCAAAGGTAACCATTTGAACAATAAAATCATCACTGACCTCGATAGAAGCTTCAGAGAAACTGAGAAACCACAAACATGTCAATGTTGCAAGGTGCACCATGGAGTTTCCGGGTTGCACCAATCACCAAAACCCGTACATGAAAAGCACTGTACAAATTAGTTAATACTTACAATTTCCTTGATAGTTGCCTCCAACTCTGCCTTCGCACGTTCTACAGCATCTTTGCGACCAATTATTGTAATTGCCTCTTTATCTTCATCCTTATCAGTTGGGAACACTATGCGTGCACCAGTGCTGTCTCTGATCTTCTTTATATTGACACCATTTTTACCAATAAGGAATTTATGGTGCTGAGGCTTGGCACGCACCTGCTCAGCATAACTGGACAACTCTCGTTCATTGCTTAACTCTTTTAGCTGCTGTACTGCTTTCATTACATCTTCTTTAGGCCCACGTACTGTTACCTGTAAGAATAATTAAAAAAAAAAAAAAAATTGAGTTTTATTTATGGACGCTCTTTAACTACTATGGTTCTTAGCGTCCCATTCTATATTGGGCGTGAAACACCTGTAATTTTGCTCAGAGGCCTCTTTATCAGGCTTGAGGTTCTTTTACGTGCCGTAAATCTACGACACGGGACCACCGGCTTTACTTCCCTTCCGAAGGAAGCCGTGCTAACGATTTTTACGCCCGAAAAAATCCATCGCCCTCCGCCGGGTTTGAACCCGCGACCTTGGGAACTAGAGGCTAGCACGGTACCACCAGTCCACGGAGGACGACTGTAAGAATAATGCTTAGTTGTTACATAATGGAGGTTATATGGTGTGAGACATTTTGAACTATGGCCACAAGTATTATTTAACTCAATGACCACCAACTGTGGCTGCTGAGATAGACTACAGATTAAACTCAAGTGAAATAATTACAGTCTTAGGTGTGACTAATGTGAGAGAGAGAGGGAGAGAGGGAGAGAGAGAGCGTGTGTAAAATATAAATAGTGATTTGTTCGCTTCTTTTAAGATCTTCATATGTGACTAATTTTTCTTCACTGGGCCATTTGAAGTATGACTGTCAGGTGGTTTCAAATTCATACTGGTCTATCTCATTTGCCATGTTATCAATCCAAATATTAAAGCAAGTATTGAGCAGGCTTTGCACCATAAACCTCTGCAGAGTCAATATTTTCTAACTTACAATTATCACCCCATTGTACTGCAGTAGTATCAGTTTGCATCACCTGATATTCAGGTAATTCGTGATGGCTGATTTAATTTATTACTTTCTCTACTAAATTATAGTAAGAAGGGGAAGCATTGTATTCCACCCAAAAATTCGATACCGAGATTTCACTGCAAATATATGTTTTGAGGCCCCCTGAATCCAAAAAAAGCATTTTTGGAAACGTCCATGTTTGTGTCTGTGAACAGCATAACTCAGAAACGAACAGTTGGATAAACACCAAACTTAGTATTTAGGTTCAGTATCTTTCAGAGATGCGACACAAAGGTTTTCAAGAAAATCCCTCCACCCCAGATTACCCTTTACATGGAACATTTTTCGAAAATTTTAATTTTCTCAAAAATGGCTCAAACAATTTTGATTAAAATATCATATATTTAAGATATTTTCATGACAAATAAAATGTATATCTTGAATTTTCTGGGAATGTCTCCAACAGTATTCTTCATTGTGAACGACTTTTGCATAACTGGTAAACCATAAGCGACAGACAAAATTTTATTACACAAAAAATGTAGATCGCGTTAAAATACACAATTTATGTAATATACATTTTTTTGTTGAGTGTATCATTTTCGAGATATTGCTTGTTATTCCCTTAAAATTTTCAATACATATTTTCTCAAATGGGAATTCGTTATTCATTTTTTTGTCTTGGATATGCAAAGAGTATTAATCTGTGGCAAAGAAAATGGTGCTGCACATAGCAACCAGCTATTAAGAGATATGCCTATGCTTAAAGGCTACTGTATTTCTATATTGCCCTTGCAAATACAAAACAAGGGAAACATAGTACACCTTAAGCGATAGTAAAATATTTTTAGAACTGGTCGCTATGTGTAAAATGTATTTCTCTTTGCATGTCAAAAGATCGTTTCTGCAAATGTTTATCTCGATTAATATGAAATAGATGGAGAATAAGAGTTTGTAAAAATAGTTTGTACAAGAGTTGAGAAAGCCATGTGAGTGTAACACATAATTTTTTTCGTTTACATGCTACCTTAGCATCTAAGGTCATATTGGCACGCACGCATGCATGCACACGTGTTTCCAAAAATGCTTTATTTAAATTCAGGGGCCTCAAAGCATACATTTGGATGAAATGTCAGTACCGAATTTTTCGGCAGAATGCAATACTTCCCCTACTTACTATACATAGTAGAGAAAATGACAATGTTACACATAAATCACCCAAGTAATGAAGTTATGTAATCTGTCTATATTTATTAACTGAGAAAAGTGGAACCTGGCAGTACTATGGGTTACATTTTGAGAAATTATGCTCTATAACAGCATTTTTATGCAGGAATGAATGATATATTCAGCAATGTAACATTTTCTAGAAATAAGATCAATACCTTATCACTGTGACTATCTGCCTGAGGAAATTTAATTGCCACTCCACCACAGTCTTCCATTATGGAGTGTATCAGCTTACCACCTGCACCAATCAGCGAGTTGTAGAATTTGGGTGGAATTGTAATTTCTTCTGTCACAATATTAGCCTGAAAAATTTAGAGAGGAGAAATTAATACTTTTATAAATTGAACCAGTACAGGTCTCAATCTCTTAAATTGAATCTGGACATTGTTGTATGACCCAGTTTAAGGATTAAGTCAGTATTATGTATTGTACTGTACATGTATCCCTCTGTGGGGATAATGATATTCTTTTAAGCTACCTTTATTTCCTTTAACTAGCTTTCACATTTTAATAATGATGTTCCATTAATATTTTTTCCTTAAAATATTCTGTCTAAGAGCCATTAATTCATTTTACACATGTCAAATGACTTTGGTATATACATTGCTTATCGTTAGACATGTGGGGAAAAAAAATCATATTTGTCACACACACACGTGCGCACACGCGCGCGCACGCACGCGCACCCACCCACCCACCCCCACCCCCACACCCACACCCACACACACACAGAGGAAGCAGAGGGGGAGGGGAGAGAGAAATTTAAATTTAAATTTAAATTGAGTTTTATTTATGGACGCTCTTTAACTACTGTGGTTCTTAGCATCCCATTCCATATTGGGCGTGAAAGACCGGTGATTTTGCTGAGGCCTCTTTATCAGACTTGAGGTTCTTTTACGTGCCGTAAATCTACGACACAGGACCACCAGATTTACTTCCCTTCCGAAGGAAGCCATGCTAAGGATTTTTACGCCCAAAAAAAATCCATCGCCCTCCGCCGGGTTTGAACTAGCGACCTTGGGAACTAGAGGTTACCACTAGTCCACGGAGGACGACAAGGGGAGAGAGAAAGAGAGTTATTATTCGGGGCACAAGAAAGCATGTCTTTCACAAATTTCACTGTTAGTAAATACACTTTGTTTTTCTACAATTAATTCCGTTTTAGTTCGCAATACCTTACCTGTTCACAAGTTTGGCATGCATAATTTAAGAGCGCCACCATCAAACACTTTTGCAAAGAATTAGATTTTTCCAGGCTTGTATCTCTGAAGTTAAAAGGCAATAAGGCAACACAAAGAAGGGAAAAAAAAGTTAAAACATTCCTTTTCAAAAAGTGAGCATGCGCAATCAATGAGAAGACTAACTGAAAATTGGAAAGTTTCAGGTTTCCCATTTCTGATAACATATTGTATGCTAATTGTAAACATCCTTCCTCTCTGTAGCATTTTATTTAATCACAAAAATTAATTTTATAGTTTTACGTTTACCCACTGAATTTAAAAGCTGGCTTACCTATACTCAGACAAAAAAAGCTATTGGTTGGTTTTAAATAAATTATATCCAAAATCTATTTTACATGTTATTGGTATACAAATAAACATGCTTTCACATTTATATCCTCAGCTCCTTGTGATTATTAAAAGCTCAAAACTCAAGTGTTCTCATTTTGGTACCCACTTTTGTATAACTATGTGTAATAAATTTTTAGGCACCTAAAATAGGCTGCTCCAAAATTATTAAAATAGGCAATAAGATACAGTATTAGGCACTTAAAAGTACAGTTTCACTAGCTAAACATTTGATTTTTTGCATCTATAATGTATTTCCACATTCTAAAGTCACAGTAAGTTTAAAATGCAATTAATTATGAGCGCCAAAAATTATACAGTAACAAAAATAGTAATGTTATTAAACTATTATGGCTACAAACATTTTAATATTTTAAGTTAGCAACTTTCTAATAGCCAGATGGGGTTACAAATATCTAATTGAGGAAAAAAAAAAAAAGTGTGGAGTGAAAAAATTCACCAAAAGATTTATGAGGCAGCAAAAGAGGGGAACAGTAAAATGATATGGGAATTGGTGAAAAAAGTATGTAGGGTAAGATCAATAGGGAATAAGGTTGGCCCTAATAAATGGAGGGGTTACTCTGAGAAACTATTGTGGATTTAACTTGGTAGGACAGGCAAATATGTTAGCGGAGTTAACCAATTATGCCAAAGAACTAGATCAGAAAATACTGGTGAATGAGATAACAGAACAGGTCACAAAACTGAAAATTAAGAAAGCCAATGAAATACGATGGAATACTGAGGGAATTCTGGAAGATCTGGTATGAAGATGTGGGAAGACGAGTTCTATTAGAAAAATTGTTCAATGCGATATTAGAGGGAGGAAAGTTTCCACAGAATTGGAAACTAGGTGTGATTATACCAATCTTTAAAGCAAAAGGGGAAGTGAACAACCCAATTAACTATACAGGCATTAGTCTCTTATCAGTGAGACAGAGTGTTTACAGGTATAATAGCAAAGAGATTAAAGAATGGACGGAGAAGGAATATTATCAGAATTCCAAGGGGGTTTACAAAAAGTAAATTTACAGTGGACAATATATTTATACCAAGTACAATGATAGACAAATACTTAAGTAAGAAAAGGGGAAAGGTATATTTTTTTTTGCAGACCCAGAAAAGGTGTTTGATACCATCCATGGAGAGAGACTCTGGAGCAAGTTGAGAATAAAGGGAGTGAGTGGGAAGCTCATAGGACTAATAGAAAGGCTGTATACCGATAATAAATTTTGTATTAGGCTTGCTAATAACAAAGTAACAGACTGTGTACCAAATATAATTGGCTTAAGACAGGGTTGTAAATCAAGTCCCATTTTATACAATTTGTTTATAGATGACATACTGAAGGAAATAAGAGGGAAAACTAGATGGAGAATAAGCATTTGTAAAAAAGTTTGTGCAAGAGTAGAGAAAGTCATGCGAGTGCAACGTCAGATTTGTTGCAAGTTGTTTCAGGGATAACTACTGAGAGTTCAAATTCTGGTATAATGGAAATGCTACAACGGATAGAAAAAGACATTACTGCAATAAAAGTGTCTCAAAGAACAGTAGAAATTGATCTGGGAAAATCAATCAAATCTTGGCGTGAAAAACTAGATGCCAGCTTAAAAAAATCAAGAAATGTGTTCAAAAAAACTAGAAGAAACCTTGAAGATCTTGGAGGATGTTAGAAGTGAAAATTTAGTTGTACAAAAAGAAAACAAGGAGCTAAAAGAATGCCTGGAAGACTTTGAACATTGCTCAAGAATTAATATGCTGGAAATGGCTCTAAAGATTTTGATTAAAATACTATATATTAAAGATATTTACATGACAAATAAAATGTATATCTTGAATGTATATCTTTGAAGTCCTCTTCATTTGGAAGGAATTCTATATAATCTTGTATAACTGGTAAATATTAAGCAATAGACAAAAACGTACTACAAAGAAATGTAGATCTCTTTAAAACACACAATTTACTTCAAATAATTTTTTTGTGGCATAAGCCATTTCTGAGATATCCACTATTAATGGTTCAAAGTGTTCATTTCTTGGTTATTCTTTAAAGTACTTTCAACATTCAGTTATTTCTCGCTATTGCATAGAAACAGTATGGAATTTTAAGGCCAGCATATAGCATCCAGTTCTTAATCATTTGACTATTGCTGTTCTCTTTGTAACTATAACCGAATGTGTAATGTAGCTATTTCTCTGGATTAAAATGCAGCAGATACAAAAATAAGCTTTAGTAAGAATAGTTTGTATGCTCACAATGAATAATAGGGATAGAGAAAGCCATGTGAATGTATCACAGATTTTTTTTCTTCTCTTTCCTAGTAGTTTCTGTTTACAATAAACATATAGCAAACTGTGGGAACTTTTATAGTGGTATTAAATTCTACAAAAAGTCACTATGGATTTAATTTATATTTCATTCCCAGGTTCATTTATTGCAAAAGTATTTTAAAGCTTTTCGCAATGGCAATTTCATTGTAAAGCTAACTGTTTCCAGTCTGATATAACCTAGACAAAATAAATACAGGGGTTCAATGATGTATCATGAGTGAAACATTCAGATTGTACATATTATTGCATCCCATCCCATTCATTTCTCAATATTCTGTTGAACACTTGATAGTGTTAAGGAATTTACCTGTTTACTGTGTTATTTTCATGTTCCAAGGGTTTGGGGTTTTTCTGAACATGAATACAGGTTATATTCCTAAAATATGAAAAATAACACCATTTTTGCAAAGGGGGCAAAAAAATTTAAAAAAAGAGATAAAGAAAAGCCCAGCTTTTTACATACCTAATTATAATACTTGAAAAGTTGAGAAACACCAAATCATAATCCCACTTTAACCTAAAAGGTAATGCTGTAAAAGATCCGTATTCTTCATTTAAATACATTAAAATGTACTACACACATCGGCCCTCTTGCTTTACACGTCATGTTCTCTTGACACTAATGGGAAAGCTGTAAACTAGTCTCTGAAATCCCGCATTGGCTATAGTATTCTCAGTGCAAGCTTTGCAAATTTATGTACCTCATCCATATGAAGTTAAATAAACAAAACAGCTACTTACAAGTTCATTCTGAATTTTCTGAATCCTTTCTTTAGCTTCTTCTACATTTTCCTTCTTTCCTGTTATTGTTATCACATCACTTTTCTCACCTTCAGCAGGTAGATCAATTTTGGTTTGTGTTTCATCACGAATCTGTAAATTCAACACAAGATTAGCACAACTTCAAGCAGCCCTAAACATATTTTTCTTAACAGCTAAAGTATTTTATTGTAAAGCAGTTGTAAAATATATTATGCACTTTAAGTTCTATCTATAAAGATCCACTACTTTTCACAGGCACTTCTTCAGTTGCTTATGCAACAATTCTTTAAATACAAATAAGAAATATTTTAAAAAGTTATGTACGGAAACCAGAGAAAATTATTGCTGTCTACTCATTACAAGTAATTAGTACAGACGTTCACCTCTGACATTTGTGGCACTTTGAAAGCCAGGCATGTTGTAGCATGTGTTGTACATTTCAGGTTTCAAATTTAATTTGGTTGCATTTTGTGGCCCAAAAAGAGACAGATGCTTTATATTACAACTTGAGTCTTCCTGAGCTCAAACAATGAAAAACTCCAGTAACGCTAATCTAGAACTTGGTTGTATGAAAGTTAATCAAGCTCATTTCATTTTACATAAGGAAAACTCATCTGCTGAATGTCATCAGAACAACCTGTTTGAAATTTAGGTTAACATAAGCTATAGAATTAATTGTATTTACTTTTAAAAGAAAAGAAAGATAAAATGGGATGTCATAACATTTATAAATATATAGGCAATGTGACGCAGTGGCTATGACCCAAAATTATTGGGAGGTCAGTGCTGGCAGTTGGAGACATAAACAGAGTTAAGTACACACAGGAGAGCTCTCACCGAGCACAAACACCAGAAATTCTATCGACAGATAACCAGAATTTTCTAGAAGTTTCCCTTCTCGGCATTTATCAAACATTCTGGAACTCTGTGGAAATTTCCAATGGCTATAAAAGCATGTGCTCTCGTGAGGAAGTGAGTTAGTGAGTGTTTTTCTAGTGTGACAAAAAGTGATGTTCTCTGAGCAAGTTTGCAACTGTGGTGACATGCAGTGAGTCCTGCTACTGCAAGAGGTTAGAGAGATCTTGTGTTCAATTCACCAGTGGGTGAACTGCCCAGAAGAGGCTACTTTGCACGTATTTCATTAAGCGGCTATGTTGCGAAGAAAGTGAAGTGACAATAAAACTTGAAACTAGATCAAGTTGTTAGGTGACAGTGAGAACTTAGTGAGATGACAATGAAGACTGAACAAAGACCACTTGTGTCAAAAGTAGGATTGAATGCAATGATGGACAAAATGATTAAAGAATCGTTAGTTGAAATCAAGACAATGAAATCCAGAATGGAGAAGATTAGACTGAAATGAAATCTGGAACTGAGAAGATAGAGGTGGAAATAAAATCTGGAATGGAGAAAATAGATTCTAAAATGGAGAAAATGAAATCTGGAATGGAGGGGTTGAGAAGTGAAATGAAGAGTGTAAAAACAGAAATTACACTGAAATAGAGGAAATGAAATCCCAACTAGGTTTTGACAATGATGCTGTAAAATCTGAGACTAATGCTACAACGAAAGACTTTAAAGATGACATAGCTAAGGAGTTAAGAGGAAATTAAATCTGATGTGGAAGATAAAATTAATGTGGTGGAAGAGCATTTATATTGGTAGGAAAACCAGGCCAGTTGACGAATGAAAACAAGATATGATAGAGGCTGCACTGGAAGAACATCTGAACCAGCTGACGAAGAAAAACAAGAGAATGGTGGACACTGCAGTGGAGGAGAAGCACCACGACCTAGTAGTCAAAATTAAAGAGGGTTCCATGATCATGAAACCAACTAATGTTAATACTGTGAAGCCTCAGAAATTCAACGAAATTTCATCATAGGTAGTACTTAAGCAGTAATTTGAGGTCATTGCTGCCAACAATGGATGGACATCAGTGGAGAGAAGACAACACAGCTCTTGGCTGCCCTGCAGAGACAAGCAGCAGAAATTCTTCTCATCTTCCCTCCCTGAGGTTTGGCCAATTAAACTGTTGGGAGGAGTGCTACAAAGAATACATTGCCTGGCCACCACTTCAGGGCCCTGCTGAAGGCAAGAGTGCAACAATGAAGCATTACAAGAATTTGCCATGCAGATAGAGCAACTTGCATACTGACCTCTGACACAGTGACCACTGGACTTCATTTCTGGAGAGGCAGTCCATGCATTCATCAGAGAGATAAGAGATCAGGAGATGAAACAACAGCTTCTCCTAGAAGAATACTGTAACATCAACGATGCCTGGGCTGCTGCCCTCCGCAAAGATGAAGAGTCACTATGGTGCTGGTCAGAGCTGTGACAGCCACAAATGATGATAACCAATGCCAACAGCTTAACCAACATAGAAGCGAGGCTGGAGATCTGCTAGTTGGAGTTACAAAAAGGACACCAAGGGAACACTGAGATCAGGAAATTGCTAAGAGCTAACTTGAACAGGACTACATCAGCAGTGTTACCATTTTCCCCTTGCTTCATAACAGAGCACCAGGCACAAGGATATCATTCTAATGCAGATGTCCCCTCTGAAGACCCTGCCAAGGAAACTGCAAGCAATGCATGAAGGCAGAGACAAAGGAGAGTGCTGCAGCCCTATTCCCATAAAATTCAAGATATATAGTTTGTCATTATAAACCAAGAGGACAACAAAGTCCGAGAAGACCTATTAGAAGATGGATGGAGCAGCTTTAGTTTGGAGTCGGAACAGATCACTAGTGGTCTAATCCCTGTTTGTATGATGATGGTAGTTTGTCATGTAAATATCTTTAATAATATGGTGTTTTAGTCAAAATTGTTAAGAGCCATTTTTCAAAAAGTAAAAAATTTCAAAAAATGTTCCATTTAAAGGGTAGTTTGGGGTCAGGGGATTTTCTGAAAAATCTTCGCATCGCATCCTTGGAAGCTACTGAACTTAAATATCAAGTTGGGTATTTATCCCACATTTTGTCAACCTATTATCGGTTGGGATGCAGATACCTTGAGGAGGAGGAGGCAACTGGAGGATAGAGATTTAGGGCTGATCCTGAAGGATAAAGAATCTGGCACACGACCAGTGTGGGTGGATGTTGCTCCCAGAGCCCCGACCTACAAAAGCTATTAGACACATTGGGACATGCTGGTAGTTAGTAACAGTGTTGAAAGAGAAATCAGAGTCCCATGATAGAAAAACCAAGGTGGAACAGGTGGTGCTCCCAAGGAATGACATGAAGGAAGCCCTCGAGGAAACCCATGCTGGTACTACCGGAATGTATGCAGAAGAAACTATGTCGCCGATTCTATTGGTTGCACCTGCAAAGCAATGTGGAGAGGTGGAGGCAGCAATGCAACAACAATGCATAGCAAGTCATGGGCCTCCGTCGCACAGTTGAGGCCAAGTACAACGGTTTGCCTAACAGCTCTGAGGAGGGAGCTGTGTGACACAGTGGCTATGGCGCACCAAAGTCAGGATCACTATACAAAGATAAGTAACACAGGAGCACTCTCGCAGCATAAACACCAGAAGCGCTATCGACAGATAATAGAATCTCCTGGAAGTTTGCCTTCTCAGCATTTATAGAAAGTTCTGGAACTCCATAGAAATTTCCAATCGCTAAATCAGCACACACTCTTACAAGGTAGTTAATGCATTTCTGGTGCAACAAAAAGTGCTGTTCTCCAAGCAAGTTTGTGACAACTGTGGTGGCATGCAGTAAGTACTGCTACTGCAAGAGGTTAGAGAGGTCTTGTGTTCGACTCCCCAGCACATAAACAGTCCAGAAGAAGAGGCTATTTCACACATATTTCATTATGCAGCTATGTCATGATGAAAGTGAAAACCAAGTGAAGTGACAGTAAAAGTTGGAACTAGATCAAGCTATTACGTGACAGTGAGAACTTAGTGAGGTGACAGTGAAAGCCACACAAACTCACATTTTTTTTCTCATTTTTACTTTCTCTACTACGTATAGTAAGTAGGGGAAGTATTGTATTCCACCCAAAATTTCGATACCGAGATTTCACCGGAAATACATGTTTTGAGACTCACTGAATCCAAAAAAAGCATTTTTGGAAACATGTCCGTGTGTGTGTCTGTCTGTGTGTCTGTGAACAGCATAACTCAAAAACGAAGAGTCGGATAAACACCAAACTTGGTATTTAGGTTCAGTATCTTTTAGAGATGCGACACGAAGGTTTTCAAGAAAATCCCCCCACCCCAGACTACCCTTTACATGAAACATTTTTCAAAAATTTTAATTTTCTCAAAAACGGCTCTAACGATTTTGATTAAAATATCATATGTTTAAGATATTGTCATGACAAATAAAATGTATATCTCGAATTTTCTGGGAATGTCTCCAAAAGTATTCTTCATTATGAACGACTTTTTCATAACTGGTAAACCATAAGAGATAGACAAAATTTTACTACACGAAAAATGTAGATCGCGTTAAAATACACAATTTAAGTCATATACATTTCTTTTGTTGAGTGAACCGTTTGCGAGATATTGCTTGTTATTCCCTTAAATTTTCCAATACTTATACTTTTTCTCAAATTCGTTATTCATTTTTACTTTCTCTACTACGTATAGTAAGTAGGGGAAGTATTGTATTCCACCCAAAAATTCGATACCGAGATTTCACCAGAAATACTATCGCTTAAAACTTACCATATTCCCCTTGCATCTACAAGAAAATTATCAATAAGATTGACATCTCGATATCTCGATTAACATGAAGCATATGGAGATTAAGCGTTTGTAAAAATAGTTTGTACAAGAGTAGAGAAAGTCATGTGAGTGTAACACATCAGATTTTTTTAAATGGCACTTGCTAAAAAAGGACTATTTTGGTCATGTTATGTTGCTTGATTCTGTTGGAAATATCCATAGAAGTTCAGTGTCCAATTTATTTACAAAGTAATTTATTATTTCCATATATGCAGTTGTTATGATGGTTGTATCAATGAATAAGAAGCCAATTATACACTGGTGGGGCATTCCACCTCAATGAAGGGTAATCCAATCTTTTTTGTTCCAGTCTGACATTGCCTGGTTATTTTTATGGGGGTATTTGAATGGGAAAGTCTATTGAAACAAACCATAGACTGCTTGAAAGCAAAAATCACAAAAGAAATTTAGGCAGTGTCTGGATGTAATGGCAAGGTCTTTCCAAAATATGGCATACCAGGTTCAATCCTGTCCTGGATGCATCTGGTGTGCACTTCCATCACATGTAATGAGGTTAATTTCTTATAAAATCAGGTACATCCGCTTCCAATTTCTTTATAAGGTCTTCTCTGATGTAATTGAGGAAATGCTGGTTAGCAAATGGAAACAGGGATTCATATAGTTTAGTCTTCAATGTGTTAAGTAAACTGTATATTCACTATTTTATATTCTTTTTTGTTTCTACAAAATTTCTAAGTAAATAAAATATTTGCAGTTTAAATAAAACATGATAGTTGAAATTGTTAACTGATCGACAATTCCTGTGTAGGCAGAATTATTCTCTGATTTTGCGAACTAATGTCTACCTGCAACCAACAAAATTAAAGCACAAGCACAGATACAGGCTTGTGTGAATCCGAGACATCTAGCAATCATTTATATACAAAAAAATGCCAGCTATGATGGCTTAATTGAATGCAGAATACGTAAGCAAATGAACCTGGCATGTAGCCATCGTTAGTGAATATAAGAGTCATTCCATGTCAAGTCAAACGCCCAGGAAATCTTCGAAATCTCTTATATGCATTTGATGCTTTGAAACAGAAGACATGTACCTTCTTTTGGTCCCTAAAGACAATATTTTGAATACCAATCAATGTCAAAATTTCAAAAAAGTGGGTGCGCCTCATACATAATCACTTTTACACCCATTCAAATTCTCATATACACTCATATTGGACTCATTTTAAAGCTTATGGGATCCACTTTAAACATATACTAGAATGAATCTGATTCAACAGTTATCTATCGTAGAAATTTGGACTTTTAAAATTCAATTTTGTATTATATATCAACAACCTAAAAGCATTTTTAAATAGACATGTATTCTTCATTTAGTAGTGTATACATATGCAAAGTTTCAGGGGGGCATTCATTCAATTATATGTATAAGAAAATATTTTCCAAGCCAGAACCCTCCTCATGATAATGCAGTGCAGCTTCTGCCTGGAGTGTGAGAGCCAGAGAGGATGGCACAATGACTCGCAGCTATTATGAGTTACTCAAGGTTATTCTTCTGAATCACTTCCAGATTTAAAATACAAACCAACCCTTATCATGGCAAACCAGATTAGGCATTTACTTCTACAGAGAACCAGCCCAGATTATTTAGTTTGTGGAGAAAGGCCATAGCCTGTGCCGTTTTGTGAATTTAATCTGATAAATTTAGTTGTGAATATGCAGTCATTACATATTTAATAATAGTACATGTACTACTACAAAACAGTATGACTGCTGCTTTAATGTTCAAGAGAAAAAAGAATTTGTAACCAGTAACTTGTAAAACGCTTTTAAAACTGAAAATGAAGAATGCAGAACGGCCCCACAACTAAAAGTGTGCGCCTCATGTTGTATATAAATTTTTTCAATTTCCAGATACAAGTGAAAACAAAAATGATGTTTGTGAATCTAGTGTTGCTTGACCCAGTACCTGTGATATCCGGGTAGGTCAAGTAAATGAGTAAATGGACTTTTGTAACAGTGATATATACTAATAATTTAGATAAAGCCGAGTTGAATTTGTAACACTTGCATCACTCACTTATTGAAAAAAGGAAGACATGTTTCTAGAGCTAATCGCTCCCATCATCAGTTCCAGGTCGACTGCCAGTGTTGCTCCTCGTGGTGGCTTGATTTGTCTCTGGTGGTGGTTGAATGAATGCATTAGGATGTCACCTGGCAGGATTTCAAACTTTAAGACATGGTTCTTGTTTTTTCCAGGTATGGATGTTTTCCCAGGCTGCAAGTTCTTTCTTGCCTGTGATGTTTCCAAGTAATTTGGGATCTCTGTTGATACTATGTTGTTCCTTTCAAAAGTGCCAAGCTACAGCTGATTTTTCTTCCTGCTTTTGATTTATGTTTCTAATGTGTTCTTTTGCTCTTATTTTAATGTTTCTTTTTGGTTTTTCCAATATAGATCTTTTGACAGTTGTTACAATTTATCTGGTATATTCCTGGCTTGTTCTCCTGTGGGGATGTCATCTTTTAATTTGGAATTTAGTATATTATTTGTACAGTATTTGTTTTTAGGGGCTAGAATGATGTGCTGTTTGAAGATCCTTTGGAATTTATAGAAAGCTGATGGATGGTATGTGAATTTCTTGAAAGTTCTATTTTCTTCTTTGTTTGTGATGAGTATACTGATGTCTTTGACTCTTTTTATTACTTTCTTTACTACGTATAGTAAGTAGGGGAAGTATTGTATTCCACCCAAAAATTTGATACCAAGATTTCACCGGAAATGAATGTTTTGAGGCCCCCTGAATAAAAAAAAAGCATTCTTGGAAACATATCCATGTGTGTGTCTCAGAAACAAATAGTCGGATAAACACCAAACTCGGTATTTCGGTTCAGTATCTTCCAGAGATGCAACACAAAGGTTTTCAAGAAAATTCCCCCAACCCAGATTACCCTTTACATGGAACATTTTTCAAAAATTTTAATTTTCTCAAAAATGGCTCTAACGATTTTGATTAAAATATCATATGTTTAAAATATTTTCATGACAAATGAAATGTTTGTCTCGAATTTTCTGGGAATTCCCCAAAAATATTCTTCATTGTGAACGACTTTTGCATAACTGGTAAACCATAAGAGATAGACAAAATTTTACTACACAGAAAATGTAGATCACATTAAAATACACAATTTATGTCATATACATTTTTTTTGTTGAGTGAACCATTTTCGAGATATTGCTTGTTATTCCCTTAAATTTTCCAATACATATACTTTTACTCAAATGGGAATTCATTATTCATTTTTTTTTTATCTTGGTAATTCAAAGAGAATGGAATACTCCACACAGCAACCAGCTCTTAAAATATTTGACTATCGCTTAAAGCCTACTAATTCCCCTTGCATCTACAAGAAAATTAGCAATAAGATTAACATCTCGATATTTCAATTAACATGAAGCATATGGAGAATAAGCGTTTGTAAAAATAGTTTGTACAAGAGTAGAGAAAGTCATATGAGTGTAACACATCAGATTTTTCTTTGCTCTGTTTACTTTCTCTGCAACATTTATTTCTGAAGTTATAATTAAACTCAAGAAAGAAATAAAACTTTTCAGAAAACTCCAAGAAAAAAACGAAGTGAAAAATACCAGCAGATATCCACTTCCTTAATTTTTGCTGGATAAAAATTGTCATGCCGAAATTTGTCAGGAAAGTGATCAAATTCAACAATAGCAAACAACAGAAAGCAGCTGAAAAGAACATCCTTGAAGTAGCGAAAAACAAACATTATATAAATAAAAGCGAGATAGAACAAACTGTATGATTTACATTTACAACTAACCAAAGAACTAGGTAGTGTAACTTGGGAAAATTTGGAAAGCAACCTTTTTGCAACACTAAATGCTAAAATGTAAATCTAGACATTGACATTAAAATGGATACTAGAGAGTCTATGCAGAAAACAGGAGTAAAAAGAACCTCAATGACAGACAGTAAAACTATACCACAAAATAGTGCCCATAACCTGTCCAAACAAAGTTTCACTGAAACTGAATTCCTGAACAAAGGGTTCAAAACAAGCAGAGATTTTTTCCAAAAAAATAGAAACTACGTAGCAGATATCCAAATTGTCACCAAAAACCTAAATGAGATAGAAATACGGTACAAAGTGAATGTTGCAAAATTGCCAAACAAATCAGAAACAAAAGGAAAGCCTATCCTCATACAAACATAAGAACACTAAAAAGCAAACCAGTCACTTACACAAAAGCAGATAAAAGAAACACTGTAGTAATTATGGAAAAAACCAACTAGTAGACAGGATGGAACTACTATTGGAAAATAAATACTCATCAGTACCTAAAAATCCTCCACACCTATGCATAAACTTGCTAAAAAAAAAAAACAATTAATGAATGTAACTTAATGGATAAAAAAAACAATACAAAATTAAAGTACAAAACCCCCACACTACCTAGAACCTATGGCCTTCCAAAAGTGCACAAACCAGGCAAACAATGAGACCCACTATACGCAATATAGATGCCCCAACATACAAATTAGCAAAATGGCTGACACAAACCACAAAAGAAACACAGGAATACGTCACTTTAACTAACCTGTGTGTAGAGCAAAATTACTTCACCCTCAATGGAAAATACTACACACAGAACTCTGGTGTATCAATGGCCAGCCCTTTATCACCTTTGTTAGCAGACCTCTTTATAAGCGCATTAGAAAAACCAGAATCACAAAGGGTTTCCCCTGACTGCTTAAGTATGGTATTGCTATGTCTGATCGTCCCAGAAAAACAACTGCAAGATGCACCTAAGCTACAAGAAAAATCAGTAAAACTCACCATGGAGTGAGAATGTAATGGACATCTACCCTTCCTCGATCTTGAAATCATCAGGAAAGAAAACCACTTAACATTTGGCATACACAGAAAACCTACCCACACCAATAGTTACATAAAACACAACAGTTACAATCCAGTCCTCCCATTAATAAGCAGTACTCAACAGTCTTGCATACAGGTTAGTTATGTCCCCATGAGCAAAGGGGAATACGATCAGAACTAAACAATACAATAAACATAGCTACAGAAAATAGATTTGAAAAAGAGGTTGCGCCGGAATTTTAAAAGGTGAGTTGGATTCTTGATTTAGTTGAACGATGAAAACTCTATATTTACCTCAGGGCTTTGTAACAAGCAAGATTCCTTAAGTTGGTCATGATATACTTTAAATTACTATTTTATGAATAAATGAGTCTAATTTCTGGATATATATGCATTAACAAAGAACATATTCATAATCAAATAAATAAATACAACAATCATAACAACACTGAAGATATGTGAATAACGTAATACATAAATGCATATAACATTACAACAAACAATTCCTGTATCAGCCTCGTATGTATACAGGTAAGTCAAATAGATTAAATAAATATTTCCATTTCAAATGTCTCTTGTGGTATTATTTTAATTTTAAGAATTATAAATTTAAATAAAACCACAACCCCTTCATATATTGTGTATTAAGTGTTTGTGTCTCGTTTAGAGTGAATTATCAAAGAAACCCAAACATTGTAGATGAAGAAGAAAGCAAAATGTTGCATGTGACCATTTTTCATACATTTCCTTCTATTTTTTGGTTATACATAATTATTATAGAAGCTTCCATTCTTATATGAAATACAACTGAATTAAGTGTAATCATTCATGCTTATCATAACAATCATTTTATCCCAAATATTCCTCATAATTAGCAATCAATCTCAAATATAATATATCTTATCTCATTTTTATCTTAATTACAACATTTATATTTATTTTTGTTTTCACAATTTTAATCTTATAGTTTCAAGGCTATAATTATTTTGCGAGAAAAAAAAATTCATCACTTTTCTTTATTACTTATTTTTGTCATCATAGTTTCATTTTTATAATCTTGTCATTGAAAATTCCATTCACAATGAAAAATCCCCGCATTTATATTCAGATAATCCATTATAACTAACTTCTTCATTAATATTCTTTACTTATAGCCTTATTATTAATTCCTTATTATGTTGAAGAAAAACAAATTTATATATTTTTTCTTGCTAGCTGTTAAATCATATTTTTATGTGATAACAATTACATTAAGATATATATGCAATATGATCGCTAAATGCATTCCTGATAGCTATTCTTAATTGCACTTTGTTCTACATTAAGTATTATGTTTATAAGATTACATGGGATGATAGTTGTTAAATAATTGTTCAAGGGTTGATATATACACATATTTTCTATTTTGTTTATATTATATTTCAAGTTATTAAGTTTACTTTATGCATATTCCTTCACTGAATGTTCATTGAAACTTCCATTTATTTCACATGCATGGTATTTTACCATAATTAGGTATGTAGTTTTTTTATTATTTGATTTAGGCAGGTTTTACTTTTTATATTTTAGCAGCATATATTCTTATAAATTTTGTGAAAATGTTGAGCAATGCAAAAACATATCTGCATCTGTTTTTGCCTCTTGGGAGTTCTCCATGTTCATCAATAGCTACCAAGGCGATTTTCGTATCTCTTATTATGGTCTGTGGAATAATATCATATCACGTTCATTGGTTTCGCCTTTTCACACAACTTGCATAAAGATATATTAATCTTCTTACTTTCTTTCCATAAGTTTAATATGCATTTCCTCAATAGCTAACAATGTTCTTTCACTTCTAGAATGTGCATGTGAATGATGGAAACCTAAAATGATTTTGTTCTGTATTGATTTGGGACTGTCATTTTCCATTTCTTTAAGTCAGTTCTGTGAATTTAAATAAGATTCTGTTAAATTTCCCTATTTTAGCATAATCCTAGGCTATATTCTGGGAACTTTGTTAAACCTTTCTTTTAATCCTGGATTAACTCTTGCTGCAATTTAATTATACTTTTGAAATCTTTCAATATGGCATATTCTCTTTTACATTACAATTCACTATTTTTATTTCATTATGTGAGTTACTTATAGTTTCTGGGATGTGTTGTTCTGATTTTAATCTGGATAGTATGTTATACTTTGCCCGGGATATGCTTAATTATATATCATTTGAAGTTATTTCATGAATATACCTTGAAATTTTTGAATTTGTTAATTTAGATTTCTGTGTATATGACAAGCTTACATGGTTGATGTGTATGATTAGTTTGTAATTGTATACACAAATTTTTGTAATGCAAAATGTATGGCTGTATTTCCAATTTTGTTATACAAGAAGTAGCCTCAATTTTATTTAGACATCTAGATGCTGTTGCAATTACATGGTTTCCGCCTTGTTTCATCTCTTTGTGTTAAGTATGCACCACAAGAATATATGCTTGCATCAGTGTATGTTACAAAAGGTAAATTTGGATTTGGACATTCTAGGAGAATTGCATTTTGAAATAAACTTTAATCTTCTTAAAAGCTTCTTGATGTTTTGTATTCCATTCCCATTTGATGTCTTTTCTTAACAATTCCTTTAATGGTGACAATTCCTTAGGATCATGAATTTCTATTGATACTGTAAATAGATTGCCAATAGATTGTTTCCTGACAGCACTGTTCCTTGAAACGAACTTTAACTCCTTGTGCATCGTTTCTCCCATTCATTGTCAGCTACAGAGGATCCCTGTTCAACTTAACAGTGCAGAACTCCAGATGTCCATCAGCTCTGGATCGAGTTCACCATGACTAGATAAACATTTTTAATTCCAAACAAACCAAAAATAACACCCTCGTCGTATTTGGCATGCTGTTGCAAAAAACACAGGACAAGAATAGTAATGTTTTTTAGTTTTTTATATGGTTGATATCACACTTAAATTCTAAAATTAAAAGCCTTAAAACTAGATAAGTTTCATTTAAAATTATTTATATACTATAGGAAGAAAGTGCATTTTCTAAGCTTTCAAATGAAATATTTACAAAGTATCAACATAAAAAGGACCAGAACTATCTGCATTTAAACATGTTGAGGAGGGTGCTATTTCTAAAAATTCATTACATATTAACAGGCATAATATTATTGTTAAATAGCATTTTAAAACGCACACATTTTTGTCATTAGAAAGCTTAAAGAGAAGTTTTAAAAAAATCAAACACAGGTCAATTTTTGTTAAAAATCGTTTGACATGAGATGGGATGACTCGCATGCAGTATGACAGCCTGCTAACTATATAGTTTCATGTTACTGTTCCACTTCTGCTGCTTCTACCCCTATGAACAGCCACCAGATGATTAAATGGTTAAGGTTTCACTGTCAGAAGGAATAGAATATGTTTCATGGTTGTATGGAATAATTCCGTTCTTTGAAATAAAGGGATTGTTAGAAACTTGTTTCAAGATCGTTCAGTAACACTGATAAGATCAAGAGCATTTACAATATCAGCTGCTGTTCCCTGTAAAAACACATTTATCAACTAATAACCAGTATGAGGGCTGTATACATATTTCATAAAACATTAATTTGATACTAAATTGCAAGCTAATGCATAGCATGCTTAAAAAAAAGTGATTCATTTGTAAGTAACCTTTCACACAAGCTGCATGTACAAGGTTGAAAAAGTAGAACAAGACTGAAAAATTCAAATGCCATAGCTGGGATTTGAACTCAGTCATGGTATTGAACCATGGATCTTCCAGTTTCCGTCTGGTTGTTGGTTAGAGCAACCGGATAGAAACCAGAAGACCACAGTTCAAATCTCGTTTGCATTGAATTTTTCAATCTGATTCTACCTTTTCAATGATTCACGTGTTTAAATATTGCAGATATGAAACAAATATTCTTCAAAGCTTTTATCATACCTTACGTATGTTGGCACCTCCTTTTCCAATTACAAACTTGTGGAACTGTTTATAAATAGGTACCTCTATAATGTAGTTACTTTCACTTAGCTCCTTTACTAATTTATTGAGGTGCTTATGGCACTTGTCAACATCATCTTTTGGACCACGTATCTTCACCACATCTCTTTTTTCAGCTGTAATATTATCAAAGTCCAATAATAATAGCTGTTCTGTTAAAAATGTCACTATATATTTAAGCAAAATAAAAAAGGAATATGAAAAATGTTATATACTAAAACATTCCCTTTTCAGTATACATAGTTATAAATACATATATTGAAAATGTTCCCTTTTGAAATAAAATATTTATATGATTTAAACAAGCATATACAAGGTTTGATTGACCATGTAACTTACAAAATCAACAACAAAATAGAACAAAAAATAAATTGAAATCATCCATAAAAACGTTTGCATTATACAGGAATAAAAATCTTTTATTAACTAGCAACCAAAGCTACAGCCATTAAAGATACACAATAATTCATTAAACAGACTGCAGCATGAGGCTATTGAAATTTACAAACATGTATACAATTTCAACAGAAAAGAAGTGTTAAAACCAAACATAACTTGGCACCTGGTGATTGAGAACATTAAACAGGCACAAACATCAAGAAAACATGTACACCAATCAGGGACAAGCAAAAACACTGGAGCAACTAAACCCCTCCCACCAAGCTGGCCCCGAGTCAATTATAAGAGTAGCTCCAGTATAAATACTGGCAAAGTTGTGGACAAATCACCTAGACAGAAAACTTCCAGTAGATCACAACTACTTAGCCCAGAAATAAAATCTTGTTATAATTCTGACTCCAGTGAAAGCCTATACTTATTTGTATTTACTAAATAGTTAAAAGTAACTTAGGCAAGTCCTATGGATTCAATAACCAAGTATTTGAGTGAAAGGTGCATCGAATTGATCCATTTGTTGTTTACAATAGCATAGCTTCTACAGTGATATCAGGGGACAAACTATTTTATTACAGTAAATATTATCTTTAATTTCAAATTGAGAGAAGCTAGTAACAGTGAAGCTTATAATAATTTACAAATTTACTTCAGCTGATTTTGTCACACAACTTCACTTACACTTTCCTCAACTGTAGTCCAAGTTTTAATAAGTGTAAGTGAAGTTGTGTGACAAAATCAACTCAAGTAATTTGTAAATTAAAATACTATATTGTTAATTCTAGCTTGTATTTTTATACACTGACTGTAAATATTTCACTAACTTAAAACTTTGTTCCGATGTTTTAACCAGTCACTCATTTAATGAACCAACTCTGCTCGTATAAAAGGTATACAAAAAATTGTCAAAAAAATCAGAAGGCATGATAAAGGGAGGGGATCATGATAATTAAAACAAAGATGGAAACCAACCTTCTATACCCTGTTGTTTCTACGTTTACACCATACTTAAAAACAGCAAGACATATTTCTCTGTATTCCCTTCTCTCTCATGGCTAAAATTCTCCACACTATAATTGTGCCTTTCCTAGCACATGGAGAATGGTACCAAAGGAATGACATAACCATGATTTAAGTGCTAGGGACATGCATTCATGCAAATTAAGTGTCGGAAGCGTGCAAATATATAATATTAACAACGTATATTCATTATGAAGGGTTAATAGAAGTTATTAAACAATTAGTTATCTAGAAATAGGTATGAGCACATTGAAGTGTGAATTAATTCACACCTAATCCTATATAACTAAAGTATATTTAACTTATAATTACAGTATGTTTGGAAATGGAGCAATCCCTCCCATAACCATAGTTTTGATAAAAAAAAGGCAGAAAATAAAACTAAAATGACATGGAATATTATAAAAGCTGTACACAATGAAAAGAAACAAAAATGGATCGAGAACTTGCATATAGAAGTCAACAATATAGTTTTAAGTAACCCTATAAATATAAACTGTTTTAATGAGCATTACATTAATCTTGTAAAAAGTTTGGTAATTAAGCAACTCCCAGTTGGGCACACAAATCAAAACGTGTGTGTAACTCGATGGTGCTACATGAAGTAACAGATAAACAGGTTATGAAACAGATAAATGATTTAAAGTGTAAACGATGATGTGGATTGGACGAATTTGCTAATGAAATGGTAAAATATTGCACATTTGAGTTCTCTGAAATATTAACACATATAATTAACCACTCGTTTATGTCAGGAACATTTCCCAAATTATTAAAAAATGCAATAGTGAGACTAATATATAAGCAAAAAGACTCAAAGCAAAGAATGGAAAATTATAGACCTATATCACTATGCTTAACTTTTACCAAAATAATAGAGGAAATTTTCTTAAATCAACTACAGAGAGCAGATTTACACAATTTCAACACAAACTTTGGAATAAACAGGACATAAAATTATACTTAAAACTAGAAATTAAAAAGAAACACACAGCTGCAAATATAAGATTCCTAAATCTTTGCCTAAAACACAAAGTTACGCCAAACTTCCTTAGAAAATACGTAGAATTTAATCACAATGTAAAACATCAAACAATAGCAGACAAGAAAATAATCGAAGTTGAAAAGAACAAACATTATGCACATTTACAGGACTTGGACCTTAGAACCTATGAATTACACTTATGGTTACCGAAAGTTTTAGGACAACCCTTGTGGGAAAATTTACGGTCAAATTTCCTTAAGCTATTTAGCAAGAAAATGAGCGCCAAAACAATGAAGTTAAAAAAGAAACTAAACAACCTAATATTCAAACAAAAAAACTCCCTGGAACACCGGAAAACATCTCCTAGACATTGAGGCAGTATTTTATATCACAATACTGTGAATGCCAGAGTGATTGTAGTGTAAGTTAGCATTATTGTATGACAATGATTTGAGATGTTTGTTAATTATAAGCATTGTTAGGAAATAAGTTTACATGGCCTCACTGAAAACTGACAATAGGAGCGGATAACAATGAGCGAGGGGGTGAGTTGTTTATCAATTAGAAGAGACAAACAAATGACGTCAGAGTAGTGTGCCTTTCTTTAGAAATGGAGGGAATATCTTCCCTAGAGCATGTGTGTTCGTAATTTTGATTGGATAAAAAAATAGACGCTAATGTTGGCGCGCTTTATTAACCGATAGCAGCTCTGTTATAATGTTTAAGCATATCGGGGTGAGGGAGTATAAATTCTGAAGCCAAGGACAGGTATCGCGTAGCTCAACAGAATCATTCACGAGTTACACGTCGCGCAGTTCAACAGAAGCATTCACGAAGTACACGTTACGCAATTCTACAGAATCTCTAGCGTCGTAAAGTTATTTACAAAATGTGAAATATGCAAATTAATAATGCGCGGCAAATAAGTGATTATAGTTACATTGGAAAATATAACAGTTTCAGTCAGACGTGTATCAAGAGTAAATATGTGTAATTAATAAAGTGTGACAGCAATAAAAGTGTAAAAACAAATTCTTTTATCAGTGTTATCTTTTAGTAACAACTCCTTTCCGTTTACACACCCTGTTTTTTGCTCGATTTGCTCGACTGAGTAATAATAGCTAGCCGGAGGACAAAGAACCCAAAATTCAAAATAGTAAAACAATAACAGGCGCTCAGCAAATAAGATAACACGAACGATACGACAAAATTGACTCCTAGAACGTGGAGCGAAATAACCAGGAAGGGACATAAGAACCAGAACGTGGAGCGAATGGAGCACTGCAATTAACTATAAGACGCAGATCGACCAGAACGACCGACGACGCGGATGAGAGGACATCAGTAGCTACGTGAACAGAAGACAACAGGGGAATTCGACTACAGGACACCAAGACAGTGAGACGACGCAGATCCATCGTAGTACGATGCAGAGGCGACATATACATCTATGAGAGAGGGGCAGGAAGCTGGACATCAAAGCAACATCATCAGATAGCATCATGAAGGTTAGAAAATTGTAAATTTTTTGTGTAGCCTAAAAAAAAAATCTGATGTGTTACACTCACATGACTTTCTCTACTCTTGTACAATCTAATTTTACAAACACCTATTCTCCATATGCTTCATTTTAATCGAGATATCGAGATGTCAATCTTATTGGTAATTTTCTTGTAGATGCAAGGGAAATATGGTGGCTTTTAAGCGATAGTCAAATATTTTAACGCTGGTTGCTATGTGGCGCATTCCATTCTCTTTGCATGTCCAGGACATAAAAAAAATGAATAACGCATTTGAGAAAAAGTATAAGTATTGGAAAATTTAAGGAAATAACAAGCAATATCTCGAAAACGGTTCACTCAACAAAAGAAATGTATATGACATAAGTTGTGTATTTTAACGCGATCTACATTTTTTGTGTTGTAAAAGTTTGTCTATCTCTTATGGTTTACCAGTTATGCAAAAGTCGTTCACAATGAAGAATACTTTTGGAGACATTCCCAGAAAATTCGAGATATACATTTCATTCCTCATGACATTATCTTAAACATATGATATTTTCATCAAAATCGTTAGAGCCATTTTTGAGAAAATTAAAATTTTCGAAAAATTTTCCATGTAAAGGGTAGTCTGGGGTGGGGGGATTTTCTTGAAAACCTTCGTGTCGCATCTCTGGAAGATACTGAACCTAAATACCAAGTTTGGTGCTTATCCGACTGTTCGTTTTTGAGTTATGCCGTTCACAGACACACACACACAGACACAGACATGTTTCCAAAAATGCTTTTTTTGGATTCAGGAGGTCTCAAAACATGTATTTCCGGCGAAATCTCGGTATCGAATTTTTGGGTGGAATGCAATACTTCCCCTACTTACTATACGTAGTAGAGAAAATAATAATTGTGAAAGATTAAATGTTGTTGAGAAGTGGTAGGATTAAGAAAACAATGTCTACTAATAATACTGAAGAAACAATTATGGAAGGGGATAATGTAACAGCTGTAATTCAATGCAGGTTACGGAAAATAGCTCAAACAATGTAGAATTTGAGGGAGGAAATATTAGTGACGAAAGTGAGAATAGAATAGCAGGAAATGTTAATTTTGATGCTGGTATGATGATGGAAATTCTGAGAAATTTTGGTGAAACATTAAATAAGAGTATTACGAGTACAAATCAATTAAGGGAAGATATTGGTGAGAGAAATGAGAAATTAGAGCAAATATTAGATCAAATCAGGGAAGATATAGAAAAGAGAAACAGGAAAATGATGGAAGATATTGGTAGGAGTAATGAGAAATTAAAGCAAAAATTAGATCAAAACAGGGAAGAAGTTGAAAAGAAATTTATGAAGCTAGATAGTGGTATGCCAAGAATGAGAAATAAATATCAGGAAATAATAGCAAGTGAGATAGGAACATTTTCAAAGAAAATGTCAGATATGAGCAGGGAAATATCTAACCAAAAAAGTGAGGTTAATAATAAAATTGAACATGTTGATGTAAAATATAAAGAGTTAGGTAGCCGAATGAATAGCATTTCAAGTGAGCTAAGAGAGATGAAGGAGGCTACAAATGCAGATTTAATTCAAGCGCAAGTTAATTTCAGAGGGGAGATATCTGAAATACAGAAGGAGTCGGAAACACAAAGAAATAAGTTGTCTGAAGAAGTTAAAGTTTTGTCTATAAATAATCAAAAACTAACTTCTGAAATTAACAAGCACCAAGCTGTTCAAAATGAAAACTCCAATACAGTACAGTTTATTGCGGACTTGTCAAGAGTACTCTCAAATTAAAAAGATACCAGAAGAATTGAAAATGATAGTTGTTAAAAGATGTGTTGTTCAGAAAACTTTAGATTGGTTTCAAATGGTATCATGGGGTGAAATTTCATATGAATCCTTTAAGAGGTTATTCATGAACAGATTTTGGAAGGTTACGATACAGCTACGAGTAATGCTTAGGCATAGACAATTTGATCCAGGAGAGGGAATAGCAATGACTGCTTGAGAGAGAGAGAGAGAGAGAGAGAGAGAGAGAGAGAGATATGAAAAGCAAATCCAGGATAGTATATATGTCATAAGAAAGGAGAAATAAATTTAGGAAAAAAATAAATGTTTAAAGGGGAAAAAGAACATTTTCTTAGTAAACTGTAACCACATTTGAAATGAAGCATGTAATAATGAGAATTTAATGTCACATTAAAGTAAAGGTATGTAGATATAATTCAAAGAGTATTCTGGATATAAAGTACAAAACAATAAAAAAGGGTAAAGATAATTAAAGCAAAACACTTATGTAGCACACAGATAATGTGAAATTATGTCTAGAATTAAGAGATGTAAATATATTTGTGTAGAGGATGAATATTTTGGTAAATGTGTTCAATAATTACAGGATGAACCAGGTTAAAAATCTTGAGTGTATAAATTTCTATGTCAATAATCTAAAAAAGTATAACCATTTTGTAACAGTGACCTAAATAGTTCAGGGTATAGTATTTGCTGTATAAAAAAAAATACTTGTAATGTCAGATGTATGTATATAAACACATTAGACCCGAGCCAGTGAATAGTGGCAAGAAAAAGGCAAAATGTGTGACGTGTGTTAAATGCGTGTGCAGTGTTACGTGCAAGTGATAAATATCGTGTGTTACAAGATTCAGGAGACTAAAAACCCAATTATAAAATTTCCAAAAAAAAGGTTGTAAATGTTTATAATTATGTTTCTAGTAGGGCATATGAGGCAATATTTTATATCACAACACTGTGAATGCCAGAGTGATTGTAGTGTAAATTAGCATTATTGTATGACAATGATTTGAGATGTTTGTTAATTATAAGCATTGTTAGGAAATAAGTTTACACAGCCTCACTGAAACTGACAATAGGAGCAGATAACAATGAGCGAGGGGGTGAGTTGTTTATCAATTAGAAGAGACAAACAAATGACGTCGGAGTAGCGTGCCTTTCTTTAGAAATGGAGGGAATATCTTCCCTAGAGCATGTGTGTTCGTAATTTTGATTGGATAAAAAAATAGATGCTAATGTTGGCGCACTTTATTAAACAATAGCAGCTCTGGTATAATGTTTAGGCATATCAGGGTGAGGGAGTATAAATTCTGAAGCCAGAGACAGGTATCGCGTAGTTCAACAGAATCATTCACGAGTTACACGTCGCACAGTTCAACAGAAGCATTCACGAAGTACACGTTACTCAATTCTACAGAATCTCTAGCGTTGTAAAGTTATTTACAAAATGTGAAATACATGAATTAATAATGCGCGGCAAATAAGTGATTATAGTTACATTCGAAAATATAACAGTTTCAGTCACTCGTGTATCAAGAGTAAATATGTGAAATTAATAAAGTGTGACGGCAATAAAAGTGTAAAAACAAATTCTTTTATCAGTGTTATCTTTTAGTAACAACTCCTTTCCGTTTACACACCGTGTTCAAGAGTTTTGCTCGACTGAGTAATAATAGGTAGCCGGAGAACAAAGAACCCAAAATTCAAAATAGTAAAATAATAACAGGCGCTCAGTAAATAAGATAACACGAACGATACCGCGACAACATAACCAAAAACGGAAAGCAACATATAAACATAAGCAAAACAATGAACCTACAACAGGCCAATATGTAGTTAACCTCTCAAAAGAATCATTCACCAGCACAGAGTTATCTGTCTTGAACAATGACCTAAAAACCTGTATAAACTTCACCAAAAACACAGAAAACTTCATTGCTGATATCCAAATAGGCTCCATCACCTAAAAGATAATGATAAAAGAATAATAAAATCACAGTGTGAACCAATATTGGACCTGGTACAAGCCCAAAAATACCACTACATACCACATCAAAAAATTATCAAATCTCTGAAGTCAAAGGCTGTAGTATACACCAAAGCAGACAAAGGAAACACTTAGTGATATTAGACCAAGAAGATTATGAATCTAGGGTTATGCAATTACTACATAGCCCAGAGTACATAGAAATCAATAAAAATCCATTAAAAGAATGCACCAAGTCACTCCAAAACACATTGATAGAAACCAAAACATTAACAAAAGCCAAAAAATCCAGAATTAAACCAGATTTTCTCACCATACCTAAGTTATATGCACTACCAAAAATACACAAATTCAGCAATAAAATGAGGCCCATAGTCAATAACAAACTCTCCCACATATAAACTAGCAAAATGGCTTTCAAATACCTTCAACTCCATACCTGTGTTCAAAAGTCTAAGTATAAAAAATTCATTACAATTAACCAGTCACCTTTCAGATATAAATATATCACCCACAGACATAATGTTATCATTTGATGTCACTGCACTCTTCCCAAGCATACCAAAATAAGAATTATTACCACTCCTAGAAACTTGGATATTAAACAATGGCACACCTAGAGCACAAACAGAAGATTAGTTAAAACTAACAAAATTATGTCTGGACCAGAATTTCTTTTCGTTCCATAACAAAATCTTTAAACAAACCACAGGCCTAACTATGGGAAACACCCTTTCACCATTTTTAGCAGAACTATATATGAGCAATTTTGAATGCCATATTAGTAAATCCTTCCCACATCTATTCAGAACCTGGTATAGGTACGTAGATGATATTTTTGCTTTGTTCCAAAAAACTTTCAGAAGATGCTTTGAAATTATTGAACTTACAAAAAAATCTATTAAATTCACAATAGAAAAAGAAGAAAATGGCCAAATACCTTACCTAGACATCAGGATCATCAGAAATAATGCACACAACAAACTAACGTTCAGCATTTACAGAAAACCAACTCACATAGAAAATTATATTAAAAATAGCTACAATCCTACAAGCCATAAACATGCAATTTTAAATAGTATTACAAACAGGTTAGTACATATACCATTGGAGAAAGAGGAATACCAGAAAGAATACCAACACATTATTCACATAGCCAGTATGAATGGATACCAGAAAAAAAAAATAGATAAGAAGATAAAAAAGCTTGAAAGACAGAAATACATCCAACAAACGACTACTTTACTCAGACAACAAAAACCACTAGCATATAGGAAATTCACTTATCACCCCTTGGACACATCATAAACTTCAAAGGATTTTCGAGAAATACATCACCACCGTCTTCACAGAATAACCACAATCTACAGAAACTACTATGCAACAGAACAAAAGATCCTATCCCCAACGATAAATCAGCTGGTATATATCAAATTGCTTGTAATGACTGTAACCTGGTATACATAGGAAGAACCAAAAGAAATCTTGAAATAAGACTTAAAGAGCATATGAGATGCATTTACCAAAAGCAGCCAGATAAATCCGCAATAGCACATCATTTCTGGTCTTCAAACCATGATATCACTCCAAACATAAAATTCTTAAAACCGATCAACAGCAGCAATGAATTGGACATCAGGGAAAAATACATATCGTCAAACACAGGAATCCCCGAATGAATTTCGAACTGCTGCCACCCAGCAGCCTTTGTAGATTCATCAGTCCAGCACCAGAGAACACCACTAGCCACACATATTCCCCAGACAATAAGCGGCAAAATCAGTTGAAAACATGCTGACGATGGGAGCAAACTGTCTCCCGAAACGCGTTCAAGTAAGAACATTTTAGTGATGATGTGTAACAACCTTCAACTCTCTTTATTTTAAAAAACTACAGAGATTTTGCAAGAAATACAAAATAATATCAGAATACCAGTTTGGCTTTCAAAAAGAGAAATCCACAATAAATGCTATCTGTAAGGGAAATGACATTATTACAAAGGCAATAGATAAAAAGGAATATTTTATGGCAATTTTTCTTTATCTGTCGAAAGTATTCGACTGTGTAGACATAAATAAACTAATCATAAAACTTGAAAATTACGGGATTAGGGGTTTACCGCTGAACTGGCTAAAATCATACCTGCAAAATAAAGAACAATGTGTCGAAATAATACATAATTTAGGCAGTAAATTACACAAAATTAGATCATTTAAGAAAGTTATGCATGGTATTCCAAATTTTGGTTCAGAACTTTAAATCTAGGAAAAAGTAATGTGTTAAGACAATGTATTGAATACCAAGAGAATAGCTTAATGGATGGGTAAGTAAATTACGGAACATTTTGGAGAAAAATGGGTTAGGAGACATGTGGAGGAGAGAAAATAACGTGAAAATTTTTTGGAAAAAGGCGAGGAAAAGACTGGAAGATATAGAAATACAAATCATGTTCAGTGAGATTGCCGAAAAGAGCTCATTAGTTTGTTATAGGCCAATGAAAAATACATGGGGTAGGGAAAAATATATGGACATAGTAAATAAAGAAGAGAGAGAATCTATTGCATGGGTAAGAACTGGAGCATGGAGGCTAAGAGGGTTAAGACAGGATATTCCTCAGAACCAATCTCCGATATGTGGTGCTAATGAAGACATTGAACACATAGTATTTAAGTGCCAAGGAACAGAAAATTGGAGAAAAGAATTTTTTAATAAGAAGTGGTTGAAGGGGGATAGAAATACACTTATGATTGAAATGATATGCAAGGACGCTAGAAGCATTGGACAGTTTTTGTGTTAAGTAAAAAATAATTGGCTTTGGAGAGTGGAAAGAGAAAAGTAAGAGGTAGCGCATCTTACTTTGAATGGAAAACTATAGTGAATGTGTGATGGTTAAGTAATCAATACATGAAAAGTGAAAAACAAGTGGAAATGGGACATGAAAAAAAAAAAAAAAACTGAAAAAAAAAAAGAGCAAGATAATTTATTGACAAGAAATTGTAAAATGTAATTAAACTGTAGTGATTGTCTACTGAATGAGTGACCAGGGTCAAAGTGCAGTAGACAATCAAATTGTAAAACTCTTAGCACAATAAAATACAAATACAAATACAAACACAAGGCTCGAAACTTGATCCATGTCTATTCTTATTATATATAAATTGCTTATTTAAAAAGATAAGATGCTGGTGGTTTAGCCATCGGATATGCAGATGACACAACGATCATTGTGAATAGAAAGTCGGAAATTGATGTACAAAATAAATCAAATTTACTACTAGAAGCAATTAATGTCCAATTAAAAGAACTAGGATGGCATTGTATATTAATAAAAAGAGTGGATGCAAGTAACACTAAGTAACGCAACACAGTCCAATATACAACTAAAGATAGAAAATAGATTAATTCAGCAGGTTACAGAAAAAAACTTTTTAGGACTAGTGATAGATTATAAATTAAGTTGGAAGAAGCATATGGATAAAACAGCCAAAAAAATAAACACAGGGCTATACATCCTAAGACAATCTGCACAAACAATGGATAGAAAGAGCTTACTACAAATATATTATGTATCACACATTCGTACCTCAGTTATGGGGTTGTATTATGGGGCAACGCACAGAAAAAAATGTTTATAATTTTTAGGCTTCAGAAATGTGCCTTGAGAATAATATGTAATTTAAAAAAGCTTGATACTTGTAGAAATGCCTATAAAACATTAAATATACAATAAAAAATCATAGTAGTCTAAGAACATGACCATACATAGACATAACACAAGAACAAAGCAGAACTATTTTATTAATAGATCAAGAGGAATATTGGGAACATAAAAGATTTGTACAATCATCTACCTAACCACATAAAACAAATAACAGAAGATTATAAATTGCTGATGTAAATGTTTCATGGTACCTATTGTTATACAAGATGTTTCTTTGTTCAATTATGTATATACACTTATTCTTTTTATGTAACTCTCATATTTTAACAATTTGACAATCCTTGTAAAATGTATTTATAATTGGAGCTAATAAATGAATGAATGAAATCAGACTCCGTAATGTTGTGTTTGCTGTTTTAGTATATTTGTCATTCTGCTGGCCTCTCCCTTTCCTTTATCATGCTCAGTTAAGGCAAGAGTGCCCAAGATAACATCCAAAGGGGCAGCAAATTATATGTGCACAACCATATGTAATCTTTATAAATGTTTGAAATTTTACATTTCCTTAAACAATCCATATCAAGCAGATCTGTTCAATTAAGTAACTCTGGATCTTGATTTAACACAGTAAAACTTTATTAAGAAAACTATTCATGTACAGTAGTTTGAACAAATTGTCTGACCTGTCAAGTACATATTTTTCTACTGAAAAACATGTTTATCTCAACACTACAACTGTGATGCTTAACCCTTTATAACCAGGTGTAACATATTTATTACATTTCATAATTTTTTTAGGTTTTAGTATTCTTAATGGACTGTTTTTTCCTACTTCATATTATACTAACCTTCAACAATAAAGTTAGGTATTTATAGCTATTTTATATTGTAAAAATATTAATATTTTTGCAATAAAACTGTAGTACTTTTTTTAATAACAAAGACCAAAATCTATGCAACTGCAGTCAAATGTAACCCCGTCAGCATCCAAGAGTGCAAATACGCCAGTTATTTTACTTGGGCCCTCCCCTTCCTTTACCACTTGCACATTTGACTGCAGTAGCTGGGACTCGAACTTGCGATGTTTGGCTTTGAATGGATATCCAGTCCACTTTGTATCGCACTAACGATCACGGCTATTCAAACCACTTCGGTTGTTGTGCTGGTTAAAGGGATATGAAAGCTGGTTTGGGAATTAGAGGAAGAGTGACAAATGTGGCAAAATCATTCTGGCAATAGAGGGGCTCAACACAGCAAATACAAACTGGTCATGGCAACTCCAGATTCTGCTACTATGCAGCAATTACACGTGATTTCCAAAACCTCATGCAATTTTAAACATTTGTGAATTACATCAATCTTACCGCAATGCTACTAAATGCATGACTGAGCTTCAAGCAAACACTATTCAGTGATGTTCACGCATGCCCTTGGAGTGACGAGCCAAGTTTAAACATGACAGATAATCTCCTACCTGTTTCAAATACTATGGCACTTAACATAGTCACTATATCCACATATCTATTTCATGCATGCACTTATGAAAAATATTATGTTCTTAAGATTCTTTGAGTATAATGTGACATAATGACAGCTTTAAACCAAGAACTTATATGTACTGCAACAAACTGTAATGCAGAAGACTAGAAGCACATGATATTACTGAAATGTGAAAACTGCGTATAGCACAACTTTCACAACCAGTCAAAAGGTACACCAACAATAACCACTGAAAATGCTTAAGCACCAGATGTAAGACCACCCAGTCTGGTAGCAGTGCTTAAAGCATTTATGATTGTGGTGTGCAGTTCCATTTAAAGTTTTTCACCACAGCACTGTGACAGCAACAGTTTATCTGAGATTTTACTCTGGATGAGAATGGTAATCATCCCTACATACCTTGAGCACTCAACAGGACAAGATATCCTGCAGACAATCATCCTAGATGCCATGTGTTTGAGTGACTGGACAAACATATAGAAATGAGTATGATTGCTGTCCCACCAACTCTACAGTTCACAAGCTTTATGTTGGCACTTTTTCTACTGACCTTGCTAACATGGGCTATGGAAAATACTTGGGTTTCTTTCCTTTAATGGTCAGTCCCTTTTAAAGCCCTATTGTATTCCCTAATTACCTGTGGTGGTATGAGGGTAAGTAAGTAACAGTGATGTTATAACTCTTGTAAGTGAAGTATCAATTGCCAACATGTTGCAAACGTGCAAAATGTTTTTTGGAATTTTGAGATTGTTTTAAACATAGTGCTGGGAATTGTGCTAGTGTCTGTGTTAGTTCTAGGAGGGATGGGAAGAAAAAGAAAGACTACAAGATCAGATGGTAGGGAAATTGTGATCAACATCCATAAATCTTTTGCAGACGATTGCGAGGCCCTAAAATGCAGAGAGCCGACTATGTCTGTGTTGAGCATAATTCAAAGAACTGCTGCAGTTACAGGTGTTTCATCTTGTACTATGAAAAGAATACTCAAGGAACAAAATAAACTGCAAGAAAGTGGTAGTTTTATAGAGACTCCTGGCAAAAAAAAAAAAAAAAGTCCAAACAGAAAACCCACAAAAACAGTGATACTCTTTCTGTGCCGCTGCAATAAGATAGTTTATTTATTCACTCTATTGGACTGATTTTCTGCCCAGCTTAGAAGACATTAACATTTTAAAAGAAAAACATTTTTCAATGGGAGTTTATGGAGTTTGTGAAAAGTATTGCATAAAATGAAATTTAGATTTGTAAAGAGCTCGTGTGAAGGGAAATTTCTGATGGAACAGCCAAACATTGCAAAAAGATGCATTTTTCTAAGAAAAATTAAAGAGATAAAAGCTTTCAGGCCCCTATTAATTACTTAGATGAAACATGGATCAATATAACTCACACAAAAAAAACAAAGTGTGGAAAAGCTAAGTGGACAACTTTGAATTTCCACTAAGCACCCCAATAGGCAGACAGCATGATATAATCTTACACCTGGGCGTTTGGCTGGTTTCATTCACAACGCTCAGTTTTAAATCAGAATCAAGCAAGAACTATTGCGAAAAAATGGATAGTGAAACATTTAAAAATTGGTTTATTAATCAGTTGTTACCTGTTCCCCCCAATAGTGCTATAGTTATTGATAATGCATCTTATCATCATTCCATACAAATCAACAAGGTTCCGATATCATCACTTAAAATCAGTAATGCAATCATGGCTCCATGACAACAGTATAGAATTTGATCTGCATTCCACCACAGCTGCATTATATGAATTAATAAAGCTGAAAAAAGAAAGTCTCAAAATTTATGAAATAGATCACATAGCATTAATGCACGGTTACAGTGTAACTTAACTACCCCCATATCATTGTGATTTATATGCTATAGAACTTACATGGGCGCAGATAAAAAAAACTATGTCAAAACACAACATATCATTCGAGCATAGTGACGTAAAAATGTTCTTTGATAGTGCAGTAGGTAAAGTGACCAACCAAATTGACAGTGAGCTTATGAACATGCTGAAAAGATTGAACAATTTTATCGGGAGAGAAATGGATTAATAGATGAAATTACTAATAGGTTCATAATTAATTTACATGATTCAGATAGTGAAAATGAATATTTTTAAACTTCTGACAACGAAATGGAAAGGGACAAAAACGAAATTGGGAGCACGAAGAACAGACGAAGAAGGATCATCTGCAACTGGTGTTTCTGACATGATTTGCCATAAAAAAGGGATGGCTTAGAATGAAAGAGATGGTAAATGTGTCTTTCTTTTTCTTTCTTTCTCTAATAAACAAGTGACAATTTACAGCTCATGGGCTAAAAGACAAGTGATCATCCAGCAGAATGAAAAAAAACCTCATTTGGAGGAGGGGGCTCTGGTAATGAACAACGTGGATGATCAATATGGATGATAACACCGGTTGTGAAAGTCATAGCATTTATATAATATGGATGATACTCAGAGTATACATAAGATTTCTCCAATACTTAAAATGTATCACACACTTATCTGTGATATTCTGAGTAGGATGATCTGTACCCTTAAAAAGACACTTTCATTAAACTTCCCATGGAGGGTGAACATCCACATTGCAGATAATATTACAATTGACTGTTAAGAGATGTATTGTAGAGAGGATGACCTGATAAGAATACTGAGGTCCGTCATGCAAGGAGGGATTGCTCAATACCCAAACATACTAAGGGCCAATGACAAAGGGGAAGAATTGCTTAATGCCCAGAACAGCTATAATAGGACTACACATTCTACTTGAAAATCTGAATGGCAGAAAGAAACTATGCCCTGTTTCTTAGGGAACCTGCTCATCTTTCTGTAAACACCCCTTAAGAGATATGGTTATCAACATGGTGGTGAAGCACCAGCTTAGAGGAGTTATATAGGCAATAGCCAAGACAATGGATGTCACATGAAACCTGTATCTTGGCCTCCAAGGACCTGATAGCACTGGACTACTTTCTAAGGGCTCACTTAATGGAGCTGGTATACAGGATGGTTACATGACAAAGATCTTATTGTTTCCTTCATGAGGCCATTACCACCTTAAAGACAATATGAGATAACTATTCATACTACTACCATTAATGGCCCAAATATACAGACAGCCTCACATGAAAGATGAGCATGGATTCTAGGAAGGTTTTACAAGAAAAATTACCCAAATAATGAATGCAATTACAAAAATTGTTCATGATATATTGGAAACCCCTGATCTTGTTTCTCCTGCATAAATTTGATGGCAAGCATGTCAATTTCTTGAAATTTCTGTCTTTACTCCTTCGAATGCCTTCCTCGACGTGATAGAATTCAAACCTTTCTGCATCTTCCCAACAACATTGTATTTAGAAAAATACCAAACTTCATTGCAGCCTGTACATTAATAACTTCTGCCTCAAACAAAACCTGTAATTTGAAGTTCATATCAAAACTTGTTCCCTCTCCTTTAATCCACTGACATGACAAAGACACTCTGCTTTCCACACTACATGCCATGGCTGAAACGCTAACAAAACTAAATGTATTAACGCAACGGTGGCAAGCCAAGCAACAATAATCACATTGGAAGTAATCATCAAAGCTTTTTTAAAATAGAGAGAGTTGAAGGTTGTTACACTACATCACTAAAATATTCTTACTTGAACGCGTTTCGGGAGAACGGTTTGCTCCCATCATCAGCATGTTTTCAACTGATTTTGCCGGTTATTGTTTGGGAAATGTGTGTGGCTAGTGGTGTTCTCTGGTGCTGGGCTGATGAACCTACAAAGGCTGCTGGGTGGTGGTAGTTCGAAATTCATTAGGTGATTCCTGTGTTTGACGATATGTATTTTTTCCCAAATGTCCAATTCATTGCTGCTGTTGATCGGTTTTAAGAGTTTTATGTTTGGAGCGATTTCATGGTTTGAAGACCAGAAATGATGTGCTATTGCTGATTTATCCATCTGTTTTTGGTAAATGCATCTCATATGTCCTTTAAGTCTTATTTCAAGATTTCTTTTGGTTCTTCCTATGTATACCAGGTTACAGTCATTACAAACTATTTGATATATACCAACTGATTTATCGTTGGGGATAGGGTCTTTTGTTCTGTTCCATAGTAGTTTCTGTATATTGTGGTTATTCTGTGGAGACAGGGTGGTGATGTATTTCTTGAAAATCCTTTGAAATTTATGATGTATCCAAGGGTGGTAAGTGAACTTCCTATATGCTTGTGGTTTTTGTTGTCTGAGTAAAGTAGTCGTTTGTTAGATGTATTTCTGTCTTTCAAACTTTATCTTCTTGTCTATTGTTTTTTTCTGGTATCCATTCATGGTGGCTATGTGGATAATGTGTTGGTATTCTTTCTGGTATTCCTCTTTCTCCAATGGAATATGTAAACTACATATCGTCAAACACAGGAATCACCTAATGAATTTCGAACTACCGCCACCCGCAGCCTTTGGAGGTTCATCAGCCCTGCACCAGAGAACACCACTAACCACATAAATTCCTCAGACAATAACCGGCAAAATCAGTTGATATGCTGACGATGGGAGCAAACCGTTCTCCCGAAACGTGTTCAAGTAAGAACATTTTAGTGATGTAGTGTAACAACCTTCAACTCTCTCTATTTTAAATTATGACACATCACTGTTACTAGCTTCTCAATCTTCAAAATTAATTAATCATCAAAGCTTGATAAATTCCGGTTTATTTGTGACCCTGAATTCAACTGCAATGTAGGTGTCCATTCCCACTAATCAAGGCAGCAGTCCTTCAGAAAAATAGTCTCTTTAAATATTAGGCTGCGCACAATTACAAGACTACAGTTTCTGAAAGCACATTTTAAGGTTAAAGACATTGCCTTATATACGGGCCAATACAGCATATTACACAATACAAGTGCAAATACAAGTTACTATTGTACCACTATATTTCAATGGATTTGGCAATGTGCCCCATTTGATTTAATAAAGCTCCATATGCATGTCATGGAATGTTGCTTCCCTTGCATAAATTATAGAGTTGACACTGGACGCCATTTTTCACATATTTTTAAAAGCATTGTGGACAAGTATCTCATCTATTAAATTTGACACATTCTTTCAGCATTCTGAGATTTATTGCCAATGAACAAATGCATAGTACAAGGATTTCCATGCAGGCTAAATGAAAACAAGGGGGTACTACTCATTTCTAAAATGAGGGGAAAAAGGACATGCATAAAAAAGTAACAAGTAAAATATTCTAGCTAAGCATAAGCTAACTATGGTTTAAATAAATATTACATTTATTCTTTTACATTTTTCTGACATAAAAATGTAAGTAAATGCTTTTTGTGATAGCAATTTCACTAAATTTGTATTAATCTAAAGCAAAAGATGCATATTGTTGCTGATTTCAGCTTCACTAAAATTATCACTTTGAGTTTAGCAGTTAACTAAAGAAAAGTAAATAGAACAATCATAATTGAGAAGAGCCAAAGCTGGAGAAGTAAGGAGGTAGAGCTTAAAACTTAAATTTCATCAGCATCAACATACCTGGACCAGGAAAAGTTATCTGTACTTGATTAAATTTTTCTCTTATTTCCCTAATTTTTTCTCCTTTGGTGCCAATGATGTTACGATAAAAACGATGATCAATTATTATATCTTTTTCTTTCTCATTTTCCATTTTGTGCACCATGTCCTCTACCTCCTGCAGAGAAAAAGAAAAATTCACATATCTGCATGCAAACCAGAGGAGAGAGGAAAGATGGAGAGAGTGCAGTGCCATAAATAAAACCATATAAAAGTCTAACAATTTAGCACAATACATATTTATGTGATACTCCCTAATTAGATAACAGCATGCTGACATTAAGTTTACTTCAACTTAGTTAATGTTGAACATCAATCCTAATAATTTCCAAATGACTAATTCATTCTATTTGATTAACAGCAGAAATCACATTCCCAATAGCAATCACAATGGGGCCAGCAAATATGTTCAGACAGCAAATGGAAAAAAGCACTCACTGCAACAGTAATACATATATTTGGAAAGGATAAACCTGATTTGAAATAGGTTGATCACAACCAAGATAACACAGATCATTTGCTCAACATGCTGAAACTTATCGCTATGCAACAGGCACCTGCAAGACAAAATATATGGTATAGTCTAAACAATAAAAATGGGAGAAATGTTATTTAATTTGTAATGAGGAAAAATATAAGATTGTAGAATGAAAGTATACCTTTCCAAAATGTTTATTTGGATAGGCACGCTTTCATTTTCTGTCACTACTATTCTTTTTAAAAGAAAAGGTACCGCTTAAATCACTGACACAGACAGACCTGTGTATGTGCAGCAGCAACTTTCCAAATTTAGTAATACATTTCAAATATATCCACAGTCTAAATTAGTATGGGTATATCTGGCATCTATGAATACCATAACCTTACACCACTTTCGTCATTTATAAAGCAATACATGCGTTACAAGCTAAAACTCCACAATATTCTGTTGATTAAATTGATATTTTTCACATATGCAGAACATAAAACAATTGGAACAAATAAAATTTTCACGAGTTTTGTCAAAACTGTTTTTGAGACATTACTTCTTTGTTTATATTAATCACTTTTTATATGCTGTTACAATATGCCTCCTGATTCAAACGGTTTATTGCATCTCAAAATAATATTTTGAACATTGTGTGTATCTATGCTTAGGAATTAACAACAAAGTTATTGAATTTTAAAACATAAAGAAATTGTTGTGCAGGCATTGATTAGTTTTAATTAGTACCCGAACAAAAAACTTTTTTGTATGACTGTGTTATTGAATTATTTAATTTTACCAACTTCAATTATGGAAGATATTACAAATTACATGTCCGGTATTTTTTAACTGCACAAGAAATTTTAAGCCATTTATATCTAAAACTCTCCTTAGAACTCCAAGAATTAAAAAAAGGGGAACACAGAACATTTAGAAATGTGAGATATGCTGGAAAAAAGTTAAGAAAGACACACATGAAGTTTAAAATTGCTTTACCTAAATGATATAAAGCCACTTAAATGGCTGTTTGGGGCTTTAAAAATGGTCCATATTAAGAAAATAACATTGTAGCATGAAAGTGCTGCAAAAAAAATAAATAAAATTTCCTCATGTTTTACCAAATTGTACCAATGCATTGCCTTAATAACTTCTTAGCATATAAGTACTCCAGATCTATGTATTCTACGAGTATCCTCAAGACTGCATTTTGCCAGTGAATTTTAAAATCATCAACTTTTTTTGAAGAAGCAGGAGGAGGAAGAAGTAGAAGAAAAAGAAGTAATGTATTTACCTTCAATGTTCAAATGCAATAACAACAAGATTGCTTTTTATTACAAAACTGTGTTTTACTTGCTATGAACTGCACAGTTTTTAATGTTATATACAGTAGAATCTCGTTAGTACGTTTTTGCAGGGACCTAAGGATTTGGACGTCATAGGCGGGAAAATGTGTTAATGTAAATACAAAATCTGCAATTTAAGAACATAGTTATGTAATAAAATCTACTAATTACTACATCTCCATGAGCAGTAGAAATAGATTTCAAGTACAATTTTATACTGAATACGATCCATGTTTCCATGTAAAATTCAATATGTGTTCAAATGAATTTGGATACACAAAACCTGAGAATAAATAATTCAAGCTCTTATGTTGGTCAACTTGGATTTTTGAGGTTATGAATGTTTTTGAGAATATAAATTGCGAATTATGGAAGCGACAATAGTGGCTTTGCTGTGTGTTTTATTACACATATGATAACAATTTCCGCCAAAAAAAGAAAACAAAATTATGTGCGTGCATCGTGTTACAGTTACAATAGACGATAGTAACTTTGGCGTATTCAATACGATTTGAATACGGTAGGTGTTTCCATGCAACAAATTTCGTTTCGATCTTTTTCTGATCCTATTTTCCAAGAGGAAAGTTTTGTTTTAGCATTTTTCCCTTCTTTAAAAGCAGTTTCATCAATTTAAGTTTGCTAACAATCGTGTTTAAGGTTGACAGAGGAATGTTTAACTTCAGCATTATATCCACATGTTTCATATTTGGATTGTGGTATACTTCAAGGATTTTCAGTTTTTCAGTATTGGTTATTTACTACACTTTCTTTTTTTCATTGCAAATGAAAAGTAAAAATGCAACCTACGTATGTTTGGTCAACACTCAACGTAGAAACTATCATTGGCATTTACCACGCCAAGGTAAAGCATTCTTCCCGCCCACATAAATCATATCACACAAATATTTACATACATGCATGTGATTGGCTGCCAGTATCCACCCCGTGACCAAGGATTGACCAAAGTAGCAAATGAAGGACATCAAACTTTGAACGTGTTAAGCACCTACTCCCACTGGACTGACCGAGGATTGGCCAAAACAGCAAATGAGGACGTCAAACTTCAAACATAGTATGCGGGATCGGGAAAACGTCATTTATTACATTTGGTGATTTGGTACCGGGAGTTTAATAATTCAATGTAATAAACGGGAAAATGTGTTAATGAGGAACGTGCTAAGGACATTCCACTGTACTAACATTAGTATCCCTTAACATTTCCTCTTGAAATTAGCAAAATGTAAAATGATGCAGCTTTGTAAGTTCATGAACACTGTATAGCCTCAACAGAAACTGAAGCTGAAAACTTTGCTCTAGTTATGTTCAATCATTTACTTTAATTGATTTCCCAACACTGAAAATTACTTTGGTCACAAAGATAGAAATTAAAAAAATCTGATCCCTACTTTTGTACAAACTATTTTTACAAACGCTTATTCTCCATATGCTTCATGTTAAACGAGATATCGAGATGTTAATCTTATTGCTAATTTTCTTGTAGATGCAAGGGGAATTGTTAGGCTTTAAGCGATAGTCAAATATTTTAAGAGCTGGTTGCTATGTGCAGTATTCCATTCTCTTTGCATTAGCAGGACAAAAAAAAAAAAAAAAAATGAATAACGAATTCCCATTTGGGAAAAAGTATAAGTATTGGAAAATTTAAGGGAATAATGAGCAATATCTCGAAAATGGTTCACTCAACAAAAAAAATGTATATGACATAAATTGTGTATTTTAATGCGATAATCTAAATAGATAATTAATAATTATAGATAGTAAATGTTAATTAGTGAAATACTTTTAATAATATTAGTGGGGTTAATTTTAGTTATTTTTGTTATAGTTGGGGTTGCTTTTTTTACTTTATTAGAATGTAGGGTTTTAGGTTACATCCATATTCGTAAGGGCCCCTTTTGTGTAGTAAAATTTTGTCTATCTCTTATGGTTTACCAGTTATGCAAAAGTCATTCACAATGAATACTTTTGGAGACATTCCCAGAAAATTCGAGATATATATTTCATTTGTCATGAAAATATCTTAAACATATGATATTTTAATCAAAATCGTTACAGCCATTTTTGAGAAAATTAAAATTTTCGAAAAATGTTCCATGTAAAGGGTAATCTGGGGTGGGGGGATTCTCTTGAAAACCTTCATGTCGGACCTCTGGAAAATACTGAACCTAAATAACAAGTTTGGTGTTTATCCGACTGTTCGTTTCTGAGTTATGCTGTTCACAGACACACACACATGGACATGTTTCCAAAAATGCTTCTCTTTTTTTTTCAGGGGGCCTCAAAACATATATTTCCAGTGACATCTCGGTATCAAATTTTTCGGTGGAATACAATACTTCCCCTACTTACTATACGTAGTACAGAAAGTAAAAATTCACAGCGCCAAACTTAGAAACAAGTCTATATATTATCCTCCTGGCTAGGTTTTTATGGTATACGTGCCTTATCTTTGACTTACGGCAATACATAACAAGAATTTAAGATCTTAAGATATTATACCCACTTATGAAGTTCACTTTTCCTATTTTCCCTAACACTTTCAAAACATATACAATTTTCAAATCATGGAATGAATGAAATGGTGGCATATGATCACTTAGCTTTTCAGACAGGGGAGTATCTACATAAACCTTATTCAGGATGGTTTTCCTGACTGTTGATAAACTCCATGGCTGCTAGTGTAATGTGTTAAGACATCCCTGCACTTAAGGCTATGATCATAAGCATCTATGGAAAATTAAATTGGACTAATCATGACTGGGATTATCAAAACAAAACTTTTAGGTTGAATGTTATGTATTGTAATTGCTCCCATCAACAGCCTGTAGCTCTGGTCCATCCAAATTGCACGAAACATACAGTACAAACTTCAAACCTACTGGAGAGTGAAGGTTACAAAGAAGGATACAAATGTATTCAAAGATTAATAAATGTTCAAACCAAATGCAATACTCTTGTGCTTAGAATGGGAAGACAGAAAATAAGAACAGTGTAAACGTACCTGCTTGGCTTGCTCCACTCCTGTTTTGTTACCCTCTATGCGAATTACTTTATTGGCATCATTTTCTGCAATATTTATTACAACACCAAGCTCCTCCTTCATTCGGTTAACATTGGCCCCATTTTTTCCTATAATATGCTTGTAGAATTTAGGATCCACAACCATTTCTACATATGTCAACTTTGAAATGAGATCTTTGGCCATTTCTTCTAGTTTTGCTTGCGCTTTTTCCACCTCTTCAGGAGGACCCTCAATTTTTATCTTGTCCTCTTTTTCTGTAAACTCAACATGCACCTATAAAAACAAGAACATAATTAAGATAAGCCTCAGTAAGCCAACAATTGAAGTCGACATACATTAGAGCCAATGAGGCTAACAACAAATTCCTTGTCTGGCAGGGCAGTAAGAGAACCCAGATGCAGAATACAGTATGTCTGTAAATTATGTGAATGAATGAATAATATTTATTTCTCAATACACAGAATTACATAAGTAAATTACATATATTTTTAGACTATAATAACATTTGAAAATATTAGGCTATTTACACTATAAATTCACTTCTTGTTACTTGCCTAAGCTAATCTACGATCTCAATTCATACAACTCCTGATTTTCCGTGTATTGTTGACCCACTGTCTACTTGCTTACATTAATCATCTATTTTGTCTGCCTTTACCCCATCTTCTTTGTAGTCATGCTAACCATTCTCTTTGGCCTTACCCAATAGTTACCCATAGCTTTTATATTTGTTATTTGTATCCCCTTTTACTGTCAGAATCTTCCTTACTAATACTTCCCCATCCAAGATTTTCCATTTCTATTGCCAAATTGTTCTCTCCATATTTTGTTTGATAACAGTATAATATACAGTATAAGTCAGTGTTCACTTCACAACACATTGGACATTTTACTATATCCTTGTCATGCCTTATTCCTTTCAAGTTTCTAACTCCTGTTCGCGCCCATGCAAATCCTTCTCATCCTAATTACATATCTCTACGTCCTTTTCCCTCTCCCATACCATTTTTATTTCCCTATATATCTTCAAGGAGCTTTTCTCTCTTGTACTCCAAAAATATCTTGCCTGTCACTCTGATGTGATATTCTGCATTTATCCACGCAACTCCCAAAACCTATCTGTTCCATAACTTCCTGAATTTTTAATAACCATGACCTTTTCCTGTTACTTTTTTTCTTTTTATGTACAAAATCATTCTTTGATAATATCACTATCTTCCAGATTGGAAATTCTATACAAATATTCCATAGCTCTTATGAACATTTGAAAATTATATAGAAATAAACCTTGTGATCAGGTAAATGGTATTTTTTAAAGTACTTTTCCACTGTTGATTTTAGAGATAAATGTTACACAAATATTTTGAGAGCATCAAAGAAATGGAATTCAAAAGAAGCCAGTTTATTTGTTGTTTATTTTAGAGAAAGTAATAGGACAACTTCTATTAATTCTTTACATCATTAACTTTCATAATCATGTGCAATGACTCACTAAAAGCTTGCAACAAATAAGAATGATTATAAGAAAATCAGATTATGGAGGCTTATATTACTCACATATGTCTTAGAAAGAAACTAAGGCTGTTATCTTTGTAATTGATTTCATAAGTCCCTATATCCAGCGTTTTGATTTCCACTCTGTATAAATTTCTAGCATGTTAGTAACTGATGTTTAATCTATCATCTTTAATTAAATTTACAAGTACAAATGAAACGTATAAGCAAACATATAAGAAATTTATATACTTGTGCATTTGCTTCCTTTTTATTAGTTTCATTTTATATTTCTTATTAAAGTATTTTTATTAAGAGACCCATGAACTGCAAAGCCCAGTGTTAGTGCAAGAGTGTGATAGTTACTGTCAGCACATAAACCCACCCCAAGGAAATGTCCGTCTATGAAAAATATGATTGTGTCCCAAGTTGATTGAATTCTTTTATTGTAAGTCAATGGATATGTGTGCAGCTTTGAAATTGCAGAGAAGCAATAGGCACCACTAGTTCAACATTGAAATAAATGTTTTTCCTATCAGAGCCCCCCCTTGTACTTTTGAATCAAATGTACTTCAATGACTTGTTTATTAAGTGCAGTTAATTAACTTAGAATACCTATGTATCTTAATCCATTTCGGTGTAATTGCCCAATTTAATGATACAAAATAGTGTTATACACACAACTTTACAGCTGATGGGTTTCTTTAATATTTTAAGAACTGTTTATTTACCAATCTCAAAGTTTGTTTAAATTATTAAAGATATTCTAGTAAGATCATTTTGAGCACAACTATTTAAAAAGAAAAGACACAGAAAGACATAGATATTGCTAACCTTTGCTAGATCCTGTGTAATGTGTTTAATGTTTGCTCCCTTACGACCAATAATGTACTTGTGGATCCAGTTAGGAGCCTCAACAGTTGCTGTCAAGACACTATTGGCCTTCTCATATACCATGCTCAAGGCTGAGAAAAGAAAAGTAAATACAAACCTTCAGAATAAATTCCAGCAATACAAGAATTGATAAAGAGCTGCACTGAACACTACAGTATGTCCAGAGTGCCTTTAAGGTTTATGATCCTCCAACAAATAAAGTAAAAACTAAATAAAATTACATTTTCATCATTTTGTCATCAAGACCTTGAGCAGTACGGACATGCCAGGAAGAGCCAGGTAGCCACAGAACAATGGGTGTGGATGTGGTGCATTACCGAGTGAGGATAAGAATGAGGATGGGCATATATTCCGGAAAGCAGGTAGTGAGCAGCCAAGACTGATTCTTTAAAGAGCTATTTTATGACATTTGTATTGGCAATTTTGCTTGTGATAGCAGGAACTGAATTAAATCCAAAACCGGTGGAAAACACAACAGCTAATGAAAGATGTAGGAGCAGGACTCCTGTGTCGTACCTACGCGAGATGGTACCATTTGAGTTGCCAAAAAATTTAGAAGGACCAGGACATTAAAGAAAATTGGGCATGCAAGGACTGTAGGGGGAATGAGATCGTCATCACAAATCAGAAGAAACTACAGCAGCTGCAGGAGGAAGCACAGGGATTACGCGAGAAGCTGCAAAATGCAGAATATAAAATTCGTAAGCTCGAAGAAGAAAACCGTCAACTAAGGGAGCTATGCAAAGATAGTGGAAAAGAAGAAGAGAAATCCTGCCTAACAATCGGTGACTCCATTGTAAGACATGCGGGGTAGTTTGCTGAGGTAGTTTGCTATCCTGGCATAAGGTCTGAGGGAAATCGAGAAGCAAGAGAAGATGGAAAGTGACTATCAGGCGATTGTGTTGCACATTGGGAGTAATGAAGTAATGACTTGCGGAGAGGTGCTGACTATGTGATGGGAGACGTGAACGACATAGTTACCAAAACAAAACAGCCGTTTCCTTCAGCAAAAATCATCGTTAGCGTAGTTTTGAGGCAACGCAGTGTCAACTGAAGGAAAGTAATGCAGTTAAATGACACATTTTCAAGGGTATGGGAGCGACTGGATGTGCATGTTTTGGACCCCAATTCATGCATTGATGACTGGATCTATGGACAGGATGGTGTTCACCTTAATTGAAGAGAATCTTCAAAGTTGGCTGCGTTGTTTGCAAGAGTAACAAAGTGGAGCGACGGCATCAAGTGACAGGAGCAACAGTGACACCAGCTTCGAGTAAATGACGATTACCGGGTGGGAACTGATTCCTTAAGGCTGTTACAGGTACCGTAGATTTATGAATAAAATAGTAGAATTTTGGAACTTAATGGAAATATATAATCCAAATGTGATGATAGGTATGGAGTCATGGCTAACATTGATATTAATGATGCAGAAATATTTAGATCAGATTATAGGATGTTTAGAGGGACAAGGGCGGAAGCAGAGGGGGAATTTTTATTTGCATTAATAACAAAGCAATTAAGTATTGTAGGTTGAAGATGGTGTAGAAATGATGGCAGCCAAAATTAGGATCAAACAAACGAGGGGTATAATTACAAGAATAGTAGCTTGCTACATACCACCTGGCAAAACCAATTCTACAACTCTTCATAAATTAGTGGGAAAAATGACTTCGGAAATGCGAAATATTATGTTAGCAGGGGATTTAAATCTGCCAAATGTAAGCTGGGATGGTCAGTTAATAGGAGGCGAAGCTCAAAACCTCGTTAACTTCTTGTTTGGGATCAGGAGTTATTACAAGTTGCTAAAACAGGTACTCTGCAGGCAGCTATACTGGATGTATTTTTATGCAGGCCCGAGTCATTTTCCACATACTGTTTTATCAGGTATAAGTGACCACAGCTGTGTGCAATTAGATGTAAACTGAAGCAGCAGAAAAAAAAAACGTTTTAAAGGGAAGTAATTAATTGGAATTTCCGCTAGGCTAACATGAATGCCTCATATTTCTCTGCAAACAATATAGGCTGTTTGTTCAATCTGCCAGTAGTGTAAATGCGGCATGGGTTAATTTCAAAACACTTATTTTGGGGATAATTAACAAACATAGTTCCATACAAAGTTATTAAATATAATGCTGATCCAAAATTTTATGCAAAATCTATTAGGATACTTAAAAGAAAGACTAGGCGTGCATTTCATAAAAGGAGGAAATCAAAGGGCATTTTAATAGATTTAAAGAATTAGCTAAGCAATTACAGGATAAAAAGTTGCAAGCTCAAGAACGGTTCTTAAAAGAAATCCTTAGTGAGGGGGAATAATTGTTGGAGATCTTTCTTTAATTATGTAAGTAGATGCCGGGGCAATAAAGAGGGCATACCAGATCTGAACATTAATGGGATTACAGTATTAAGTGATAAGGACAAAGCGAATACATTAAATTCATATTTTGTATCTGTTTTTCATAAATTGGAGGATAATTCCGAACAGGAAATTTGGGTTAGTGGAAAACCTCTTTTTCAAATAATGGCTTCCAAATTGCGCAAAGGACCAAGATGTTGCAAAATCGAAAATCAAAGGAGCCCGATAACATACCTACTAAATTTTGAAGATTGGGGGAAAAGCCATAATTCCCTACCTAATGGTTTTGTTCAATGTCAATTAACAAGTGTCTTACCAGAAGATTGGAAAATTGCACTGTAGTTCTGATTTATTAAGGGGGCAATAAAACAGAAATAAATAATTATCAACCAGTTAGTCTAACTTCAGTACTGTGTAAATTGATAGAGCATTTAATTGTAGAATATATACAGGAGGAGTTAGAAAACAAAAAAGTGGTTGCAGGAAGCACAACATGGCTTTAGACCTGGGTACTTGTGCTAAAGCCAAATAATTTCATTATTTCAAAACTCAACAGATGAGGTGGATGCAGGAGGAAGAACTGATGCAGTGGTGATATTTTTTTTTCTAAAGCTTTCGCTGTAGTGCTACATAATTTACTTATCCGAAAGCTAGCTAGTACAGGAATTGATAAACGCATAGTTTTATGCATTAAAATTTTTTTGGAAGGGAGAACACAAAGAGTAAATGTAGGTAAAGAATTGTCCGAAAGGGACACCGTGAGCTCAGGTGTACCCCAAGGGTCAGTACCAGGTCCGCTGCTTTTTATTGTTTTTATTAATGATATAAATATTAAATGCCAGGTAAGATTGTTTGCAATATGATTGCATTAATTACAATAAAATTTGGAATATTGTAGATGAATCCGCACTTCAGGGTGATTTAAATGAAATAAGTAATTTGGATGTTGCAAATGAAATGACAATTCATGCTAAGAAAAGTAAGTCCAATGCATTTAGCAGATCTAAGGGGGAAATCCTACATAACTATCACATGGGCGAGGAAAACATTTCGTGGTGGACAGCTGCAAATATTTGGGTGCTTACTTAACAAATAATGCTGGATGGGACGACCAGGTAAATTCTGCATCTAGGAAAGTGTTCAAAACATAACATTTCATAGTGAGGATACTCAAAAAGGGGAGCACAAAGTCCAGAGAAATTGTCTACAAGTCTTTAGTGTATCTGGTTATGGAATATGGGGCAGCCTGTTGGGATCTGTATAGAATTAATCAAATTGATTTGTTAGAAAAGAAACAGGGAAGGGCTATAAAATTCATAAAAAGAGGTAAATATTTTGGGCCTACAAAACAGGATGAGATTCAATGGGAGCCTTTAAAAGTTCGGCATAAGAGGCATCGGTTATGTACATTATTTAAAGTTTATTCTGGTTTAAATGCATTGGTGGGCGTTAGTGAAAGATTGGAGAACCCAACATATTATGGAAAAAACAATCATTTGTTTAAAATTAAGGAAAGAAGGTGCAGAACTGACATAAGAAAACTCTTTGTTAGTAGAACCATTGAAGAATGAAACGAATTGCCTTTAGCAGCCTTTCAGGGTGGTCCTGTCCGTGAAGAAATTTAGAAGTCTGAATAGAATAAATGTTGGATAATTATAAACATTACTTAGATGTGTATTTGAAATTTTATAAACTTGTTGTGAATACTAATGGTTAACTTATTGGCTATACTGACTTGACAGGTAATTAATGAATATAAATAGTACAGCAATTAATGGTTTCAAAACTTTTAGCTCTTATGTTACACTGGTAGCTACAATAATATAATTGTTGATAGAAAGTTATTCACACTATCATTTATTGTTCATTATATTACATATTTAACTCTGTCACCAGGTAATACCTATTTGCAGTGAATACAGAAATACATACATTTTAAGGAGTGCCTAAAAGCTTCAAAGTACAGTATAACCTGAGATGCGGCCACAGTTAGGTATATGATAGTGTACCTAATTATAACTTAGTTGTTTTTCTTTATGGAGCCAACTATAACTTCAAACAGTTTAAAATAAAGAGAGTTGGAGGTTGATACCTACATCACTAAAAGGTACTTACTTTGAACGTGTTTCAGGAGAACGGTTTGCTCCCATCATCAACTTGTTTCCAACTGATTTTGCCAGATACTGTCTGGGGGATGTGTGTGGTTAGTGGTGTTAGTTTTACATATCCTTCATTTAGGAAGAAACATGATTTTTGTTTCGTTCCCCTTTAAGATCTAAGAAAACTGTTTTCCTCAGACAATTGTTGTACAGCCGTGTGGTACTATGCGACACCGCAGCTAATACCCCATCCCATTTCACTTCCACCCATCCCCCTCTGACCACTACCTCAGTCCAGCAGACTTTGTCTTTTACTGGTACTCCAGAACCTCCTCTGAAAAATTAAATTGAGTTTTATTTATGGACGCTCTTTAACTACTATGGTCCTTAGTGTCCCATTCTATACTGGGCGTGAAACACCGGTAATTTTGCTCAGAGGCCTCTTTATCAGGCTCGAGGTTCTTTTACGTGCCATAAATCTACGACAAGGGACCACCGGCTTTACTTCCCTTCCGAAGGAAGCCGTGCTAAGGATTTTTACGCCCAAAAAAATCCATCGCCCTCTCTCAGGTTTGAACCCGCGACCTTGGGAACTAGAGGTACCACTAGTCCACGGAGGACGACAGGAATACAACGCACCCACTATGGTCACAAGACAACCGACTGTCAGCTTCATTGGTTCCTTTGTCACGGGACAGGACATTTGTTCCTTTCTTTATAATTCTGATTTGGTTGTTACGGCTAATGGTTGTGATGAACCACATAAGCAGTAAGTTTTACCCTATATTGAATGCTTCACAGTGTGCAAGTTGCAATTTTTCAAGAAACTCTGAAGTTTTACCCTGTTACCTCTGTGGTGCAGCAACCACATGGTTTCAAACTTCCTCACATGAGAATCCTGACTTTAAATGATCTCAGCTGAAAGATTGTTTAAACAACATTTTTGCTCCAGTCGCACAGGACGATATCCTCGAGTACTGCTTATGGTAGCACGTACAAGAGTTAGCAGAGCCCACAGAGCATTGTTTATGAAGTGTTGTCCCTCTGTGACCAGGTAAATACTCAAATAGGAGAGAGGCATATTATGCGTGACCTTCAACCTTTCCTTTTGAAGCATGTATTACCAGTAAATCCAACTTGGGCCGATGCTTTGTTAAGGCTGGCTCAGCGCATTGAAACTGCCAGATACTTGGCAGGGCATGGGTTGATAGTATCCACCCGTTCAAATAATACGTGCTGTTATCTCTTCCAGTAAGGTAAACTATCAGTTGGCTGAAATGTCAGCAGTTACTGAGTCTCCTGTAGAAGCTAAATAATTTGAGCTTTAAGCCTCCACGAAATTCTTATCCTCCCAGAAGTAATTAGGCTGCCTATGGTCCAAAGCCACCTCCTGGAAATTGGGCTGCTGAGCAGGGCGGTTCTCGGGGTGCTTCATGGCGACCTTCAAGAACTGATTGCACCACTGATGGGCACCAATGTTTCATTTGTAACCGACCTGGGCATGTCACCCTAAATTGTTATTGCTGGCTACAAAATTTAAAAAACCATCCACATCCCCCACGAGCATAGGCTCATGGAAGAAACCTCACTTCCTGTTTATACAATTCAGCAGCCTGCTAATCTGTTGTCTATTCCTGGTGAAATTGATTAGCAGCCTTACTGTTCACATTGACAAGTAGAGTGCAGTCAGTTTGATTAATGAAATGTTAGAGAGCTCAGAAGTTTCACTTTGGAATGGTTTAAAGCTCCGCACAGCTAATAACAGATTACTGGATGTTTCCTATTGTACAAGGACATATTTTCAATGAATACTTTCTTGTGGCTCCACATTTCAGGTCCCATTTGTTGTTAGGAATGGATTTTTTAACTTGTTATAAGGCTGGTCTAAATCTTGCTACATTTTATATCACTTTGCTCATGCCGCATGGACAGCCCCATGTAATTTATTGTCAAGAGCAACTCAACTGCCCCCTGAATCAAATTACTTTGGAACGATCAATGGCAAATTTTTCTAACAAGCCAAAGGTTAGCATGCACCAACCTGAAGTAAGCTCTACTTTTGTAGTAAACTACTATTCAAGTCAACACTCGGCGACTTCCATGCGCGAGTAAACTACTTCCGAAGAATTTTACTCCTTTCAGATACTCTCAGATTAAATTACCGTAGAAGTAAATGCGGAGAGCACCATCATGTAGTATGTTACTACAGAATTAAATAGGGCACAAATATAGGTTAGAATTTACTCTTGCGACCTGGATGGAGTAACTAACCTGTCGATTGAACTAGAATACCGTATCGTATTTGGAGGAAGATATTTTTGATGCGTTCATGGATTACTTAGAAACATTGATGATTTCGATGAAGAAAACAGCGATTACTTGGGTTACATTGATGATCTCGACGGAAAAAAAAAAAAAAAAAAAACCGAAATGCGATAGTGCTATGCGAGAACTATATGATACTTATACAGAGAGAGAGAGAGAGAGAGAGAGAGAGAGAGAGAGAGAGAGAGAGAGAGAGAGAGAGAGAGAGAAGTTCAATGAACATTTTGGTATTAGCAAAGAATCTTATACACACCTTTTGAACCTGCTTGGAGAGCATTTCAACAAAACTCAGACACAAATTCAGCTCTATAATCCAAATTGTAATTGTTATATGTCTTATACATGTTTTGTACTGGAATATTTCAGAAGCTTGAGCTGGCATTATGATGAATTTAAGGTAATGTGACAGTCTTACACTGTATTAAATGGAGATAGTTAGAATTGACTTAACATGATGTAACTTAAAAGTTTGGCATCAAACTTTTCCCTCCCGTTATGTCAAGTTTGATTTCACATGGTAACTAGAACCAATCGGTACTAGCTTGAAGTAATAAAAGAACTTAAGAATATTCCCATTACGTTAAGTGCATTCCAATTATACTTTAGTTTACCAGCATTTTCATGTCACATTAAGTTCATCATAATCCCGATATTACAGGCAATCTTATAAATAAACGTTCATCATTCGTCTGCTGGCCGTGTATTTCATTGCGTTGTTAGAGCACTTTTGAGGTTAAGAGCAAGGCACCTACACAAATAAATATACACGATTAAGAAAATAAAAGGCAATTCTTCTTCACTTTCACAGATTTCCCACACATTGTGTGTGGAATTGACTGCACGCATGTTACTATTTTGTACCCATTCGTGAATATGGTGAACTTTTCCGAAATCAGAGAGGGTATTCTCTATCAACACGCAAGTGATCTGTGGTGCAAAATGAAGATTAGAAATGCTGTTTCCAGAATTTTAAGCTGCTCTTAAGTATGTTTCCCATTGCTAGAATTATTAAACTCATCAACCACGACTTTCCAGCATCTTTATTACACATTTTGGCTCAGTTGTATTACTTGGGTCTTCATTGAAAACGTTAATAAAAGTAACTTCCTGTGAATCAGGAACCTAAGCTTATATATACACACACACACACATATATATATATATATATATATATATATATATATATATATATATATATATATATATATACATATATATATACACATATATATATATGCATATGTATAAAACCCTAACCTAACCTCCCGTAAATCAGAAACGTAAAAAACTAATAAACCTAAAATAAAAATTACTTAAGAACGCACGTTGCGAGTGTTGGCAGTATCTCACTGGCTTTGAAGACCAACGTAATGCAGGTTATTACACGTTTTTCACACTCAAATTGTTTAAATGGATTTTCTTTATTTCTACCAACAAGCATCTATCTCTTTCGCTGACATTTCTCCCTTTTTCCTATCGCACATAACCTTATTCATGATTGCGTCAAGTAAATCGCGCAAACAAAACAATACCTTCGGGAGCAATTAGCTCTTACTTCTGTAGTCATAACTAAAAGAGTAAATTGTAATTGAGCTCTCCAACGTTACTTTTGGGGTAAATTGCTTCCGTAGTAACCTACTTCCATACTGGGGACTTCTTTAGTAAACGTTACTTCCAAAGCAATTTACTCCAACATGGTGCATGCCACCCAAAGCGTGTCAAAAATGTTCGGCTTCCACCCTTCAGTATTGCTTATGCTTCTGGGAGATTTCACCCCACCCTGGCTGACCAAATTTTGTTTGAACCTGCGGACGCAATTATGTAAAAAAAACTTATTGAAATTCCACCCATTTTCTGCCAGTCAATGGGAGAATTTCATATCCCGGTACGTAACAATACTGCTGAACCCAAAACTTCATTTGCAGGAGCAGTTATGGCACACGTCCATGAGGTGGCCATAATTCAGTTCTACAAATATATCTTCTAATGATGTCACAGATGTTATAGAGGGTGCATATAAATTCTAATCTTTGCTTGAAGGACCAAATGCTCTTGTTGGATCTCCTGAAAAGTTTTCAGCACACTTTTGCACAAATTTACTACTCAGTACTACCACCTTAGACTAGTTTCATATTGAGCGTACAGATCCTAAGGCTATTAAGCAACAGCTATCGTGTCTCACTACAGCAGCGTGGAATCATTAACACACAAGTTGACGAAATGTTTTAGGCTGGCATAATTAGGGAATTCCCTAATCCCTGGTCCTGGCCTATTGTATTGGTTAAGTGGTGGGATGGCGATTATTGTTTTTGTGTTGATTATAGGAAATTCAATAACGTCGCTGAGACCTCATCATTTCCTCTTCCCTTAATTGATGACCTTCTCAGTTACTTAGGGAAAGCTAAGTGGTTTTGTACCTAAATCTTCTCAGTGCCTATTTTCAAGCTCAAGTATCGGAATCTAGTAAAAAGTATACCTTCTTTGTTACTAGGATGGTCAATTTGAGTTCTAAAGATTTTCTTTTCGCCTAGTGAACAATGGCATAGCTAACAAGCTGTTGCAGGACCTTAACTATAAAAAAGCCATTGCGTATTTGGGTGACATTCTGTCCTTGGTTCCACATGTACAAAGATGCTGTCCAATCTAACAACTGCTTTTACTGCATGGAACATTTTAACTTCAAATCGAAACCTTCTAAGTGTCATTTTGCAATGCAAGCAGTTAAGCTGCTGGGTTTCCAGGTCTTGCATCAGGGCACAGAACCGGATGGACAAACGTAAGGCAATTCGAGATTTACCCACCCTATCTCTGTTAGAGATACCAGAAAAATGTTTGGCCTCTTCAGCTTCTTTAGGCATTTTATATGCAATTTCTCAACTATTGCGCACTCTCTACATATTCATACCAGTAAGGATCAACTCTTTATATGGTTGAATAAACAGCACCAAGCTTCTGAGGAACTCACGTTATTGCTCATTTCAAAACCCATTTTGGCTCATTACATCCCAAGAGCATATTCTGAAATTCACATACAGTAAATTTCTACAATTGGCATTAAGATCCATTTGTTATCAAAAACGCCATAATGATGTGTTGCATGCAGTTTCCTACGTTTCCCGATCACTTATTAAGATAAGCAACATTACAATGCCACTGAATTCGAATTATTGGGGACTAAAGCCCTAAAGCACTTTCGGCCACTTCTGTTTGGTTACCCAGTACATGTGGTCAGTGCCACCATGCTTTATGCTATCTGTGCACCAAGAAAAAGGTCAAGGTAAATTGGTGAGTTGGGCTTTGAAATTGCCGGAATACGATACTACCATCCTTCATAAGGTTGGCAAAATGCACAGGGATCAGACTGTTTATCTCGCTTTCCCATCAATTTATTCAATTCCCAAGATGATGCTAAAATCAAGAATGTACTCACCTGTCATCCTACATGGTCTAGTGGTACTAAGCTGCCTCTAGTTCCCGAAGTTGCAGATTCAAACCCAAAGGAAGGCAATGGATTTTTTCGGGTATAAAAACCCTTAGCATGGTTTCCTTCGAAAGGGAAGTAAAGCTGGTGGTCCGGTGTCTAGATTTATGGCATGTAAAAGAACCTCAAGTATCTGAGCAAAATTTGCTGTCCTTCATGCCCAATATTCAATGATACGCTAAGAACTATAGCAGTTAAAGAGTGCCCATAAATAAAACTCGGTTTAATTTTTTTTTATGTACCCACCTGTTTGTTATTACCAACTAACGTGATGACAGAACAGAGTAAAAATCCAAACTTACATATTTTAATTCAGGCAGTAGAACAACCTGATCATTCTCCCTCATTACATTAGCAGGCATCAGGTTACATTTTGAAATCAGGGGTGCTCTATGGAAATATGTTAGTGCATCAGAAGACTTGCATCTTCTAGTTATCCTACAATCTCTTAAAAATGATATTTTATATTCCCATCACAATGAAACCATGGCAGGGCATCTGGGTTTTACTAAAACATTTTCTAAAATGAGCCCCCCCACTTTTACTGGATTGGTGCATAAAGATATTCAGAAGTTTGTTAAGGGTTGCCCCTTCTGTCAATCGAGGAAAGCACCAAAGAATTTGCAACCTGCTGGCTGTTGCAACCAATCCCTGCTAATCATATTTGTGAACACTTTGGTATAGATCTTATAGGATATCCACTGCATAAGACTAAGAATGGAAATACTGTCATTGCTGTGGCCACTGACAATTTAAGTTAATTTTTTTTTAAACCCGACCTCTTCTATTTGCTTCCCTCATGTCGCTAAGTTTATATTGGAAAATATTCTGTCGTCATGGAGCTCCTTTGGCCCTGTTGTCTGACTGGGGTACAGTATTTCTTAGTGAGGTTGTCCAGGAACTTTTAAAACTTATGGGAGTTAAACACAATCTCACCCTGTATGTAATGGCTTGGTTGAGTTGAGCTCTTTTTTTTTAAATATATTTATGGATGCTCTTTAACTACTATGGTCCTTAACATCCCATTCTATACTGGGCATGAACGATCGGCCTGTCAGACTTCAGGTTCTTTTACGTGCTGTAAATCTATGACATGGGACCACTAGCTTTATGAAGGAAGCCATGCTAAGGATTTTTAAGCCTGAAAAAATACGTAGCTCTCCACTGGGTGACTTCGTGAATTGCTGTGATTAGATCCTTACTAATATGATAAATAATTATGTCAGCTCTAAGCATGATGATTGGGATGTCCGCCTTCCTCATATTATGTGCATATAACACTTTTAAACATGAATCCACAGGTCACCTACCTTATTTTCTGATGTATGGAAGGAAAAAAATTTAGTTTTTATTTATGGATGCTCTTTAACTGCTGTAATTCTTAGTCAGCATGCATCATGTTGGAGTAAATTGCTACGGAAGTAATGTTTACAAAAGATATCCACACTATTGAAGTAGGTTATTATGGGATCAATTTACTCCAGAAGTAACATTGGAGAGCTCAATTACAATTTACTCTTTTAGTTATGACTACAGAAGTAAGAGCTCATTACCCCCAGAGGTATTGTTTTGTTTGTGCGATTTACTTGACGCAATCATAGACAAGGTTATGTGCTATAGGAAAAGCAGGGAAACGTCAGCAAAAGAGATAAATTTTTGTTGGTAGAGATAAAGAAAATCCATTTAAACAATATCTGTGAGTGTAAAAAATATGTTATAAAGATGCTGGAAGAGAAATGCGGAAAGTCGTGTTGGACGAGTTTAATGCTTCGAGCAACGGAAAATGCTGAAGGGCAGCTTAAAATTCTGGAAACAATGTTTCTAATCTTCGTTTTGCTTCGCAGATCACTTGCATGCTAATGAAAAAAATATCCTTTCCGATTTTGGTAAAGCTCACCATATTCACGAATGAGCACAACATAGTAACATGTGTGGAGTCAATTGCACCCATAATGTGTGGGAAATCTACAAAAGTGAAGAATTGCCATTTATTTTCTGAACACTCATGTATATTTATATATGTAGGTACCTTGCTCTTAACCTCAAAAGCGCTCTAACAACACAATTAAATACACGACCAGCAAACACATAGTGAGCCTTTATTTATAAGATCACCTGCAATGCCAGGATTATGATGAACTTTACTTAACGCGACATAAAGATAAGAAATGCTGGCAAACTATAGGTCTAATTGGCATGCACTTAACTTAATAGAATAATTCTTGATTGATAGTTCTTTTATTACTTCGAATCAATGCTTCACGCCGAATGGTCCTAATTACCATGTGACATCAAACTTGACATAGCAGGAAGGAAACGTTTGACATTGCCAAACTCTTAAGTTTCGTCGTGTTCAAGTCAAACCTAAATATCCCCATTTAATACAAGGTAGGACTGTCACATTACGTTAAATACATCATAATGCCGGCTTAAGTGGTATCTGAAATGTTCCGGTACGAAACATTCGTAGGACGCATAACAATAATTGCAGTTTGAGTTATAGAGCTGAATTCCTGTCAGCTTTGTTGTAAATGCTCTCCAAGCAGGTTCAAAAGGTACATAAAAGATTCTTTCCTAATACCGAAATGTTAGTTGAACTCACTCTCTCTCGCTCTGTATATCATATGGTTCTCATATACCACTATCGCATTCCCATTGTTTTCTTTGTCAAGAGCAACAATATAACCCAAATAATTGCTGTTTTCTTCATCGAGATCAATTTAATCTAAGTAATCTATGAACAAATCAAAATATCTTCCTCCAAATACGATACGGTATTCTAGTTCAATCAACAGGTTAGTTACTCCATCCATCGCAAGAGTAAATTCTAGCCTATATTTGTGCGCTATTTAATTCCATAGTAACATACTACACCATGATACTCTCTGACATTTACTTCTGCAGTAATTTAATTTGGGAGTATCTGAAAAAAGTAAAATGCTTGGGAAGTAGTTTACTCTCGTATAGAAGTTGCCGAATGTTGACTTGAATAGAGTTTACTACGAAAGTAGAGCTTACTCTAGGTTGGTGCATGCCACCCTTAGCGTCTCACCTGAGGTCGCAGGTTCTAACCCGGCGGAGGGCGATGAATTTTTTTGGGCGTAAAAATCTTTAGCATGGCTTCCTTCAGAAGGGAAGTAAAGCTGGTGGTACTGTGTCTTAGATTTACGGCACGTAAAAGAACCTCAAACCTGATAAACAGGCCCCTGAGCAAACTTCCCGGTCTTTCATGCCCAATATAGAATGAGACGCTAAAGAACAAAGTAGCTAAAGAGCGTCAATTACTAAAACTCAATTTCATTTCAGCAGCCCATTCTATACTGGGGTGAAAGCCTGGTAATTTTGCTCAGAGGCATCTTTATCAGGATTGAGGTTCTTTTACGTGCCGTAAATCTACCACATGGGACCACTAGCTTTACTTCCCTTCTGAAGGAAGCCATGCTAAGGATTTTTACACCCGAAAAAATGCACCGCCCTCCACTAGGATTGAGATGCAACCTCGGCAACTAGAGACTAGCATGGTAACCACTCCTCCACAGAGGACAACGTACAGAAGGAATGAGACTCTGATGAAAGAAGTTTGGTTTTAATACACCACCTTTTATCCTTTTGTTCAAGATACTCAGAGCAATATTCTTCAAGCACATGAAATTACATGAGCTAATAACACTGCTGCATAAAGTAAAGAGAAATTTCTTTTTGACATGAAATGTTGACATGTGAATTACAAACCTGCAGATCTTGTTAAACTATTTGTTCCTGCAGACAAAAAGGCTTAACTATGAAATTACTTCACTACTATCATAGCCCTTTTGTTGTTTAAAGAGACTCAGTCATTATATACAAAAGTCGCAATCCCTGTAACCAAAAAACAAAGGATCACACTGTACATGTCAAGAGAATCAATCATTATCATTTACCATTTAACAAGTGATTAAGCAACACTGCTTTGCTTTCACCCATCAACAGACAAGGCATCTTGCTGCTCATAGCAATCTTCCCATGCATTCCCTGCTGGATCTCGCAAGATCAGATTCACGGGTCATGCTGCACCTGCATTCCTCTCCATCTATAGATCTGCTCATTATGCTAGGCACGACCAACGGTAATGTTGCTCCAGAGGTCGACATGTTATGGTGGGTGCCATGCAATGTCAGGCAGGCTACCCTGTAGAAAAAAAACATCGCTAAAATTCTGCGAATGTGTGGCATTTGGCTTTTTAAATGCTCCAAAGTTGTTTAAGTGCTTCCAGTTATGTATTCTGTCTTGATGTATTGTTGTGATTTTGTCAACAGTCAATGTGGACAACTTACGAATTGTTACGGAGAATGAGATCTTAAATAATGACGCTGTCTTAATGGAAAATTGGGACAGAGAACAACTTGCAGAAGAGCTAGCAACTCCAGAGCTAGCTAGCTTAGGAGGCAGTTCAGCACTTGTCAGGAGCTCTTCAACTCATACTTGCACGAGTTCATGTACAGGAACACTGTCCCATTTGGAGTGTGTTTCAGAATTTTTTTGTGGCACTCTCTGAGAATTATCCTGCGACATAACATTTCCGCAGCTCTCCTTTGGTTCGTCTTCTTTTTAAAACTTCCTTTTCATCTTTCTTTTCTTCCAAAATGTTATATTTCTTTATTTTGCATCAATGCAAAACAGCCTTGATTAAGGCTAACAATTGCATCGTGAAAGAGCAATTATGTTCTTGGACATAATTATAGTAGCATTAATTATTATTTAGTTGTATTACAGTTGCTTATTGCGTCGCGGTAATTATTTAGTTCTGTTACATTTGTTTACTGCTACCGATAATTATTTAGTTCTATTACATTCGTTTACTGTGTCACGATAATTATTTACTTCTATTACATTTGCTTACTGCGTTGCAGTAATTATTTAGTTCTGTTACATTTGTTTACTGCTACGTGGTAATATTTAGTTATATTACATTTGCTTACTGTTGCAAGGTAATCATTCAGTTGAAACATTAAATTGAATTTTATTTATGGACGTTCTTTAACTGCTGTGGTCCTTAGCGTGAAAGACAGGTAATTTTGCTGAGGTCTGTTTATCACGCTTGAGGTTCTTTACATTTATTTAGTAGTGCACGAGCGCCAATGGTCATTACTAAACGCCACCCATTAGACAATAACAGTAATACTTTATACTGCTTCGCTTTTACTGCATCTATTTACTGTTTTGCGGTTAATATTCAGTTGTATTGCATTTATTCACTATTTCGCGCTTTTCTATTACGGCAGCGTATAACAGTTCACAACAATATCAAACTATTTCCGATTTTACTAACGCAACAGTGTCTTCTCCATTTAACAGTTGGTACCTGACATTGCACATTTACATCGTCCGCCATGACACGTTGACCTCTGGAGCAACAATACCCCACCAACTACTGTTGCTGTATTTTTATAAATATGTTTTATGCCTGTGTTATATAAGGTTTTACCCTTTCTGGTATGTTCCTATTCCATACTCATCCTGTACCTCCCTAGGGGAGGGCTTTTTCTTTTTTTCTTTTATACTAGTTTTAGGTTTTATATATGTTGTAGTGCTTTATATACAATTTTATGTTCCATCATCTAGGCAATGTATATGCTGTTCATTCTATCTTTGTGAATCCCACATGCCCTAACTGGAATTCACTACCTGAGTTACTAATTTTCCAACTGAGATAGTGTACAGATGTTTTTGCAGACCCTCGCCTATAAGGCCTCTATTCTCATTTTTGTTTTTTCCTTCAGTTTTATAGTGACTAGTTTCATTTACAGCACAACACTACTTAAGACAGGATGTGTGCATCACATTCTGTGAGCTACTATAATTACTCATGCTCTTGCGAACATCGCTTCCATACTGGAAGTGGTGCATACTTATGATATCAGGTTACAACCTTGAGTGCATTTGCCACTGTTTTTCATGCAATCTTTGCTGCATTGCTTCTTATGATTAAAACATTTTCCTTTCATGCTAATGTTTTTACATGTTGCTTATGCAAGTTTTAAAACATTTGTAATGTTTTATTCCAGTCATGACTCATAAGCATGCTGTTTATTACCCATGTTTCCACTACCTACACCTCTTTCACAGGAACCTCTAGGCTTGCCTTTGTTGTTTTAGATTTGTTATGATACCTTATCCTTAATTTGTATTATGTTTATAACACCAAATTTGGCTTATACTTCTCATCATCTTTGGATTAATGTGCATTAACGAAAACAGAAGATATTGTCGTCTGGGTCAAACAGAAAAATCGGCAATTGCCATACTCGAAGAAGAACATATCATTTAGTATGAAAACACAGATATCCTGGCATCAACCTCTCATTACCATTCATGTTTATATCGCAAAGCCATTGAAATACAAAAGCATAAAAACAAAATGAACCGCAAGGAGGAAGGTCTAAAACTAAACAGAATATGGCAGACAGCACTAACAAAAGTCAAAGTCAAGCATTTCACCCGAACCAATCATATGCCAACAGAACACAGCACTCCATTTACCCAAGTCCAGCCAACCCGAACCAATCACCGCAAACCTCTCCACCAGTTGCTGGTATAAATATCACAGTCCAGAGTGCATCAAGCACAGTTGCTGTCGAAACTTTTGTACAACACTTCAACCTGGCCACTGCCAGTGAAGATGTCTGCCGTAGTCACAGATGAAACGTCTGGGAAGAATAAGGTGCAGCCCAGTAGACCACAGTCCACAATGACCCGGTCGTGAAAGCCTACAAATTTTGATTTGCTATATCTGTTTGTCTTAAAGTGGTATTACCTTTTAAAATATGAAAATGTCATTACATTAATGCTGGTACTGAAAATTATGCAAAATATGATTTATGCAGCAAGTAAATGTGTTGTATAACACTGCACCAGTAAACAATTATTCATGATCTGAAATTATTTTAAATATTAAGGTAAAGCAGTTGTGCATAATTTGCCTTGCGATTATGATCTGCTGCTATAACCCAATCTATTACAGCACTAAGAGACAATTAACCATTTGTTTTTTTACTTAGTACTCTTGCATTGTTTATACTATTCCTATAGAACCATTCCTAATAAGGGAAAAAAAGTAGTGAAAATATTTAACTTTGTCCCCAATTTGAAATGCTAGACTACTTCAACACTAAATTAGTACAAACTTACCAACACCAAGCTTATCGTGAGGGCCACGAAGAGTTATTGTTCCAGTGCTGCTATCATTAGGGGGCATCTCAACACTTACTCCAGTCTTATGAAGTATCTCTGCAATTGTATTGCCACGATGACCAATCACATACTTGTGTTGAGATTTAGGAACCTCAACCGACACAATTGTACATTTCTTTTCCTGTAGCAAAGAACAAATAAATTTAATTTGGAGCAAAAGCAAAGAAATTGAATCAACAACAACCTTTTAATAAACATGCTCACTTAATTGCTATAGCAGATTAAATATTAGTTGTAAGGCACATTTAAATTACGTGAAATCCAGCAAACAAAAATTATTTAATCTTCTGATTGCAAGAAAGCAGGTACGATTTAAAAACCTTTTTAATTTATTATTCTACAAGGAACAAAAATTGATTATTTAATTCAAGATATTCCCGCAAATCCAAAATGCGTAAATAAAGTTTTGGAGATAAACACAAATAGATTATTGCATGCACCGAGGTCATTTGTGATGCTGTCGCTAAAGACACAGTACTACAAAATTAAAATATGCAAACTATACAAGAGAATGAAAAAAGCTGTGTGGGTCTCAAATATTTGCTCTAAGAACAGGAAAGAGATATATTTTCAGTTTTTGATAGAAAATATGTCAGGTGGAGAAAGTTTAACTAGTGCTGTCCCTAATCCACTAATTATTTCAGTACCACTTATAGAGGAACATGTGGCACTTTCCTTTGCTGTACAGGTAAAATTGCAAATGATTGTGCAGTACTGCTACAACTGCCTCACATTCAACATGCATTCTATCCATGGTAGAACAAATAAGCTAAGTTCAATAATTTAAGAGCCATCAAATTGGATTTTTCAAATCTGATACAATTTTTGGACTATTTAATTTCCTTTGATGGAAAATCAGCTGTGTTCATTACTGTAAATGGTTTAAGTAACTGCAATGTTACAAATGTAACAAGAATATCCATTGTGCTTTATTGTTTCTTCCATGAATTTAAGAGCAGTTTGAAGCAAGTTTAAAGGATAGCAAAAAAGACTCTTTAATTTCCAAATGTGCATACTTAAAATTTCTGCAACACAGGCCTTACTAAGTATTCTTTGTTGCTAGTGCCCTTGGAAAATGTAATCTTTTAACTCAAATCTTTGCTATTTTACTCACCATCTCATGATGAATGGCAAGTATACGCTCCTTAGCAGTCATCACACCTTCCTTCTCCCCTGCTATCGTGATCTCATCTTTCTGTACTGACAATGGAGGCACATTGATTCTCACCCCCGTCTCACTCATGAGAGCATTCACTTTTTCATTATGTGCTCCACAAATGAATGGATGATACATTTTTGGTACAGTTATACGTTCATATGCTTGTTTAGACTGAAAATAAAAACCCGTATCATTTAACAATGTGTGAATACTACAAAATACTCAAGCTGCAATTTCAAGAGTGACTTAGTGCAGCAATCTTTAATTCAAGATTTTCTCTTTTGTACTTACTTCCTAATTATCATGTTTTTACATATTAGTTTTAAACTAAGTTATGAACAGTTGATAAAATTAGAGAAGGAAAAGGCCTTAACGGAGGTATATCATAGATAGAAGCATTAAAACTTTACCATAAACCATTTAAATACTCATTCCGTAACAGTTTAAACCACTGTTGGTGATTTAATTTGCAAGTGCTCATGAAAACAAAACTTATTCAGTAGCAGCTGAATAAGAGCATGTTAATACCCTAAATTTTGACATCTGGCAGACTTATTGGTTACTTTTTTTCTTTCAATGCTATTAAACAATACCTTTTATGCAGTAATTTAAAATCTACAGTGTTTAATTATATTGCACTACTCCTCTAATCTCAATGAGACATGGCATCAGGATCACTAGCACATCTTGACTTGTGCATGTTTTAAGGAGGTTCTGAGCATGCACAACTGGTGTGATGCATATATTTGGCCCCTTAAATTAATTACAAGTTGTGCACACTATATATCTCTTTAGCATTTTTTACTTGTGGTCAATGCAGCAACTAATCGAGTTGTGTATAGTGTTTAAAGGCTACTTGAACGTAAACACAGTAACAGCACCACCAAACCAGCACTATTCCTAAATGTCCTGAGTAGTAGACAAAATGCATAAGCAAGGAAACTTCTCCTGGTTTCTCCATACCATCCATAATCCCAACTACAAATTAATTTACACACTACTTAATCCTTGCCCTAACACGATGATTTAATTATGTACACAACAAACATCCACAAGAAAAAAACCTTTCTTTCATCACACAAGTTATGGATTTCTATTATTACTATTATCATCATAGTCGTCATTAGGAGCAGCTGCAGTTGTATCAAGTTGTTCATAATCATAACTATTATGCAACAGATGCTATTTCACATTTTTGGGACTGTGTGACTAGAGTTTTATGAAGATCCAAAATGTACACCAACAAGCTGCTATTGAACTTGACTCTATTATTACTTTCTCTACTACGTATAGTGCATAGGGGAAGTATTGTATTCCACCCAAAAATTCGATACCAAGATTTCACCAGAAATATATGTTTTTGAGGCCCCCTGAACCCAAAAAAAGCAATTTTGGAAACTGTGTGCGTGCGTGCGTGTGTGTGTCTGTCTGTCTGTGAACAGCATAACTCAGAAACGAACAGTCGGATAAACACCAAACTTGCTATTTAGGTTCAGTATCTTCAGATGCGACACGAAGGTTTTCAAGAAAATCCCCCCACCCCAGATTACCCTTCACATGGAACATTTTTCGAAAATTTTAATTTTCTCAGAAATACCTCTAACGATTTTAATTAAAATATCATATTTAAGATACTTTCATTACAAATAAAATGTATATCTTGAATTTTCTGGGAATGTCTCCAAAAGTATTCTTCATTGTGAACGACTTTTGCATAACTGGTAAACCATAAGATATAGGCAAAATTTTATTACACAAAAAATGTAGATCACATTAAAATACACAATTTATGTCATATACATATTTTTTATTGAGTGAACTATTTTCGAGATATTGCTTGTTATTCCCTTAAATTTTCCAATACTCATACTTTTTCTCAAATGGGAATTCGTTATTCATTTTTTTTTTATGTCCTGGACATATAAAGAGAATGGAATGCGCCACATAGCAACCAGCTCTTAAAATATTTCACCATCGCTTAAAGCCTACCATATTCCCCTTGCACCTACAAGAAAATTAGCAATAAGATTAACATCTCAATTAACATGAAGCATATGGAGAATAAGCGTTGTAAAAATAGTTTGTACAAGCTTAGAGAAAGTTATGTGAGTATAAAACATCAGATTTTTTTCAAGATATTTGAATGAATCAAAAACCTAACAGCATAACTCAAAGTAGATAATACCAAACTTAGTATTTCATTTTAGCATCTTCCAAGTGTATGATTTCCAAGATTTCCAAGAAAGCCCCCCCCCCATCCTAAACTAACCTTACCATGAAAAATGTTTTGTTATTTTTCATTTTCTCAAAAATGGTCAACAACTTTATTAAATACTATATGTTTAAGATATCAGCATTACAAATAAAATGCATATATTTAATTTTCTGGGAATGTTTATGAAGTACTCTTCTTTCAGAATGAATTTTGTATACAGGACAAAAGGTTACAAGAAAAATGTAGATCTCATTAATACAATTTTGTGAAATGCAATGTTTTTGGAATTAACCATTTCATAGATATTCATTATTTGGTTTGGATTATTAAATACTTTATATTTTTCTGAAGTGCTAAGTAGGAATTCCAAAGTCAGCACATTACAACTCGCTCTTTTAAGATTGACTATCACTTCAGCTTCCTGTAACCTACTTGCACCTAAAAAGAGAGGTGCAATGAAACAATTTCTGCAAACATTTAATTTGATTAACACTAAGCAGAGAGATGAATTATTAAGAATAATTTGCAGAAGTGTGGGTGGAGAAAGCCATATGAATGTAACACATCAGATTTTTCATGCAGTACTATTAGACAAAGGCCATTTAATCACTTATACTTCTTTACGAACTGCACAGGCTAATGGAAATTGAAGTTCAGCTTTTGGTGCATGGTGACAATATCAGAGTGAATTTTACATATTACCTTGTTCATCTCTAATTTCAGAATTAACATACTCCTATAAACCTACATAATCATGTGAAAGTGTTTACGGAAATAAGGGAAGTAGCAAATGGCATTTCTGTATATGGTGTGCTCTTCAAACACTCTAGTGTAGGAATAGGCAAAAATACAATCGTGATCAGAAGTATAAATAGTCGTCCAAATAACATATATATATATATATATATATATTATGTAGCTTCACTGGGGGGGGGAGAGACTTAAGAATTTTAATGAGTTTATAATTTTTAAAATAATAACAATAATAATAACAACAACATTTCTCTATATCATGTGTTTCTTTTTTCCTATTAGTAAATGGTCCATATACCCCCTGGACACCTCTCATGACACCCACAGGAGCATGGCCCCAATTTGGGAATCACTGTCAGTCTCTCAATACTTGCATTGTTTGTATAATGCAAAGCAAAGCAAAGCAAAGCAAAAAAAAAAAAAAAAAAAAAAAAAAAAAAAAAAAAAAAAAATCTACATTTTGCCTTAGCTGAGCACATGTTGTCCTTACAGACAAGCTGTGAGCAATACAATTATAACAGCAATTTGCATTATATGAACTTCTAATTAAAATCTGGCAAAAATCAATGGTACTTACAATTTAGAAAAATTGAAAGTAAAAGCACTTCTTAAAATTTAGTATAAAACTACAGCAAAAAAATTGCTTGAAACTTGATAAGAGAAATATCTGTCACTCACCTGTTCATCTGAAGTGACTTTTATTTCATGCACAGCTTTCTCTATTCCTTCTTTCGTACCACTGATAGTAATTTTGTCAGAGCTGTCACCCATACTAGGTACAGTAATTTTTGTTGCTGTAGTTTTTTCTAACTCTTTCAACTTAGTTCCATTCTTGCCTAATATAAAACGATGATGTTCTTTGGGAATAGAAATACACATATTTGCCTGAAGAAAAAGAAAGAAAAAAGGTATTAAAAGAAAAGTTCAGAGTAATTGTAAAGCAAGCTAATCTCACAAATTGAAGAGGGGGAACGAAAACTCTGGCATTACTTTAACCCTTAACTCAGAATGCTGGCACAACCACAGGCATCTGGAGATGAGGTAAACTTAGTTACCTATTAAGCATTTGTCGCTGGATCTAGTACTTCGCACAATCATAAGGTGTTTGCAGTATGCAAGGATGCCAATCGTAGCCAGTTAGGACATATTTAAGAAGCATTCTCAGACACAAGTTTATGAGCTTGTTACAAGTAGCATGTGACTAATTCCACTTTTCTTAAGGTCTTTTTTTTGGCATTATATGTGCAGTGTTGCCAATTTAGTTGTTTTAGAACTAAATCTGGCCTTTTTTAATGACTGCCTAGTTGGAAAATTAATCTTTTAGTTCCTAGTGGTAAATATAGTTCTTTTAAAAAAATCATCTGGTTGAAATCTGGCTATTTTTTAAAATCATATGGTTGCATGTACTTATTACGTTTTAAAAGCGATTTATAGTTACCACTTTGCCCGTTGCTTGGCCTGATATATCCGATGTATACACAGGAAAAAATATACCATTTGGATTGCATCATGGTAATATGAGCTTGTTGACTTGCTGTGATTATTCACCCTGTTTCTCGTAATAATAAACATTATGCTGGGTACGTGTTTATGTTTACTGTTTATAACCTGTCACTTGAGACAGCAAATACACTTGGGAGATCCCTCAAGCCTACTTTCTTCACAGTAGCTGCCTATAACAATGATATCAGTGTTCGTGGTAATCTAAGTAGGCGACATGCTATTTTGTAAATTTTATTTATAACTACTCGTTAGTCGCTGCCGTTTATATTGGCAGTTACAATCAACTCTGCTTATGTGACATATTATTGTCATATTTCAGTTCCCGACGTGTTTCATTATAGGTGCGTATGCTTCTCTCGCAATGACAAAATTGTATAGTTTTTCGATTAACACTAAAAATGGGCAAAATAAGACCACAATATACTCAAACGTTTCGAGAAGAGTGGTTGAAAAATAAAGAATTTGTAGAAGGTTATCTCGGGCTGTAGGTGACAATACAAAAGCTTTCTGCAAAGTGTGTCGCTGTAGCATAAGAGCTTGGTTAACTGACTTAGAAAATCCTGCGGAAACAAAAAAGCACAAATATGCAGCTTCTGCGTTTTCCTACCTCAGACAGAAACACATAAACCAGTTTCAAACCAGTGGTGGATTCCTTAGAATGCAACAGTGCCGAAGCATCACTTGCTCTTTTCGTGTCGTCCGTACATTGTGCAAAATGTGTAGAAACACATTCAGAGATAGCGTAGCTGCGAGTCACATTAAGTTACATCGCATAAAGTGCAGTGCTGTTATTAAGAATGTTCTTGGACCGTATTTTGCAAATGACTTGAGAAGTGATATTGGTGATTCGATGTACAGTATCTTAGTGGACGAATCAACTGAAATTAGGATCACTAAGCTTCTAGAAATAGCTATTGTGTATCACAGTAAAACATGACAGGATTGTTTCAAAGTATCTTGAACTTGTTGAACTTGAAAGATGTGATGCTGTGTCTATTGCATCTGGAATTAAAGAGGCCTTGAAGGAATTTAATTTAGATTTGCAAAAATTGCCAGGCATCGGAACAGACAATGCTAGTATGATGGGGATTAATAATGGAGTATATCAAATACTTAAAAGGGAGGTCCCGCACTTGATACTTATAAGGGGTGTGTTGCATTCTATTCAACTGGAAACCTCTGCAGCAACTGCAAAATTTCTTCCAAGAAATTTAGATTTTCTAGTTAGAGAAACTTATAATGGGTTTTCTCGGTCTTCTACGTGGCAACTCTTTTACTGCCAATTTTTTTCCATTCTAAATGATAGGGATGAACTACTAAAATTCCCCCAGGCTTGTGACACGAGGTGGTTATCTATTCAGCCTGCAGTATGTAGAATAGTTGATCAATGGTTAGAATTAAGGGCTCATTCTGAAATTGTTAGGCTCAGTGAAAAATGTTACTTAACTGAAATGTTCTTCTCTACGTTCAGTGATGAGCTCAATTTAGCATATTTGTTGCTTTTGAAACCTATGCTGTCTGATCTTCAAAGTCAACAAAAGTACATGATGTAGATCCATGCAAACTATTAGAAGATCTGGTAGTTCTTCTTCTTAAAGTAAATGTCATTCCCAACTATCCAGTGCTGAGAAAATTCTTTGATGGTGATTTCGAGATACACCTAGATCCAAAGCCGTATCTAGGTTATTTGTTTGAAAGTAAACCTTCAGAAATTAGAAATAAAATAACAGAACAAGACAAAACTGTTAGAGAAAGGTGTGTAAAATTTGTTTCTTTGCTCATCAAACAGCTACAGCAGAGATTGCCTGATAACATTGAAATATTGAAGAAACTGTCTCTTCTTGCTGTTTCAAAGGCTCTTGTTGTGGTAAAGGAACCGTTAATTCCCTCATTAGAAACATCACAATTAGCGAAACAATCGCGAAAGTAGAATTGTTGTGGCAAAAGTTGATTATTATACAATGGAAGAATGTCAATAATTCCATCAATTTTTGGTTTGAGATATTCAAACATTGTTATGCTAGTGGCGAAAATCCTTTCAAAGAACTTGCAGACTTTGCTTTATCTAAGCTGGTGTTTCTTTGGACAAATGCCAAAGTTGAAAGGATATTCAGCCAATTAAATCTGGTGAAAACAAAAAACAAGGAATTGAATACACACAAAAATGGTGAATGCTATACTGGAAATTCGTGCAGGTATTCACAGAAATAATAAATGCTGCAACAATTATAAACTTCCTGAAACCGTTCTAAAAAAAATAGGGATAGTGGAAGCAAATAAATCTAGAACATCAACATCTACTGCATCTTTGCCATCCGCTGTAATTTCAACTTCCACAATTTGTCTTTCCCAGGATGAGGACGATGACATCATTGGTTATGATCTTGATGTTCTCAATTTTTAGGTAAGAGAGATTATTTTATGTCTTTTAATTCAATGCAATGGCCTGTGACTTATTATTTTAAGATATAGAATTAATAATAGAAATCTAGTTCTTTTGAGGCCATTTTTAGGCTTTTTTTACGCTAAATTTGGTGGGAAAATATTTTACTATTGGCAACACTGTATATGTGAAGCATCAAAACGAACAATGACAGTGAAATAATGTCAACATTCAATGAACTCAGCAACAGTTCTTCTTACTTTGAGATGTATAAAGCAATATAGAAGCAAAACTGCAGCAAGCTGGGTGCAACAATGGCTCTAGTGACTTGAGTGATGACTGATAACAACCAGATTCACAAGTGTTCCATGGTATTATCAATACTGGTACTTTAATTAACAAGCCATTTCCATTCATGGGTGTTTCAAACTTTATCACACAGAAAATCTACTTAAGTGAACCTCTGAGTGTGTAATAATTATGTTTATATGTATAGCTTTTAGCACAGACCATTTTTGCACCCAGCACCTTAGTGAATTTTTTTTACAAAACCAGGATAAAGTCATGTATGATCATTTACATTTACACAATGTGCATGAATTAGCATTAGTAGCATGATATTTTCAATTGTTTAGCAAGCTTTAAACTTTATTAAATCTGGTCCAAACTAATTTTGCACAGGAAACTGAACACCTGAAGTTTCTTACTAGCATAAGCAAATTTATAGCAATTAACATCTGGATAAAATGTCATCCTAGCATGGAAAACTATCAATATGGTAAATTGAATGTTACTGATAATGTAAAAAAACTGGAATATTTATATAAGGATGTACAGGACAACCACAACTTATCCAAAGGTGTACTAGGCAAGGAGATACTGCCATGGTTTGTCACTGCATTCCACATTATGAGAATGAAGTGACATCATATGAAATCCAGGATGGAAGTTTTTCCATTACTTTTTCTTTTTCCAAGGCCAGGGATTTGCATGCTGGCCAAGAGTAGCAACCACCATGCACAGGAACAATCATCCTAATGATAATTATATTTGAAACACTCCTATAAAGGTCATTCCATGCCAATTAATCCAGCTTTTGAGGAAATGTAGCCCCATTCTGATGAAAATTTATATACATGAAGGTCAACTGGTAATTTTTATAGTAAAAATATTTGACCTACTTAACTTACCTTCGTATATATGAAATGGCTGTAGCACAAGTTATTTGTTATAATTCATCTATATTTGTATTATTCACACATATTTGGTGTTATCATTATGATTATTGTAATTATTTGTTTGATTATGCATGTACTCTTTATTAAAGCACATATATCCATATTCTAAAACGCATTCTAAAAGCTAGGTGGCTTTTAAATGTAGATTTGTGAGCTCCCATATTTTGCTTATATTTTCTGAAAACTCTCATCTCTCGAGTAGTTAAAGCTTTTAGGAGTGAAGTCAAGTACATAGAGCATCTGCTTTACTATAAGTATATTTTTTGTATTATTTATTTTAGTGTAAAAATCAACTAAAACCACACACTAATATCAGCTGTATACGTCCGCCATATTGAATTGATTTATTTGTGTTCACATAACCTATTCTTGTGTTTTTCTGACTTAGACGCTTAGTTGCTTGTGATTATACTTAAATAGGAAATTATTTAGTGTTTTGCAAGTGGTATAAAAGGTTAAATAATGGCTTTGGTGCATTACTAGTTGGTTTAAGAAGTGACGTAAGTGTTTGTCGTATTACTAGTAAGTTAGAAGTGTTTGCTGTGTTGCTAGTGGTTTAAGAAGTGAAGTAAGCAAAGTGCTGGGATTATGAGTGAAAAAGCGTATGATCTGGCGGGGAAGTGTGGATCGTGCTGTAGGATCGTGAAGCACGGTGTTTTTTGTGTTCAGTGTAAACTGTGGTTTCATTGGGACTGTGCGAGTACTACTATTGAAAGTGTAAATCAGTTTGGTACTGTGAAGTTTGTAGATGTAAGGCTTTAGTATTAAGTCAGGAGAATACCATTCTAAGCCTACAAAAGGAATTGGAGCTTGCAAGATTAGAAATTGAGAGCTTGAAATTGGATAGTAAAATTAAATCACCGGAATTTCATGTGTATACCAATCCTAAACATAGGCGTAGAAGTTTTGGGTGTCCTCGTAACAAAGTTCCTGAGTTGGAGTTGAAAAACAGATTTTTGGCTTTGGAGGTGGGTCTTCCCAGGCTTTGCCGGAGGGAAGTGCCTGCCACGTCACTTCTGGGGACGAGGTCTGTTCTCAAACCCAAGCCAGGAAAAGGGTCCTCTGATGCCAAAAGTAGGGTTTTAGTTTTAGAAAGTAGTCATGCTAGAGGCATCAGAGAAAGACTCCAAGTGAAATTGGGTGAGAAATATACTGTTAGCAGTGTTTCCAATCCCAATGCTGGTCTTAGCCATGTGGTGGGGAATCTTGCAGACATGTCAAACGATCTCAATAAAGAAAATCATGTGGTAATAGTGGGGGGACCTGGAAATAGTTTGGATAGGAATCTCAATTATTCAATTGAGATGGATATAAACCACATTGCTGATGCCAGTAGCCACACAAATGTGAGCTTTGTGAATCTCTTCTGGAGGCATGACAAGCCTTGGATTAACAAGAAGGTGAGGGTGGTTAATCGAAGACTTGATCAGTGTCTTGGTAGAGAGGGAACAGGCCACATTAGAATTATAGATGTATCATCCATTGAGAGGAATGCTTATACTACACATGGATTGCATTTATGCGCTTATGGCAAGGATATGCTGAAGCACCTCATTGCTGAGAGCATTTCATGTACATCCATGGGTAATACCAGTAATATTCCTGCAATTGTTAACAGTAGAGTCTCCCCTTTTTTAGGCTAAATAAGAGATATGGAAGGACATTACAAGTAATTGAAACAGAGAATTCAGACAAATATTGCACACAATCAACAAAAAGACATTACTCATTAACAGTATTTCATCAAAATATTCAAAGTTTAAGAAATAAAATCTCAAGAGTTATTAATTAGTTTCCAAAATGAAAGTAAAAACCCAGATACCTTATGCATAATGGAACATCACAAGGACAAGCAGGAAATATTACAAATCTCAATGGAAGGCTACAACAGAGCAGCATATTACTGTAGAAAAAAATTCTCTAAAGGAGGTGTGAGTATCTTGGTTAAGAAAAACATGCAGTTTGACAATATTGATCTGGATAAATACTGTATAGAACAAACATTTGGGTGTTGTGCGGTTCATATAAAAATTCCAGACAATGAACTAATTATATCAACAGTATACAGAGCCCCAGCTGCCAATTTTGAAAACTTCCTATAGAATCTGGATGCTGCTCTAAAATATCTATTCAAGCCTAAAATTGAATTTATACTTTGTGGTGACTTAAATATAGACTTCATTAAACATAGCAACGAAAAGGAACAAATTTGTTCATTATTATGAACATACAACCTTATGCATACAGTCAACTTACCAACTAAAATTCAACAAAATTCCAAAACAGCTATTGATAATATTTTCATAGATATGTCTAAAAATGAGTACCATGAAATCCAACCCTTAACTAATGGACTTTCAGACCATGATGGACAGTTGCTTAAAATAATTATAACATTCCCCATTCCAAAATAACGAATCATGTATCCAACTACCGAGTCATTAACAGTGAGAACATAAAACTCTTTAATTACCAGCTTTCAGAAAACCTGGGGAGAAATATACAAAAAGAACAATACAAATGACAAGTTTAACTCCTTTCTAAATACTTTCATAAGGATTCATAACTGAAGTTTTTCATCTCATGTAAAGAAAATTATTAACACACCTAGAAATGGCTGGTTAACACAAGGTATTAAGATATCCTGCAAACACAAAAGAGAACTCTACTTGGCTACTAGAGAAAGCAACTGTGAGAAACATAGACAACACTATAAAAAAGTATTGTAAAATTTTAAAAAAGCTTATAAATGTAGCTAAAAAAACTCTATGAAAAGCAGATAGAGTCCTCAAATAACAAGCCCTTATACAATATGGAAAATTATAAAAAAAGAGACTGGTAAACATCATACAAAAAATGAAATAAAAGAAAGTAGAGTAAATCATATCACCACAAAAGAAACAACAAGAAATAACATTATTTAATGAGTTATATTCAGTTAGCAGAAAATTTACTGTTACAGCCAAACAACAAGTGGAGGACACTATTTCATATTTGAAAAAAGTAAGTTTACAACAGCCTATTTGTACAGAAATAGTACCCACGAGCACGATAGAGATAAATAAAACAATAAAATCCCTCAAAAGCAAGAATTCATCGGGTTATGACGAAATAACTACTAAGATATTAAAACTATGCGCCAATAAAATTAGCAAACCTTTAAGTCATATATGTAACTTCTCCTTTGTAACAGGAATTTTTCCTGACATGCTAAAATATTCTATAGTTAAACCACTATACAAGAAAGAGCAAAAGTCACAACTGTCAAACTATAGACCAGTATCATTACTAACTGCTTTCTCCATAGTATTTGAAAAACTTATGTTAAAACGAATATGTCACCACCTAATTAAAAATAGTATTTTTGCAAAGGAGCAGTTTGGATTTAGGAAAAACATGTCAACCAATGATGTCACTTTCAACTTAAGGAATGAAATTTTAAATCACTTGATAATAAATGTAATACACTAGGAATATTCTGTGATATATCAAAAGCATTTGACTGTGTAAATCATAATATACTCTTATCAAAATTATCATATCATGGCATTAAGAATAAAACATATCAATGGATTGCATCTTACCTATCATACAGATATCAAAAGGTCATAATAAATACGGCAGATAATTCCAAAATATATTCCAAATGGTCAGAAATAAAGCATGGTGTTCCACAATGTTCGATTTTGGGTCCATTATTGTTTCTAATATATGTCGACCTTCCCAGAGTAATAAATGAACATGCTCACCCAGTACTCTTTGCAGATGATACAAGTATTATAATTAAAGAACACAACATCAGTCGCCTCTCAGAGTTATCCAACGGTATTTTCAGTATGCTAAATAATTGGTTTGATAGTAACAAAATTCATATAAACTTTGAAAAAACTAAGCATATCAATTTTCGCACAAAAAATAAAAGTATTGCAGACATAAGAATTGAACATGAAGGCAATGAAATTACTGAAACTTGTAGCATAAAATTTCTTGGTCTTATTATAGATCATAATATGAATTGGAAAGACCATATTGACTACATCCTACCAAAATTAAGCTCTGCATGTTTTGCAATTAGATCATTAATTCATTTTACAAATAAAAGCATCCTAAAAACATTATATTATGCTTATTTTCATTCAATTATGACTTATGGAATAACATTTTGGAGAAATTCAGTAGACGCAAAAAAAAATATTTCTTTTGCAAAAAAAAAGGTAATAAGAATAATGGCAGGTGTAAAGAAATCAACTCATTGTAAACCACTATTCAAAACATTTGGAATTCTACCATTAGCCTGTAGAGTATATTTTAGCTGTACTTTTAACCGTGGTTGACCACCCAGAAGTGTTCATAAAAAATTCAGACATACACAGCAAACCAGAAATGGGCAGGACTTACACAGGCCAAGCAATAACCTACCAGTATTCCAAAAAGGGGCTTACTACAATGGTTTAGTATTATTTAATTCACTTCCATCATATATTAAGGAACTGAAAACTAATAAAAATAAATTCAAGTTAGCATTAAAAAGATATCTCATCACTCACACCTTCTATATGGAGGAGGATTTCTTTCATTCAAAAAAATAACTGACTATAAAATGTTACCAAATTTTATAACTACATTAAGTATAAATAATATTGTTTTAAACTTTTTTTAGCTCTAATGTACTCTACATAAGAACCACAATTTTTTTACATATAAGTACACAATGTAATTATGTATTTATGACATAATCTACATCCTAGAGTAGACTAGCTTTCTTTAAGCTGGTCTAACTTACTATAGGGTCTATAGATTGAGATCTTATGTTATGTTACAGTAATTTAAATATATCATGGCCATCTTTAACTTAATTTATAAATAAAGAAAATAATATAAATTCCTTCATATAACCATAGAATAAACAGTGAAAACTAAACAAAACAGATAAGCTATTGCCAAGGAGAAATACAGAACATTCTCATCCAAGTAGTTACCAGTTAGTCCACAATTAACACTCAAACTGTGCACATTCAGTTCTACATTCACACTCATCCAACTTATACTGTGCATATGATCATTCTTTATTAAATAATCATGGACATATGCATAAATTAGAAATACACCGAGAATTAAGATGGAAAACAATGTTTTCAAAAATAACAATTATAAACGTTTTATGATTTTATTTAATAACAGCAAGTTCATGTTTGGGAATAAGTATCTGCGTTATAATTATTTATAAAGGAATCTCACACATTATCATTGCCTTTCAGATATATAAAGAAATCTCGTAGCTCAAAAATTAATTATAAAAAGAACCCAACAATCACATTAAAAATTCAATTTGGCTTTCGCAACATGGGACTCTAATAGAAAGAGAGAATTTCCAAATAATTAAAAATTTAATAAAGAAGAGGATAATACTGGAAGGCATCACGATACTGCATGAAAACTGAAGGATGATTGGTGGCTACACAACAACGGAATAAAGGGGTACATCGACAAGACGGAAGATGACCAGAAACTATAGCAATAGGACGACGACCATCAGGCAGCCGAGAATTACAATACAAAGAGAACCACAAGTGTAGAAGACATCAAATAGTAGGATAAAGACATTTCAAATTTTATGTTACTGAGAAGCAAAAAAGTAGTACCATCCAGAATGAACATTCAATGTCAGACAGAGTTGTCCTCTGTGGCCTAGGGATACCATGCTAGCCTTTGGTTCCCAAGGTCGCAGGTTCAAGCCTGGCAGAGGATGATGGATTTTTTTGGCATAAAAATCCTTAGCATGGCTTCCATTGGAAGGGAAAGCTGGTGGTTCCATGTTGTAGATTTACAGCATGTAAAAGAACCTCATGCCTGATGAAGCAACCTCTGAGCAAAATTTTGGGTCTTTCACACCCAATATAGAATGGGATGCTAAGGACCATAGTAGTTATGGAGCGTCCATAACTAAAACTTTATTTAATTTTAACGTCAGATAGTAGAATCAGCTAGGGAAGAAGTAGGAAATCCAGAAATGATAGACGAAAGATCTATGGAAACAAGTCAGGAAAAAAAAAACAGGATTAACATTTGAAAATTTATATAAATTTATGGGTGAGTCAGTTGAAAATAGAAAAAGGGAAACAGTACTTTTAAATAGGAATTAGAAGAGAATAAAAAGGAAGATTTACAGAGTAGGAAAGTCGAGATAACAGAGTTAAAGCAAGAAGTAGAAAAGGGCAGGAAAGAATTAAAACAGAGGATAGAATGGAGTAGGGAAGTTGAAATAACTGAGTTAAAACAAGAAATAGAAAAGAGAAGAATAGAGTGTAAAGATAATATGAAAATTATAAATGATAGTTTAAGGTAAAGAATAATTTGAAAATAAGATTGAATCTGTTAGTAATAAAAGAAAATTAGATGAAAATACTGCAAAATATAGAAATGAAATGCTAGAATGTAAAAACAGTATAAGACAGTTAGCTGAGAAAATCAAAATAGTGAAAACATGTCAAATAAATTTTGAAATGAAACAAATAGAGCTAAAGAAATCATTTGTAAAGAAAGAAATTTGGAGTAGAGAAAATATTACACACATAGTAATATCAGAGATAAAAGAAGTGACAAATGTAATGCCATTGCAACAAAAAGAAATACATAATATAAAACAGGGTAATAAGGAACTAGAAAAAGAAATGAATGAACAAATAAAGATATTAGAAGAAAGATTTAAAAAAGAGCAAGAGAGTATAGATAAAATAGAGTGGCAAGTGCATTGCAAAATAATAACAATAATTGCAAATTAAATGAAATACCTAACACACTTGACCTTTGGCAAAAACATAGATCACAAAAAGATGGAGGAAAAAAAAAACACACACATGATAATACTATGAGAAATTCAGAAAAGAAAAATCACAAAGGAAAGGAGGCATATAAGCAAATATATGTAGCAATATTGTATTATAATAGAACCTTTCAAAACAAATCACTTAGACAGAAAAGTAAACATTGAATTAAACGTAAGCTTAGAAGGTTGCTAGGTCCAAGCTTTCAAGTTTATGTCTACATCAAACATAAGAAACTAGCCAACCACAGAACTATTCTACTCTCATGATTATTATGCAATCTCTGCAATGAATCGCTAACTGTCATTCTGTGTCAAATCACAAGCCAGGAATCACTGGGATATCTATAAAAATTGCAGCAAAACAAATTATGGTAAATTATACTTTTTTTTTAACATCCTTTAACCAGGCAGCTAGCTCTTATTCATTTTAATGCATATTCATAACCTCTGTTGTCTGAGGTTGCTTCTCAGATCATATTAACTCAGTAGTTTCATGCTTGCATGCAATTGGCTGCTGTTTATGCTTCCAATTGTCACTGTGAATGACAATATATTGTGTTAGGTTTTATGCTTGTTTTACATTGTTATGTTTCAACTCATTTATGTGTTAATGCTTAATTCTCATTATGTATAAACCTTTAGAATTGCAAGTCAAGAATTAAGTGTCACAGCACAGGTAGATTCATTTGTATGTTGAAATAATCCTTATATTCCAGTAACAGAAAATATCTGTTTAGCTCTCAAGGTACTCGTCCACGATGCCAGTTTTATGGCATGCCACTTTTCTTGCGGGCCACAAATGTGGCACATTCTGTTTACACGCAGCTTGCAAAGTTGCACGATTTCAGTTGCGCCACTATAAAAGTGGCATGTCCACATAAATGTTGCACCGAGTGTTTACACGATGCTATATTTGTGGCGGTAATTTTTCTACATGCCACTTTCTAGTCAGCTGTGTGCTTCGTATGGCGAATATGTCGTCTGATAATTAAGTTTTATCCGTAGCATGCCTGTCTCTTATTTTACTTATCGACATAGAGAAAAACGTAAAAGGACGGCCAGAAAGTGTTGGGTAAGAGAGTGGATTTTAAGTCGCAAATATTGTGGGGTTGTAAACAACTTGCTGCAAGAGCTCTACGACAGAGATCAAAATTTAGAAATTTCCTACACATGTCAGCGGTTGATTTTAATTATCTGCTTAGAAGAATAGCACCTGTAATACAAAAGCAAGATACAATAATGAGAAGGTCAATATCAGCAACAGAACGTCTTGTGTTGACACTGAGATTTCTAGCCACAGGTAATTCGGCTTAAAATAATGGAGCGGCAACATTACTGAGTTTACACTTTCGGCTGTCATCTATATAATAAATGTGATTTTTTTAGGCAGCAGCTATCAGTCAAAGGTGTATTTATTTCTTATATTTGGCACAACAAGAACTAAGACTTTGTGCCGTTACAAAGAACTGTAAGTATTAATCCTCATACTGCAGCAAAAACGTTAGGAATTCAAGAAGTATGTTTTGCCGTGAAGGAGAGTTTCCATGGCAATATCGCTACATTTAAAGTGAGTGTGTTGGTATTTACCAAAGAATCTACTCATCTACTGCATCATTATTGGTGCTGGTGTGGTAAAACAAACTGCAGTACATCGTAAAATTCCCATTTTGTTTTATACTTGTCTTGTACCACTTCCAGATTTCCCTGCCTTCATTTTGTTCCTTTCGTTGGTGAACTGGGTTCTCAACCTGTGGATTTTTACTTTAATTTCCTCTGCTGACATGTGGAATTCTATTTTTATATCATGTAACGCATTTTGTCGCTTTTGTTTATTTCTGTAATCCGCAGTGTCTACTCTCCACAAGCAATCTTTGATCTCAATCAGTTCAATAAACGCTTTTATCATTTCCCTCGTCCATTTATTGTTAAGGACATTATTAGCAATGAAGAAATAAATTGTCACCGTGCTGCAATAAATTGTTCGTATTGTTAAGGAAATAAAATGCACGTAGCTGTCTTAATTCCGTATTAGTGTAACACAAATTATAACCCTTGTACCTACCTCTCAAACAGCTATTTATTATCACAGCAGACGACATAGCATAAAGTTGCACGGAATACGCCACAAAAGTTTTCTAAGCTGTTCAAGCCACTTTCAGGTGGCGCAACTTTCTTTTTTTCGCTGCGTACACGAAGCAACTTCCTAAGTTGCACGCCACTTAGAAGTTGCGCTTAATTTGAGTTGCGCGTGTAATTTTCCTACTTGCTTGGCAGTTTACACGATGCAACTCCACTTTTGTTGCAGAGTTCGAAGTTGCAAGCCATTTAAGTTGCATCGTGGACGAGTACCTTCAGTTTCCTTTAGCTGCAATTTCTCATTTCATCCCCTCTTTCTTTTCCAATCTCCAACTGCCATGAGAAACATCTTCAATTTTTAATTACAATAGATTCTTGATTATCCATGGGCGGTAAATTCTTGACTATCTGTGGGTGGATAAACTGCTTTGTCGATTATGTGAGACTAATTTAAGATCTCTCTTTCTCTTGTCAATTCTGTTAGCAGCTTGTATAGTGTCCAAAACAAGGCGATTCCTTAGTAATATGTACTTCAAAGTGTTCTGGTGAATTGTGATTTAATAAGGACTGTACAATAGCTACAACCAAGTAAGCTTTCAGGTTGTTTTATTGTTTTTGCCCTTCAAACAGGAACTCCTTGGTCCCTTAGAATATGTAAAGGAACATAAATATATAACCTGAACTTCTGCATTAAAAGTTGCACCCAGCTGTGAAACCATGGACAACGAGAACATTGAAGAATGCTGGGATCACACAGTGTTGACTGATGAAATTTTTATGTACAAATGGGGGAGAGAGAAATGATAAGTTTAAACAAATCCAATGATGATAATCCTCCACTCATCCCAGAAAAGCATATGTCATTCAACAGCTCTTGAATGGACAGACAATTTGCTAGATTACCTCAAACAAGGATTTCTTGCTATCAAAAAATTAATTTTCAAATGTCACATTGTCTAATCATACATTTAAAATCATCCTTATTGCAAACTAAAACACCCATTAATTCATGAAAAAAATTCTTCAGATTTCATGGCACTAAGAAGTAATTTCACATTATGGGTATACTACAAACACTAAAGCTGGTTCACAACAACAGAGAACAGTAACCAGAATGAGAATGACAAAGTTGAAATACACGTATTCTAATGGAAGCATTCACAATTGATGGGAAGCTTTTCCGGGCCCCGGGAATTGGAAAGAAGATTTGGACAAGTTTTAACTTTCTTGTTCTCGTTTTCCGGGCACAGTATTATAGATCCATATTATGCATAATAGACTTTTCACTATAGAAGTTATTCTAGGCAGCTGCAGCTGCAACATGCAACAGCCACTAGTGCTCTCTTTAGTCATAAGCTTACACATGAAACTGGAAGAAATTAGTAGCATATGTGCTTCCTAAGCTCAGATCCTGACACCCATAGATCCATTGAGAGTTGGTTCTTCTAGTGAAAGAGTCATCTGCAGTTTATATGCAACTTAAAACTGGCTATTGTCTCAAAATCAATGGCAAAAGCTACAAAGAACAGCAAAAAAACAGTAGAAATTAGCAAAGAACAATAAACAACTTTAATGTATGCCATTAAATAAGGAAATGAAAATTTGGTATGACTAAAGAAATCTGAAATATAATCAAATATGCATTTAGGTAATGTTTACCCTGTCAAATTTTGCTCTTGGTTAACCTGCATTATATTGACTGAATTGAAAGCAGGTGAAAAAATATCATTGGTCAGTTAAAAACAAATGAAATCCTAATGCGCAAAATTGACTTTCCACTTTGTGGTTGATATGATCGATATGTATTCCCATTCTCATTATCTGCTGTTGTGAACCAAAATCTTCTATACTGCACTGCTTCCCATTCTCATTTCCATTTTGATTACAGTTCTCGGGCTGTTGTGAACCATCCTTAATAGTGTGAGTGCCAGAATAACCATAAGAACACATTTGGGCGAAAAGTACAGAATTTGGAGAAACCAAATTTAATGTCTGGATTTTTTTTAAATTCACTCCAAAGTTTCTTCAAAGTATACAAAATGATTTCTGAACATGGATATGTGTAGCCACACTAACTTTATTCTTAATTCCACGAATCAGTCAGGAATATTCACCTGGATAAAATTCTCCAACAAGCTTAATTATATCTGTTGAGAGCATTCCACTGTAGTGGGAAAAAGGTGACATGTAGTATAATTTGCGAGTTTGTTTTATAATTGAAAATTGAGAACTGAGTAATGATATCTCTCTATATCCTCAGGGCATGTCACAGGAAAAATTTCTTTATGTTACTATACTATCAATATGAAGTATAGTTTAACTTTCACAAATTTAAACTCTTTCATTTATTTTTCTTAATAATGTTCTAATTTACATTTTTTCTTATACTCTTCTGTAATATTGCACATTATTTCATTGAGATATTCCTTTACGTTGATACAATATTAGTTTTCTTATATAAACTTGAGTCTGGTGCTGACAGCGGTAGGAGAAGGTGGTACGGAGCAAGAGCTGAAAAATTGACAGAATGGAGGTGAAAACAGGAACGGCAGAAATGAACCAACTAATGGAATCCAAAGAAAACTCAAGGTGACTCAAAGAGGTTATGAAGGAGCAGAGAGAAGAGATGGTACAGCAAATAATGGATCACAAGAAAAAAAATTGAAGATATAGAGAAAAGATTCGAAGCAGGACAGAGAAGAAATTGGGTAATTTTCGGAGTGACAGAAGAATACGAAAACCTAGAAGAAGTAGTGTACGCGATCATGGAAGGACTAGGTATAAAAACATCTGGTTGGGAGATAGAGGACTTGTACCAAATTGGAAAAAGAGGAAAAAAATCTAGACCCATTTGTATAAGAATAACTACAATGGAAAAAAAGAAGGAAATTTTAAGGAACACTAGGAGGTTAAGAGGCTCAAAAATTTTTATAGAGCAGGACTATACGAGAGAGGAACAAATTCTGAAAAAAGAACTAATTGCCAGGTTGAGAGCAGCAAGAGCAGCAGGGAAAAAGGCATTTTTGAAAGGTTTAAAATTATTCGTGGAAGGAGAAGAATGGAGTATGAGTATACGGAGGAATGAACGAGAAAAAATATGCAAACGTCAGCAGAAACAATGGCCCAGGACTCATACAAATCAAAGAACCGAGAGAATAGCTGAGTCGACAGTTTGGAGAACAGAGCAGAAAACAGCTGATCAAGACACAAAATCGACAGATGCGAGAAACAACCATGAAAGGAGAACAGAAGAAAATACAGAGGAAGATCCAACAGCCATAGAGGGAGAAGAGGAGATAACATTGGTAGCAGCGGCGGGACGGGAAGAGACACAAAGGAGAAGTGGGGAAGTAATAAGAGTGAGAATGGTCAGTGAAGAGGAAGAAATTGCAAGAAGGGGGGAGGGTATAAAATAATAGATTTGAGAGAAGGGAGGGTAATGCTGTAAGGGGAGGAATGTGTCGACCTGGTATCCAGACGTACTAGTCTCAGAAAAGCAATGGAGAAATTTACGTATCAGGATAAAACAAAGAACAAATAGGGAAAGGAAGTAAATTGATACAAAAGAAAATAGGAGTAAGGCAGGGATGTAAATTGAGTTCATAATAGTAATCTATTCATAGATGATATATTAGGAATAAAAATAAGAAATTAGCATTATCTAGTAATAGGAGATAAGGAGTGTCCCAATTCAGGTTCATTATACGCAGACGATTTTATGGTAGGCAGCGTATCGTTGATAGGGTTACAAAAGCAATAAGTGAAATTCAAGAAAGTGTGAAAAATGGGGAATTGGGGTAAAAATCATAAGGATGACTGACTGAATACAAGCTCTAAGAAACAAAACCAAGGACTTGAGGGAATAATAAGGAAGGTAAATGGAAGAAAATGGTATAGAGAAGTAAGGGCCTCTCAGCGAGCAATAAGGCCAGGGAGCCAAGCAATCTGAGTGGCCCAATAAGAAAACAAGCACCAGACAAATTGTACAATAGATGTAGGGGTATAAACAAATATACATTGTATGTATTGTAAACCTGTAGAATAAATTGTACAATAAATCTATTCATTCTATATAAACTTGGATGTAGAAGATATATTATATCTTACTTATAATGGTGTAGCACAAATGCTAAGCATAAGCACTAATGAGATACTGACTTTCTTCTGAAGAGAATAAGATTATTTATTGCTCCTTGGCAACATTCATTACTCTATTGCCACTTCACATTTTATGGAATAAACAAGTTTGTTTATTTCATTGCCATGTACGCTGCCTTCTACAGATTTTCCTTTACATATAAATTTTAACCATGGTTGCTATCTAAATAAATTCAACTTGAAAACACAAATATAGGCAACATAAAACAAACTCGCAATCCCATAATAAATATAATACAATAATCGTGATGACATCAAAAATATGCAAATAGCATAATACACACATAAACATTACCAATTCTGTATATTTAATATTCTTACTTAAACAGGTAAGTCAAATTAATTTATTTAACCTTTGTGCTTCACTACCTTGTCTGGTTGTGGAATGGATAAAATTTCTTTTTCTTCCAAAAGTTTCTTGTATTGACAAATTGTATATTCTGAAACTCCAAACTCTTTACACACTATAAAACTAATAATTAAAATGAAGTATTTAAAACAGTGGAGCATGTCAATAAGATGTTAAAACACTGGTCAGCAGGTTAAAAACGCTTGTTGCTCCACTTACTTAAAATTCTATTTGAATATGTTTCATAATCATATTAGTCAGGAAATCAAACTTTTAAAACTAGCCAAGAACCATAGTTAATTAACGGTATGGGAAAATATACACATCATTAAAAACATAAATCGAGCCATGAATTTTGAAACACCAGTGATGGACATCTTATGACTGACCAATAGAAAGAGAAGCACACTGGGCAACAAGCAAGTGGAAGAAGTTACCTGACGGGTATATCAGTTGGCCGGCTCGCTGAGGATGAAGAGCACGTCTCTTCGAAACATGTTCAAATAGAATTTTAAGTGGAGCAACAAGTGTTTTTAATCTGCTGACCAGTGTTTTAACATCTTATTGACATGCTCCACCATTTTAAACACTTCAGTTTAATTATTAGTTTTATATTATGGTGGTTAACAAGCCAAAGAAGTGAAGGTTGGACGGATACACATTCTTCAGGTAACAAATATTTTTTTTAAAAAAATGGCGAAAATGGAGGTTAGAGAACTGTATAATTTTAATATGAGATTTTATGGCCACAAGAGAGATATTACAAAGTTTATTAAATTACATATGAAAAGAAGACATATTTTTGCTAACATCAAGTTTTCTAAATATGTGCCTAAAACATCAGCTAACCCCGAAATTCATGGACAACATTGTTAAGCATAATACAGACAGTACTCAAAAATAAAGCAATAGAGAAAAACGTATTATTATTATTATTGGAAAGATCGAAACAGTACACTGCATTAGCAAAAACAGATCCAATGTTACATAACCTACATCTAAAATTAGTAAACAACCTAAAAATTATTATCTTTGAAACAAAATAATATGACAAAACTAAACGTAATTATGAGCAACAAAACACAAAAACTTAAAAATAAAGCAGAACACCTACGAAAACAAACAGATGAAACTAACCGGGTCAGAATCAAACATAATACAAAAAACACTGATAATGTTATTAACCTGTCGACACAATCCTTTATGGAGAAAGAAATGACTGTGCTAAATCAAGGTCCTAAAACGTGCGTCAGCTATTCACACAACATAGACGATTTCATTGCCGATGTTAAAATCGCAACACACATGCTTAAAGACAACAAAAAAAACAGTAGCCACAGCAAAATGTCAGACTGTTTTAGATCATATTTTATCCTCAAGATACACGAAATCAGATTTTAAATTGAGACAACTGACTGGTGAATTAAATGAGAAAACCCATACTTTACTTTAAAGCAGACAAGGGCAATAAAACCGTCATAATAGATAAGGATGACTATATAAGCAGAGTGAATAAAATGTTACAAAATCCAGATTATCAAGAAATATCTAAGGATCCGTTAAGATCTCACACATACACAGTGCAGAAAATAATCAAAGATAGTATGATCATTCCTGATAAAAAACACAACTTGATGCCTAATAACCCGATGTTACCCAAACTGTTTACCTAAAATCCATAAAAAAAGATAATAGCATGAGACCAATTATAAGCAACATACACGCCCAAACATAACACCTGGCTAAATGATCAGTTGAAAACTTAAATTCCATAGAAAGATTTGAATCTTTAAGCATCAAGAACACCTTTGATCTTGTTAATAAATTAACAAATGTGACCATTCAGGCAAACAATAGTTTAGTATTATTTGACGTTAGCTCTCTATTTACTAATATCCCTACAGAAAAGATACCAAAACTTATAAACCTTTGGCTTCCGGAACGCCGCTTTTCACCAGCACAAATTAAAGAATATATACAATTGATAGATTTATGCATCACACAAAATAGTTTCATGTTCAACAATAAGTTTTACCAACAAACTTCAGGTTTGGCTATCAGCAATCCCATATCGCCACTGTTGGCCGATTTATACATGAGCAAATTAGAAATGCATGTCACTAAAGCATTCCCATACATATTTAAAACATGGTTTAGATATGTTGATGACATCTTCGCTGTCGTTCCTAAAAAACTAAACCAGAATTCCTTAAAACTATAAAATCTGCAGTCTAATTTATAAAATTTACGAGTGAAATAGAGCAAGATGGATGGCTACCTTTCCTAGATTTAAAAATTATGAGAAATATGGACAGGTTAGAATATGGAATTTACAGGAAACCAACACATGTGGATTATTGTATTAAAAACAACAATTTCAACCCAAAAGCACATCAACATGTCATTTTTCACAGCCTGATATATAGATTGTTTAACATCCCATTAACTGTAAATGAATATAACAAAGAACTGGAGCACATTAAATATGTCGCAGATTTGAATGGTTTTAAGGCCAGCATTGTTACAAAAATCATCAAAAAACATAGAACATGAAAAACTATTAAGGACATTAGCACATTAAATACTGGAGACACACAGGAAAGATTCTGAAAATTCACATACCACCCATAAGTATTCAACAAATTCAGCAAGATTTTCAAAGATTATTACATAAAACTGGCTCCACAAAATATAGTGTGAGAAAATTGCTCAACTATCTTTTAAAAAATACTACTCCAATAAATTATCAGGAATTCACTGCATCAATTGTGAAGATTGTCATAAAATATATGTTGGGAAGACAAAGAGAAATTTGGAAACCAGATTAAAAGAACATTTCTGAAATATAAAGTATAAACAGACAGATAAATCAGCAGTAGCCCATCATTTTTGGTCACATAATCATAATATTAGCCACAAAATCAAACTTAAAACCAGCCAAGAACCATGGTGAATTAACTGTATGGGAAAATATACACATCATTAAAAACATAAATCGAGCCATGAATTTTGAAATACCAGTGATGGACATCTTATGACTGACCAATAGAAAGAGAGGCACACCGGGCAACAAGGAAGTGGAAGAAGTTACCTAACGGGTACATCAGTCAGCTGGCTCGCTGAAGATGAACAACACGTCTCTTCGAAACTTGTGTTTTTAATCTGCTGACCAGTGTTTTAACATCTTTAGACACTTTGTCTTGACCAAGAAGGTGGAGCCATGGTAAGAATTTGAACTTTTATTTTTTGGCTAGCAGTGGACAGTTTCTCTTTCACAAGTTCTACGAACATATCAATATCTTCAGCTTTAACTTTAATGTCTTTTAAGCAATTGTTTGTTTAGGTTTTCTCTTTATCAGCATAATGGCCACTTCCAACTCTCCACCTGATGTGCTCTTCACATTCTGCTGTCTTTTGTACTGCTGTTTTTCGCATTGTGGACATCACTTTTGTCCAGGATGCACATTTATATTTTTAGAGTTGGGCAAATTCAGTATTCACTGTATTCAAAGACTTTTTATGGGTTTGGGATTATATTTTAAGAAAGGATCAGCACAAAATAATTGGTATCTTTCATACTTCATTAAATAGTAACACTTTAGGCCTAGATGTGTTTAATCTTTGGGTAGATTTGCTCTCCAGCAAACTAAGTCTTTGTCATCTGTTGATACTTTTGTTATTTTAAAACAGCCTCATCTTCACATAACTGCACACTTGCCAACTTCTGAAACTGAAATCTGTATAACTTTCCCTCATTCAGCAAAGCATGATAGTTTTGTAACGACATGAAATTTAGAATGTATAAAATATACAACGCAAGAGGCGCATCTAGAAAGTAGGTTTCCCTATTTTTTTAAAACGAAAACATAGTTACATAAACAAATTTATTGGCAACAGGTACTACAATGTTTGAGCTATTTTTCGACATACTCACCACAAGAATTGAGACACTTGTCATATCGTGGGATCAACTTTTATACAAATTTATTGGCAACAGGTACAACAATGTTTCAGCTATTTTTCGACATACTCGCCACAAGAATTGAGACACTTGTCATATCGTGGGATCAACTTTTATATTCCTATGCCATAGAAGTCTGCTGCCCATGAATGGAACCAGCGAGTGACAGTCGTCTTGAACTCTCCGTTGTCAAAATGCTGACTGAAGAACAGGAATTTCTTGAGGTGCAAGAAAAGATGGAAATCGCTGGGAACAAGATCAATTATTTTTATTATAGTTGGAGTTGCTTTTTTTACTTTATTAGGATGAAAAGTTTTAGGCTTTATGGTGGATGATCAAACAGCTCCCAGCCAAACTCCTACAGAACAGTTGCTGTGTGCCAAGCTGTATGTGGACGAGCATTGTCATGGAGCAGCACAACACCTGCAGTAAGGATTCAACGCCTCTCGTTTTAATGGCACATCGCAATTTTCGCAGTGTTTCACAGTAACGGTCAGCGTTCACTGTTTCACCCCTGGGCAGGAAGTCAATGAGCAGAATGCCCTTCCTGTCCCAGAACACCCTGCACATCATTTTCTACACAGACACAGTCTGTTTGAATTTTGTCTTGAACGGAGATCCACTGCGATGCCAATGCATTGACTGCTGCTTGGTTTCTACAGTAAAGTGCAAAATCCACATCTCATCGCCTATGACGATCCTGTCAAGGAGCTCGTCACCTTCGTCATGATACCACTGCAGAAATGTCAGTGCTGCTTCTAAGCATTTCGTTTTGTGCTCGGGTGTTAAGTTTTTCAGCACCCACCTGGCACACAATTCCCTGAACTGCAGGTGCTTTGTGACAATTTCATGCAACAAGGATCACGATATCTGCAGGAAATGGCTGCTGAGCTCCGTAATATTGAAGCAATGGTTCTCCACGATGCGCTGCCACACCAGCTCAACAAAGTCGTTAATGCTGAGGGACAGTTGCCCATTGATGTCCAATAGTTTTTAAAGTTAATGTGAGATTTGAGTTTTCATCAATATAGCTCTTCATCATGGACACTTTGACAACCTTTGGAAAACTGCCTACACCAGCGATGCACCATCTGTTTGCTGATGATGTTTGGCCCCTAGACCTGACAGAGCTGAAGATGAATTTCAATCACTGCTATGTTTTGTGCAGTAAAGAACTTTATCACTGACCGAACCTCACAGGCAGTGGGAAAACGAATAAGAGCTGCCATTTCGGGACACTGCTGCCACGCTACTAGCACCAAGTGGGACCTGTCTGGCCAGCATAAGATTGATACATCATAGATCTGTTATGCATGCACAATTTTCCCGGTTAAATATGTTTACTTTAAAAGAAACAAAATCAGGAAACTTACTCTCTAGATGCACCTCGTAATAAAGGTAAAAAAATTAAATCTAATGTAAACCACAACGAAATAAGAAAAAAAAAAACCATTCCGTAACCTTTTTCAAGCAGCAGAAAATTGCAGTACATATATATGCTGCAGATTGTGGACATCAAGTTCATTAGACAACACTATTCACAACTAAAATAATGTGGAGATGTTTGCTGAATATTCTACATCATGTTACTTTAAGCTTGCAACAGTACATGCAGAGCCTTTTCAGCTTTCAGCTGTAGGTATAACATTTTCAAGAAAGTCTTTATTGAAAATATACTCATAGCACATAGTAGTGCTACTGCAATTCAATTACGAAACTGATCGCAATGTGTTATTAAACATCAGCGACCTGAAGTTGAATCTATTCTTAATCACAAGACACCAAACATGTCCACATTCAGCATTAATGTGTTGGATAGTTAAAATTACCAACATATTGCCGCTATTTTATTGCTTTTAACATTACATATGATCCATGAATACAAGCTAATCTTGCCCATTTATCATTTTCCCTGCATAGCAGGTTGAATCAAGCATTAGCATCTGAGGCTTGAATTTGATAGGTTCATTCAATTTCCTCTGAGTTTGGGTTTTTTCGTGGTTTAGGTGAATCCTGGGTTGGATATTGTGTCATCCCATCTCCTCTCAATTCATTTCCTTTCAGGGATTGTAGGGGCTGGCACGATGATTGGTGGTATGTGCCACATTGGTGAATGTGCTCTAAGGAGAAAACTGCTTCCCCCAGCACGAAAAACTACTCCAAACCAGTTCATCCATTCTTCAGATGGGAGGGGGCACATCAAATGAGTATCCATCTTCCCCTACTTCCAATGAAGTGATCAGAATGCAAATTTAACTCCCTAATTTGATTTTAAAATAAATGGGATTTCTGTTTTATAAACATCCTTGAAGATCTGGTAACATTGCTTCTTTCTGTCACACATGCTTAAATTCTTCCCGCTGCAATAAACACACATCAAAGCAAACACCACCACTTTCTAGGCCATAAAAAGATTTCTAGTCCATATTGTACACTTCATAACATTAACTACATGCTACTGTCACAAAAAATTGGGAAATGTATACTACAGCCATAGAATGCAATTAGGATAAAATAATTTATATGAAAGAGTTGACTTTACAGTTACTGAATGTTCACCTGTCACTACTAGTTCTAGAAGTCAGTACTGGTGCAATAAAATTTTAAATCTGCCCACTATGCATTTTGTTGCCGCCCACATAAGGGGGACCATAATCGTGATTAAGGTCACACATTCAGATAAGTTTTAGCCTATCATGACACTGTGTGTCAATTAGTGCCACACATCCAGCCTTGTAATACTAAGCTACAATATAATGCACTATTATTTAATGCTTTGTCATGTCTATGAAGAAAATCTGCAATACTTTGAATCTACCCACACAGCTATAAAAAGGCCTCTGCTTCCACATATTTTATGGGAAAACTGTAAAGTAGGTAAGTATGTAAACAACCTTATGACAAGCCAAATTATTATGCAATCTAATAGTGCAGAATTCAGGATAATTTTCCACTTTAAATTAATGAAGTCTGGCACCTTACATAAATGTTTAGTTATTAAATTCAAACATGCAATAGATGTGCTCGCACAACAGACTCCTTTTATCTCCAATCTGGGAGTTTTGCCAAGCTGCAAGGTCCAAAAATTCCTCTCAGGTAAGTAAAAATTCTCTTAAATCATTAACAAATACTTCATTCTAAAAATGCAGAGCAATGTTAATAGCAAAATATGCATACTCATTGTTAAAATTATTTTAATCTCCTCAAAACAAGTTATTTGTATCCCCATAGGTAAATAAGAGCATTTTTAAATTAACTGTACAGATTAGTTTACCTGATTCTTTTCATACTGTTTCACCATATCAGCTCTTGGTACCTTAATTGTTGCATAAGCGATAAGTTTTTGCACTTAAAAAAAAAGTATTTTATCTAATAATATAGAAACATCTAATGATGCACTCTGTTAAACTGCTGGTAAATTGCTGAGAAAGAAAATTATTTATTTATTTATCCAGTTTGAACACAACACTATTTGAAATAAATAAGAACTAGAAGAAGTGTAGAATGCAAAAACTGCTATCTACAAATTAATTCCTCAGTCACAACTGATTTCAAAATTCTCTACGTCAAGGAAGAAATCACTCAAAACTTCCTTTTGACCTTGAACTGATCAGAAATTCCAAACTATAATTGACTTATTATAAATTAGATTATTGGTTAATGGTGGAATATACTCGCTTTGAGAATAAATTTTTGGAAAACACAGGGATGTGGCAACCAACATAACTGTAAAACTACTTGCTACATGAATGGGATATTTTAAGGTATTTCATTGTACTATGAAAATATAATTACAAAGTTTTAACAAAATCTAAGGCGGTGGGTTACATTGGCTGTATGAACTGACATGGAATGATCCTTAAAGAATTTACTGAACTAATATTATGCAGCTGTATAACATACTTACCTGAGTCTGGAAATGTGTAAGAATTTTTCTTCTGGCTTCCAATACCTCATTCTGTTTCCCTGTTACAAGAAAAGTAAGTGACATATCTTTTGATGACGATATTTCTATGTGAGCTCCAGTATCCTTCATGATGATCAAACAAGTGCGTAGTGATTCTCCTTCACCAAATTTGTCACTGTGATCAAACTTGCGCTCCTCAAATGGTACCCGGAACACCTGAATAAAGATAAAAATAATAAGTCATCATAAGGGTTGAATAGGGTTTATTGTCCTAGAGTAGAAAGAAAGGAAATAGAGACAAAACAATTTCAGAATCAAACTAACTTATTTCATGAAATACTAATTAATTAAAGAATCTCTTCAAATAAACAGCATATGGGCCTTCTTGTGCTGCATATCGCAATTTTTTCTTAAAGTTCTGAAACAGGACTTTTCCATGTTTTTCCACCACATGCTTCAATTTCGCTTGAACTGTGTAATATTCTGATTGAGTAGCTTCTTTGCAATCATCTGCTGCTTCACCATTGCCCAGAACCTCTCAATAGGCCTGCATTGGGGTACTGAAGTAGGGTTGTCTAAGCTTGGCAACGTATTGAATATTGTCCTCTAGAAACTTTGTTGTACATCTGGCATAATGACATGATGCCTTGTTCAGGCCAGAATAAAATAGGCTGAGTTACGTTCAGACTCTGTATCGATGGCGAAGAATTTTCCTGAGGCACTCACTGATGCATACAAGATCGCGGTTCATATTACGATCAGTCACAAACTAGTGAAAGTCTCCCATCTTGTGACAATGCCTGCCAGACCATCATGCTTTTCGGAACTTCTGTTTTCTGCCTAACCATAGCTTCAATAGGAATCTGTGAATTAGGCACTATAGAAACATACTCATTGACATTCATCTCTAAGGCATCCCATTTCACTTTAGTCTTGTCATCAATGATGTAAAAAAACATTTCTCCTCGAAGGTATTGCTTTTTTATATAACTTTCTATAATTCTTCTTAGCCTTTTCCTGATCGTCGTCTTCTTTCACTCTTGTCACCTTTTGTCTTTTTACTGAGCGAATACCAGCTTTTTTTTTTTCTGTTATTCATGACAGACCCTTGTGATATTTTGAACTTTATAACAGCTTGGCGCATAGACAGATTTGGCTCTTTTAAAAAGTTTCCTTGTTTTCTCTACCATTTTCTGACTGGTTGCAATAGGCTGGGGTCCAGATCCTCTATTGTATTTCACATTGCCAGTATCAAGATAACATTTAATAACACGATTGATGCGTCGCACACACACACACACACACACACACACCTAGTTCTTTAAAATGATGTAATGTCAATGCACGATCAAGATTGTGCCTCTGGATAAACTGGGCTATCTGAATGTTTTCTTCCCGAGTTGATTTTGCTTTTAGCATGACTTGTCACTCGGAACACAACATACACCCATGCAAGTAGCATGTGTACTGAATTACCTGCTTGATTTTGACCTTCAACTGCAGTCTTCACTGTGTACGACACCTTAACAAGTCAAGACAATAAACCCTATTCAACCCTTACTTATTTTAAATTCACATACTCATCTCATGGGATCTAATCTGTTAAAATGAAATTAATTTCAAGAAGAGATAAAGTGCAGCAGATGAAAGATAAGGTTTCTGCAATGAAGATAGATGCAAAATATATTTGGTGCACAGGTGTTCTTGTTGAGTAATGTGGATGCCATAGAAGTACCTCTAAACAGTAAAGATATGTATCAGGAAAAGAGCTTACCTTGGAAAGAGGACTAAGACATTGGTACAATTGGAAATTGTAATGTGGACAGAACACATTTCAAAATGGTTGATGAATAAAAGCATTTATGATTAATTTAGAAACAACCAGCTTTAATATACATATGGATGGCTAGGGAGAATGTCAATTTATGGAAAGAAGCAATGAGTAGACTTATAGAAATTCACAAGCCAATGGTATGCTAACAGGAAGACTAAAACTTGTCACGTTTAAATGGAACAAAATTGGGAGAGGGAAAAAACACAGATATAGTTATTTCCCATATACTCTTACTATCTTTCCCTTTTTACATTTATTTTTTATCATTTTCTCTTTTCTTTGCCTCTAACAAACATTTATATCCCCTTATTTAAATAACGAGCCGAAATCAGCACTTTGCTTCACTCACTTTTACTTACATATAGTACATATGTTTCACAGACATCTCCATCATCAGCTACCTTCAAATGCAGGAATGATTAAATGTGTAGATGATGATGCAGACGTCTGTGAAACATATGTACTACGCATAAGTAAAAGTGAGTGAAGCATTAAGTGTTAATTTCGACTCAATGTTAATTAAATAAGTCATCCTTTCACTTCACTGTGTACCACTTCCAGTTTGTTTATCATTAAAAACGAGAATTCCATACAAATGCATGTTTTTTATAGGATCATTGGACAGCTCAAACTTGGTACTTATCCATTTCATTACTTTCTAACTACATTAATGTGCACTTTTTCAGTGTATATTTGCATATTTTGACCTTTTTGGGGATAAAAACATGCGTAGTGTATATATAAGGCAGTTTTAGCTTAATTATGCATATAATATACATTATTTTCAGCTTAAATGCATGTTTTAATAGTTTTGAGTAGCTTTTCCATTTTATGATCCTTATTTTTGCTTCAGGAATCAGGACTAAGAAAGAAAAGGGGGGGAGGCAGATAACAGAAATAGAAAGTTAAATTCTCACAAGAGGCCCAGAATTTTAACGACAGCCCTCTTCAGACCGTCTGTCATTAATAGATTTATTTATCCACAAGAATCACGGGAGGGCCTTTGATTTCACGACAATAGAAATTAGGCTTCTAAGTCAGGTATCACGGCTGACACGACAAAGACACAGCTGCAGAGCGATCTTGTGAGATTTAAACAAACCTTACTAGCAATTTTGATCTAAAACTGAAATCATTCACTAAACTGTCTTCGGAGAGAGGGAGAGAGAGAGTGTGGTAAATGTCTATGTTATTCTGTTTGGTGTTAATGTGCTTCTAATATGCTTCCAATTAAAACTTCCAGAAGTGTACTCCTTGCACAGTGGATGAAAGAAAAAGATTTTACTATATCAAATGGGGATGTCATATTCTGTGATTGTTATAATAAAGAGGTAAGTTATTCTTTTTCCAAAAATTTTCTATGGTACTTGTTTTTTGTAAAACATTACAACATTTATTTTAAATAATTAAATAAGAATACGAGTGTTTTTAAAAATCATATAATTGGAAGATCCTTTATAATTTCAGATAAAATGCACTAAAAAATGTCAAGTCGAACAGCATGTCGCATCTGTATCACATACTGCAAGAATGCAAAAAACAAAACAATCTGCAACACATCAAATCCAGTCATTTATTACTGCTCCCGCACCTAACGCACCACAAAATAATTTTTATGTAGATTTGTGATGCTTATGTTGGAGCAGATATACCGCTTGAGAAACTCAGAAACCAAACTCTTGGTCTTTTCGAGAAGTATACATCAAAAGATGTCCCTGATCCCTTGACATTGAGGAAACTTTATGTTCCAAAATTTTATAATTAGATAGGCTTATGTAATGTATGTTCAAAAATAAATTTAATTTTGTGTAAAAATAAGTGAAAACTATTTTCACACACATAAAAATACTTCTTGTTTTGCTAACCAGGTATTGGATAAAATTCACCAGGACTTGGGAACTTTAAACATATGGACACCAGTAGATGAAACAACTGATTCCATGAGGTGCTATGTTGCTAACCTAATTGTAGGAAAATTAACTGAGGATGGGCCTGCTCAACCCCATCTAGTGTGCTGTAAAGTCCTGCAAAAAGCAAATAAGTCCACAACTGTTAGTCTCTTTGATGATGATTGCATGAGTTTTAATCAGATTTTGTAATTGAATAACATTTTAAACAATTATTTTATTTTCATTTAAGATCCTATTTTTATAAATCATTATCTGAGAAAATGATTCTCAAATTTTAGGTATTATGTGTCCAAATAATCTAAATAAAAGTTCTTTTGTTGTTAAGTGATGCTGCTCCCTAGATGCTGAAGGCCAGGAACACAATTAAAATATTCTTCCCAAATGTAAAACACATTACATGTCTTGCTCATGGGCTCATCATGTTGCCAAAGCAATATGCTGTAATTATGACAAAGTCAATAATTTGATATCGACTAAAAAGGTACATGTAAAATTTAGGTTTATATCAGTTTTAATGGTCGCAAAGCTGTAAAAATAAATTAGTCATTTTGATATTTTGTTTTATATAGGTGTTTCCAAAAGCCCCTGCATGTGTAGCTGCTTACAAACAGAATCTACCTCAGTTACCATTGCCCCCTCGCCCAACTTTATTAGATGGGGTACTTGGTTGGAAGCTGCAAAGTTTTACTCTTACAATTTTAATGCCATTAAATCGGTATGAAATAAAACTGATACGCAATTAACTGCAATAAAATTAATATTTCAATATTTAATCCTAAGTATTCTAAAATTTTTTCTTTCATTTTAGGCAGTAAACAGTTTCTTGCCAGATGATACTGCATGTATCAGAGATGCACAAGCAGCATTTGAATGCAAAAATGTGGAGGATTCAATTTACATTAAGACAAACTTCTCTAAATTGCCCTCTACAATAACAAAATTAGAAACCATTTGTCTGCCACTGGTAGATTCAATGTCAATTGTTGAGGAATTCCATAGATTCTGGTCATGCCCAAGGGAAAGTGGGAGTAGATGCAAAGAACAAACTAGATAGTGACAAACAGGAATCCAGGCTATGGACTCTTTTCAGTGAAGAAGTATTTTGTGGTGAAAACATGAACGAATAACTTGACATGACACTGTCACAAATATGTTTGTTCAAATTTGCGCCTGTAACTTTTTGATGCAGAGAGGTCATTTTCTGCCTACAAAAATATTTTGAATGGCAAGCACAGGAACCTAAAAAAAATGTTAGGTTGTTAGCTGTGGAAAAATCTGATGTGTTACACTCACATGACTTTCTCTACTCTTGTGTACAAACTATTTTTACAAACGCTTATTCTCCATATGCTTCATGTTAATCGAGATATCGAGATGTTAATCTTATTGTTAATTTCCTTGTAGATGCAAGGGGAATTGCTAGGCTTTAAGCGATAGTCAAATATTTTAAGAGGTGGTTACTATGTGGAGTATTCCATTCTCTTTGCATTACCAGGACAAAAAAAAACATGAATAATGAATTTGGGAAAAAGTATAAGTATTGGAAAATTTAAGGGAATAACAAGCAATATCTCGAAAATGTATATGACATAAATTGTGTATTTTAACGCGATCTACATTTTTTGTGCAGTAAAATTTTGTCTATCTCTTATGGTTTACCAGTTCACAAAAAGTCGTTCACATGAAGAATACTTTTGGAGACATTCCCAGAAAACTCGAGATATACATTTCATTTGTCATGAAACTATCTTAAACATATGATATTTTAATCAAAATCGTTAGAGCCATTTTTGAGAAAATTAAAATTTTCGAAAAATGTTCCATGTAAAGGGTAATCTGGGGTGGCGGGATTTTCTTGAAAACCTTCGTGTCGCATCTCTGGAAGATACTGAACCTAAATACCAAGTTTGGTGTTTATCCGACTGTTCGTTTCTGAGTTATGCTGTTCACACACACACATGGACATGTTTCCAAAAATGCTTTTTCTGGATTCAGGAGGTCTGAAAACATGCATTTCCAGTGAAATCTCGGTATCGAATTTTTGGGTGGGAATACAATACTTCCCCTACTTACTATACGTAGTAGAGAAAGTAAAAAGGGAAGTGAATTTGAATTGGCAACCAAAACCATAGTGCATATTTTAATGCATTTTTCACTTGATTGTGCATGTATTGTAGTTTGATAGTGTATGAATACATACATATTTTTGGATTTTAATAGTGCATGGAATCCTCATCTTTATTTAACATATGTATATCCCCATTTACGTATCATCCATTCTTCCCTTTGTTCCTTTTCCAATTCCCTCCATTTAATAAGTTCTTTGAAAACCTTTTTTTTCTTTTCAATTTTACATTCATCATACCACCCTTTGTTTGATTATTTCCCTGTTTTATCTCCATGTCTGTCCCCACTCTTTTTATTAATTTCAATAACCCTAGTGCTTTCTCTGTTTTTCCTTCCCTTAGATGCCCCATTATTCCACATTCTATGACTTGACTTACCTTTGAGCTTAAAACTTTGGTGAAGCTTCCTTCTAACCGCTGCTTCCATTTATATACTTTTAATCTCTCTATTTGCATTACCTTTCATTCCCTTACTTATTCTTCTTCTTCTATCATTAATTCCATAACTAGTGGGAAATGACTGTTATTCACTATCCGATTTCGGACAATAAAATTCTTAATTTTCTCCTGTAATTCCTCACTACATAGCATATAGTCTATTACACTTTGCCCGCTTGTGTTAGCATATGTGAATTCGCCTTGTTTAACCTCTCCTACTGTTCCATTACAAATTAACAGATTGTTTATTTCAGAAAGTTCCAATAGCTTTTTTCTCCTTTATTTATTACACTATCCCTACTTCTCCTTGCTCTTAGTTCATTTTTTCCTCCTCCTGTTCACTTCCTAGTAATCTACATTTTTCCCTTCCTATCCTGGCATTAAAGTCTCCCATTACAACAAGCCCTTAATCTGGCCACTTATTTCTAATTTCTTCCATGTCTTTGTCTATAACTTTTTTCATGTTACTCTCATGAAAATCTGATGCTTGTTGGTGAGTTTTATACTACCCCAACCCCTATACTTACATTTACCTTATTTGTTTTATTATCACTCATAAAACTTTGCTGACCTTGTTTTCTATCACTTCTGTTTCAATACTAGATCGGCAGATTTGGAAGAAGAAAAATAAGGATAAAGATGGATTTTCAAGTATGGTTGTCTGTAGTAACATTAATACTAATAATTGATGGTGTAAAGCAAAACCCAGGGCTGGTGGAATTCAACCAGCTGATGAAGTCATATCTTTTTTTATAAATATACCTATTCCTTCAGAAATTCTTCCTTTCTCGTGCCTTTTACTTACACCTTTGCCTATAACTCTGAAATCTTTAACTCCATTACTTCCTTTTCTCCTAATCATGTCTCTGCCACCTACAATGTCCATATTTCTCATTATATTTTGCATTTCCCCACTATATATATCTTGCTTTTTCTACCCTCAATGTTCCAAAACACCATATTTATCTGCTTACCCTATTTGTTCTTTGGTTTGTCCTGAAATTTTAACTTTTTCCATTGCTTTCCTTAATCTTGCATTCCTAAATGACAACACTTCCCTCCCCATGCTGCATTATCCTGCCTTCCCTCTTTTCTATTAATACTAACCCCCTCCTCCTTGCATTTTCCTCTGCTTGACTAACACTTTCCACTCTTATTTCCCAACCTAACACTTGCACATCTCCAAGCTCTACACACACGCTTCTTGCTGAAACTATTTCACTGCTCCTTGCTTCTTCTCTCGACTCCCCCTACTTGTATCACTTCCTCGTTTACCCATGCTGTCAGTACCAACTCTTCTTCTCCCTCCTCACCCAATTTGTTTCTATGCTCTCCCTCCGACTATTCTCCCCACTTACAACTTCTCGTGTTAGACCTGTTAACCTCCCTCCTTGCACCATTCTCCTGATCCATGTGTTTAGTTGGTTCATTAACTTGGTTTCCCCGCGATTTCCTGCTGTCATTCACAAATTCTTTCTCGGTCATTCCTCCGGACGTTCAAACCCCACTTCTCACCTTCCACCACTAACTGTAGCCCTTTCAAGAGTGCCTTCTTCCCATCTGCTCTCACTTCTTTCATCCTTACTATTAATTCTTTTTTTAAAATATGCTATTCTCTTGTATAATCTTGCTGAATAAATATTGCCATGCCTCTTAAACTTCTTGCATTTCTTAAAATTTCCCACTTCTTTCCCATTGTCATTATTGTGATAATAGGCCTAGGTTTTGTTCCTCTTTTCCCAATTCTAAATATATCCTCTGTCTTCCATCCAAACATTGTTAATCCCAGCACCTCTTCCATGATCTCGTACACTATTTCTTCTAGTCTTCTACTGTTCCTCCTCCACTTAAAATATCATGTTCTTCCTCTGTGCTGCCTTATATCTTTTTTTCTGTTTCTTCAATTCTTCTCCTGCATTCTATTATCTGTTGTTCCATTTCCTCTCTGTGTCTTTATAACCTCTTCTAGCCATTTTACGTTACTCTCAATTTTTCACCTAATTCTTTTCCCAGAGCCTTGAATGACTTCCATCAGCTGGTTGAATTCCACCAGCCTTGGGTTTTGCTCTACACCATCAATTATTAGTATTGATGTTACTACAGCCAACCATACTTGAAAATGCACCTTTATCTTTATTCTTCTTCTTCCAAATCTGCCGATCCTTACTTATACATTTGCATGTCCACACCCATTTCATCGGAAATGGCAATCAAGGCATCATTTGATGAACTCAAATGTTTTGTACAGACTGAAGGTCATGAGGACATATTTGATATCCCGATGCGTATCTTTAATTCAGATGAATCTGGTTTCTTGACATCTCCAAAAACAGGCTTTGTTTTAGGTCCAAAGGGTTACTGCAACTTTTATGTGTTAGCTAAATTCCAGGCATGGGGTGTTATTTTCCCCCTGATGATAATTATATCCTTACGAAAGGGTTCCAGGTAACATTGTGCAGAATGTAAACCCTGAGTGGTTTATAGGAAGAACTAAAAGTGGACGGATGAAGAGCCAAGCATTTTATGATTACATGGCCAATATTTTCATTCCTTGACTCAGGAAACATGAAGTTAAGCTACCAGTTTTGTTTCTAATAGATGGTTACTGATCCCACCTTACATATATTTTAAGCAAATTGTGTGCTGATAATGGCATTTTTCTGTATGCCCTCCTGCCTAATATAAATCTTCTGTTGCAGCTTACCAGTGTTTTGTCTTTCAAGGTCTGAAAGCAGGTTGGTAAAATCTTGTAGCAGAATGGAAGTAAAAAACAAATAATAGATGTGTGAAAAGGGTGCTGTTTGCACCTTTACTCAAGAAAGGGGCACTGCAGATAGTATTAAAAATGGATTTTTTAAAACTGGTCTATATTCATATAATCCTGATGCTGTGGAACATGATTGCCATATGAGTCTGAATCTCTTAATTCAGGCAAAACTTGGAAACCTGTTAATTTTTTCTGTTGAGCATCTCCTGTACATAGAATCAGCAAAAAAATTGGGAAGGGCTGAAGGGTTTAAGGAAACAGCAAATGGAGGAGTATGGAAAGGTGAAGAATCAGCAAGGAACTTTTCAAACTGTGGCTGAAGCATAGGACAAGGGTTATGAAAAGCATTCAGAATGTTTTAAAATAGATAGAGCCTATGAAAGATGATGAACCACATATCAGTCTTGCGAACCTCAATGAACCCAATCAGAGCAATCATGGAACTCGACGAGAAAAATACCTAGGTCAACATTCATGAAACTGACATGAAGTACAACAACTAGTAATAATGGAGGTATTTAACTACTAATAATTATTTCTACACTAGGCAGCACCAATCAGAGTATCAGTCCCGCTTTTGCAAACAGCGTAATCTGGCCAACAGAAACTATGAAAAGTCCAAGCAAGAAAATAAAAATTAAGACAATCTGATGCAGCTACATCTTCCAAATGGTTAAAATACTGGAAAGAAAAGGAAGAAAGAGAGCAAAACCTTAAACAAAAATTAGCCAAGGTAAACCCACAACTAAATCACAGTCCATGAAAAGGAAACTTGAAGAGAGTGAAAAATCAGAGGAAGAGGATATTGTTCAATTTCAAGATTCCTCAGATGATGATGATGATGGATGATGTAGGTATAGGACTAGCCCAATTAATAAATAGTGATGAGTCAAGTGATGTGCTAACCCTGCCAAGCAAGAACAATGCTATTCCAAGTGCTTTTGTATTGGCTAGAGTTATGTCAAGAAAAAGAAATACTGTTTCCTACAGATATGTTTGTGTAGTTTAAGAAATGAAAAACCAGTAAGAGATCAAAGTTAGAGGATGCAAGTCAGTCCAGATAAGTTCAAATTACACAAAGATATCATTTTTGTGGCAGATTTGGGTGATATATCCGTTTTATCACACCTAGTATTTAGAATATTAAGGACAGAATGTGATTCCACTTTTCACACAAAATTGATGTTAATCAAACATAGGCTAGTCTAATATCATGTCAAGTACAAATAAACCTAATTTGCATTCAAATCTGGTTACCGTTATTGTATTGTAAACAATGTGATTATTCTTAATAAAAGTGAATAATCATAAGTAGTACCTTAATTGTTATGCATGTCCTAAATGTGCATTGTGGTCAGCCACTATAGTAATATCTTTTCAACAACTGGGACAGGCTGGTCAACTATTGGCGAGTTATCACTTTCTATTGCAATTTATTTATTTTTGTAACAGCCTTTATGTATTCATTATTTTTTATACTATAATTCAATTGATAACTTTTGAATGAATCGATTAAGCCTAGCTGTGAGTCCCAGATGTCAAAATTACAGAACTGAAAAATTTACTACCAAAATTTCACTAAATGGTCCACCAATGATGTGTCAACCCTATATGAACAGAATGACAGTGTCCTGTGGTATCAAAATTTAACGCGAAGTTAGGTTACAATGCCTAGGTTCATGTGTGTATATAAACAGGATTCAAATAATCTGTTCTTGTGGATTACATTTTACCACTTGGGTTGACAGTTTCTTCTGCACATGCACAATAGTAACAAGATAAGTCTTTTTTTGACATTCTGCAATGAGTTTGCTATAAAAGGAAGTGTCTTAAATGATTGGGGGGGGGGGGGGGGGTTCCAGGCTTCCCAACTGTTCCCATCTACTTCTAAACCTCTAATTTTGGTATTTTTACTGCATTCATCTCAGTTTCTTACAATGCTTTTTTTTTAAGCGGGGGGGTGGGGCTGGATACAACAGTTCAGCTGCAAGCAGCACTGAAGGCAGTAATGTTGCTCCAGAGGTCGACACGTCATGGCAGATGATGTAAATGCGCAATACCAGGTACCAAGGGTTAAATGGAAAAAATGCTGCCATGTTAGTAAAACCGGAAACAGTTTGGTATTGTTGCGAACTGTTGCATGCTGTCGTAATAGTGAATAAATACAATAAAACAGAATATTAACTGCAAAACAGTAAATAAATGCAATATAATTTAATAATAACCACAAAGCAGTAAAAAATATTCTGGTTATTATCTAATGCTTGGTGTTTACTAATGAACATTAGCGCTCGTGCACTACTAAATAAATGCAATACTAAATAATTACCGCATAGCAGTAAAAAATATTCTGGTTATTATCTAATGCTTGGTGTTTAGTAATGAACATTAGCGCTCGTGCACTACTAAATAAATGCAATACTAAATAATTACCGCATAGCAATAAACAAATGTAATACAACTAAATAATTACTGCATAGCAGTAAACAAATGTGATATAACTAAATAATTACTTTGAAGCAATAAGCGAATATAACAGAACTAAATAATAATGAATGCTACTATAATTATGTCCAAGGACATATCTGCTCTTTCACAATGCAATTGTTAGCCTTAATAAAGGCTGTTTTGCACCGATGCATATAAGGAAGACAGATGTAGATGTTCTGTGAGACAGGTGTAGAAGAAAGATAGGCAAATCTGCTCTTAGTGTATCCTTGTTGAAAATGCTTATAAAAGCAAAAGGAAAGCGAATAAATTACCTTAGGAGTGAGTTTAGAAGTGGATGTGATCTCCTCACTAAGAGCAGAATGTCAAAACATGAATCATTCGAGTTTTAGACGCACAGATCCCTCGGCTACGCCCTGTTGTCGCTTCACAGTTGCAGCCTATTGGCCGCAACTTGCTACACTCATCTCCTTCTAAAAAACATCCCTCGACTACGCTTTGAGCCTGAGGGCCCTCAATATCTCGGCTACGCCTTGAGGCTGAGTATCTTACTGGTTTTGGCAGCATTAGTTATTCAACACATCATTTTCATCACTGTAGAGAATACACTAAGAGCAGAATGTCGGAAAGATGAATTTCTTGAGGATAGACAAGAAGAAATATGAAATTTTGGAAGAAAAGAAAGATGAAAATGAAGTTCTGAGGGAGAACACGAATCAAACGAGAGCTGCAAAGATGTTATGCTGCAGGATAATTCTCGGAGTGTGTCACAAGAAAATTCTGAAACACTCTCCGATTGGGACAGCTGTTCCTGTACATGAACTCATCAAGTATGAGTTGAAGAGCTCCTGAGAAGTGCCAAACTGCATCCTAAGCTTGCTAGCTCTTCTGCAAGTTGTTCTGTGTTCCAATTTTCCACTAGGACAGCGTCACTATTTAAGATCTCATTCTCTGCAACAATGCGTAAGTGGCCCATGTTGATTGTTGACTGCTGACAAAATCACGCCAGAATACATAACCAGTTCAATAAATCATGCCAGACAATACATAATCAGAAGTGCTTAAACAACTTTGGCACATTTAAAAGGCCAAATGGCACAAACTTGCAGAATTATAGCACTTTTTTCCTACAGAGTGGCCTGCTTGATGTTCCGCAGTACCTGCCATGATACATCGACTTCTGGAGCAACATTACCCGTAAGGCATCAAACCCCATGGTTTGTTTATTTCACTCCAGGTTATATTAAGCTAGCAAGTATGAATAGGATTATGAACTATTGATATCTTATTATCTAATGTGTTGGCTTCGAAGCAGCTATTTACTGTTTATACATCAAACCTTGCTTTAATGAATTTTGAATGTTTTTGACAATTTAAGTGTAATGATTCTTGTTAAAATTCAAGTCAACTGGTGAAGACCATCAGAATCCATTTCTCTTACCTATATCCTTACCAAATGTTATTTTCAAGATATCTTTCAGTATTCATAATCATAACTTCAGTTGTAACACATGAGTATATTTACAAACATAATCCCTCGGCTACACTTTGCAGCTTAAGGCCCTCAATGTTGCAATGGTGGCAGCAGAATTCCAACAGTAACACTCCCATGATGAAAGTTTGTGTGTTACATGTCGATAGTGAAAGTGCTCCCTACCCACATACAGAATGTCAAAATTCAGTAATTGAAGAATAAAATTATATACGAGAAGTACAATCATTATATCCATTTTATTCCTGTCATGTGCTGTATGTTATGGAGGTATTAACTGAGACTTAAGTCCACTACAACAAAATTTGGTATAATTTTTGTGTCTTCTTTGCAGCACACGAAGTGAAATTTGGAAACATTCTAGGGCAATAAATTACATTGTCATTCAGCCACAGACACGCTACATAACTATATTAAACAACTGGAGCATTTGTTCTCACTTTCCTATATATGAATGTCAATTTCAAAACGGTAACTTACTTGCGTTACCACAGAAGAACCAATTCTCATTTTATTATTCCATTGCCCCAGTTGGTTTGAGGCTGGAGAGCCAGAGATTGCGGATTCGGGTAATGCTGGAAAAACTTCATCGTAGGTGTACGTCGGTGGCTCATAAGCGGCTTCCTCCTCCATCACTGCTTGCTGCATTGTTGGGATGTCCTTTTTCGCGCCAAGTCGTTACAGTAACACTATAATATATTAAAGAAAAAACCAAAAAACATTACATTACATTCACTCAAGTACAAAGTCAGAAAGTTTGCTTCCTGATGATACTTTGTGAACCATACGTTAATCTTATTCCGCTTAACAGACAAACAACTGTGCAACTCTAAATACTTATATTTCTTCCTAATAGTGTAAAATATATCTGAAAAGTTGCAACCATATATTTTCCCTACATCAAACATACGTAACACAATATTCTGCATTTGGCAGTCTACGTGTCACAGCACAGGCCTTAACTGCATACTGACGTGGGTCCTTACTTACTGTACTGTAATCCAGATAATCCGTCCTAGAAGGTCGTTAAACACATCCCTTTCGCCCGTCAGACTCGGTATTCACCTGAAACATTGAAATTATACTTGTTTCGTCACCTATTACAGTATTTATGGTCCAAAATAAAAACTCCAAACGCAACACATATCTACTAACCGACGTCCATCCACGAAATGAACCGGTTCGTGCGCCTGCGCAGCATATTACGGTAACAACTGCTGGTATTGCTTCTGCGTTCACTAGATAGCGCTTTGGCTGTATTCCACACGCACTTAATACGTGTTTCCATAGAGGTATTTAAAAAACCTATTAAATTTTGCTGATATCACTCTCAATAAAACCCGACTTTACTAGGCGTAATGCTTGCACACCTAAAAGACTGTTGAATACTTCCGCCTGAAATTAAAATTTTATCTCAATGTTATTTTTAAAATATATATTATACCTATACTTTGAATAAAACAAGTCACTGATACTTCATATTCCATACATTTGATTAAATTGAGCCACTAATGAAGAGGCAACAATGTTTTCCTAAATTAATGAGCAAGCAGGGCCCTATACAACTCTCACAATCCAATTCAGGTTCCTTATTGGCAATGGCAAATGCAAAGGAGGTTTGCTCACTCGGCTGAAGTCCCCACCAATTCTTTTTACCTTCTCTACTACGTATATAAGTAGGGGGTGTATTTAATTCCACCCAAAAATTCGATGTCGAGATTTCACCGGAAATATACGTTTTGAGGCGCCCTGAATAAAAACAACATTTGTAGAAAAAAAGTCTCTGTGTCTGTCTGTGAACAACATAACTCAAAAAGGAAAACTCGGATACGTACCAAATGTAGTATCTAAGTTCATTATCTTCCAAGGATGCGACACGAAGATTTTCAAGAAAATCCCCCACTTCAAATACCCTTTACATGGAGCATTTTTCGAAAATTTTTATTTCCTAAAAAAATGGCTCCAAAGATTTTGATTGAAATACCATGCACAAATGATATTTACATGGTGAATAAAATGAATTGAATTTTCTGGGAATAGCCTTTCAATATCTCTTCATTCGGAAGGAATGTTATGTAATCTCTATAACTAGTAAACGTTAAACGATAGAAGAAAACATATTACACAAGAAATGTAGATCTCTTTAAAACACATAATTTATTTCAAATAATATTTTTTGTGGCATCAGACTTTTCCAAGATATCCGGTATTAATGGTTAGAAATATTAATTACTTAGTCATTCTTTAAAATCCTTTCAACATTCAATTGTTTCTTGCGATTGCATGGAAACAGTGTGGAATTTTAAGGCAGCGTTTAGCGTCTACTTCTTAAACATTTAACTATCGCTGTTCCCTTTGTATCTATAACGAATTGTGCAATGCAGCTATTTCTGCAAAGGTTTGTTTTTACTTAAAATGAAATAAATAAAAGAATAAGCTTTAATAAGAATAGTTTGTATACACACTAATAAGCAATAGAGGGTAGAGAAAGTCATTTAAATGTAACACATGAGATTTATAAAGTGGTAATTAATTGTTGTTTATCACAGGCCGTGTGTAGACAAGGTTGGAAGGGTAAAATTAGACCGAAAAGTTAATGCCATAGCCGAGAGCTAAACCAGAATCCTCAGTTCCGTCCGGTTCCTTTGCTTGGGTTACAGAACAGTTAGCTTTTTGTGTTCGTCTTTGCAGGACAAGAGAGATTTTAATATTTATGAACCTTTTTTTTTTAAATTCATTCCAGTTACAAATCCTACAGGTTCAGCTTAGGCAGAGGCTATTATTACTAACCCCTTAGGCTTGGATACCTACAGGTTTAAGCTATCTTCGCGGACGAGGTTATCATGGCGCAATTAATGTGAGTAGAAGTTTCAAAGTTCAAGTAGAGCTAATCCTTTATTGCCGGAATTATTTTGCTACACATGCCGCTTTTCCTCTAATGCTGCAGTTGCATGGATTTTATGATTATATTATTAGGAATACACTACAATCTTATTGCAAAAATATAATATAAACATATTAATACTCATACAATCTAAAAAGCTATAAATAGACTAATTTCATTGTTGAAGGTTACTTTAATATCAAAGTAGGAAAACAACGCAGTTAAAAAACCTATAACATAAAAAAACGCCTTTGCAACAAATATGATACACCAGGCTAAAAACGTTTAAAGATCCCCGTCAGGCTGCTTATGTCCAAGTAATGTGAGTAGAAGTTTCAAAGGAATTCAAACAGAGCTAACCCTTTATTGCTGAAATTATTTTGCTACATATACCACTCTTCCTCTAATTCCAAACCGGCGTTTATATCCCTTTCACCGACTCTGCAGCTTAAGACACTCCAATAACCGTGTTCGTTAGTGCAATACGCAATGAACTAACCAACCACTCAAAGCCAAATATCGCGAGTTCGAGTCTCAGCGACTAAAGTTGAATGCGCCTGTGGTAAAGGACGGCGAGAGCTCAGCTAAAATAACCGATGTAATGGCGGGCTTAAATACTCACGGGTGCAGTTTCTTGGATTTTGCTGATTATTATTAAAAACACTACAATCTTATTGCAAACATATAATATAAAAATGTTAATATTTTTGCAATATAAAACAGTATAAATAGACTGATTTTATTGTTGAAGATTAGTGTAATATGAAATTAGGAAACCAAGCCAATTAAAAAAACCTATAACAAAAAATCTACCTTTGTAACACATATGATACACCACGCTATAAACGGTTAAAGAAGATCTACCCTCAGGCTGCTTATGTCGAAGTAATGTGAGTAGAAGTTTCAAAGGAGTTCAAGCAGAGCTAATCCTTTATTGACGGAATTATTTTGCTACATATGTCGCTCTTCCTCTAATCCCCAAACCGGCTTCTATATCTCTTTCACGGCACTACAGCAAACGCGACTCTAGCCGTGATCATTAGTGCGATACCAAATGAGCTGGCCATTCATTCAAAGCTAAACGTAGCGAGTTCGTGTACTAGCGATTGCAGTCGAATGTGCCCGTGATAAAGGACGGGGAGAGTCCAAGTAAAGTAACCGGTGCAATGCCACACTTGGATCCTGACGGGGTTACATTTGACTGCAGTTGCATAAATTTTGGTGATTATTATAAAAAATCTACAGCTTTATTGCAAAAATATAATGTAAGAATACAAGAATATAACATTTTTACAATATAAAACAGCTACAAATGGCCTAATTTTATTGTTGAATGTTATTTTAATATGAAATTAGTAAAACAATCCAATTAAGAAGCTTATAACATAAAAGAACAGTTTTGTAACGAATATGATACACCAGGCTATAAACAGTTAAAGAAGATCTACCCTCAGGCTACTTATGTCTACTGTGCGAATCTTTTGCTAAATTTGGCACTATCAAAGTCATGCATCGTCACATCTTTAAGAAACTGCATTGGTTTTGTTGAATATGCTATAACTTTTTATATGTGTTTCCAGAAAGAACAACTTTACTGACACAAAACACAGCTCTGACCTGATACTAGTAAAAGTGGCAATACATCACACACCTTACACCAATTGTGTAAAGCAAGTTGGGTACAGCACTGTGTAGCGTTGACTATCTTAGTAAAGTGTCTTACAAGAGAACTTGTCTAAAACTTGTCAATTATTAGCCATTTTGTTACGTTGGAGCTTTCTAGTTAGTTTTTTAGAGTGCAAAAAAGCGTTTTCAATATCATATCCCTTATCAATGTCGAAACAATCCTTAGAATGTGTTTTAGTCTAATACCAGGTGAGTCAGCTGCCCCTAGGTATTCGTATCTATGCAACCCGCAGTTTATGGTCTAATTGTAAGCATTGACCGTTTTAGCAAAAAAAAACTATTATTGTAGCTCTACCCTTCTATTCGGTACTATACGCAACTACCATTATTGATTAAAACCCTGAATTAGAACCAAGGAGCCTCGAAAGGCTAAAAAAGACCGCTCTTCATGGATATAATGCTTGCAAGGAAGTAGAGGAACGTTCTCCCGAAGAATGGGACAGAATACGTGGGTTCATGACGAGTGAGTTAGCTGACGGAATGTGGTGAAGCAAACGGCATAAACGCGGCCTTCAAGCAGAAGGAGAAAGAAAAATGCAACAGATGCTTTTCGGGCAGTGCAATAATGCAACTTCGGCGAATTACTTGTTTAATGAAGATCCTTCCGAAGCTTTTGTCTCAGCAAACATTCCATTCCACAAACTCAATACTAACGTGCTCCGGGGTTTATTACAAAATACACCAGAAAATCCAACCTAGAAGAGTCGACAATTAGGAAAAATTACTGAAAAGTGATACAGCAAAACAATAAATTACATACTAGCAAAATTGGAAAAAAAATCCTGGGTCTCAATTGGTGAGACCACAGGTTCACTGGGTCACTACATTGCAAACGTAATTGTTGGGGAAATCAATGAAGAAAACAATGGTGACATTTTCGTTCTAAATTGCGAAATTTTGGAGACAATAAGCTTCTCCTAATAAGCAAATTATTCAACAGAACAATGAATATCTGTGGCAGGCGGTGTCCAGTATGATTCTATGTTATTCCTCAGGACGCAGCTCCATATATGGTAAAAGCCGCCAATGACCTTAAGGTACTGTGCTTATAGATGGTGCATGTAACCTGCTTGGCGCATGCTTGACATAGAGTTGCAGAAGAAATAAGGGGAATTTTCCAAATGTGGATACATTAATTGGAAATGTGAAAAAAATTGTTTATAAAATCACCATCTGCTGTGGAAACATTCCAAAGTGAAGCCCATGGAATACTTCTTCCACCACCTCCAATACTCACTAGGTGGAGAACCTGGCTAGATGCCCGCAATTATAACTGAACATTTTGAAATTGTGAACAAAACATAGATTCTTGATAGTGACAGTGCAGTATCCATAAAAATATCCCTAACACTCAACTGAAAGGGAAATTGGCCCACATAAGACCCAATTTTGGATTTCTGCCGCATATTATCACCTCTCTGGAACAAGTCGCATGTCCTATGTTAAATCCATTGGAATTTGTGAAATCAGTTGCAAGTAATCCCAGTTGTGTGGAAGGTGACATGGGTATACTTGTCTTTGCTAAAATGAAAAATGCATCGAAAAAGAAAAAGGGAAATGCTGCCATGTGCAAGATTGCGGATGGGCTGTCAGGCAGGAGGTATTCTCTCTATGATGGAGACCTGGATACCGGCGATATTTACTGCTTTAAATACGAAGGCGGATTGATAAGTCAGTGACTTTTTAAAGAAAACGGCAATTTTTATCCAAAAAATTAAATTTATTTCTCAACAAAGTCTCTTTTCAATTCAAAACACGTCTTCCAATGTTTCTACAATTTTTTAACCCTTCCAAAAATTATTTTTCGAAGTCTGCAAAATAATTGTGAGGTTTTTTCTGCCATGATGTATTCACTGGACGCGAATTTCTTCCCAGCGAGCCAATTATTCAGCTTTGCAAAGAGGAAGAAGTCACTCGGAGGCAAATCTGGAGATCATGGTGGGTGAGGTAGCAGTTTGTAGCACAATTCCACATTTTGTGCAATGACAATTGCTGACTTGTGTGCGGGTGCATTATCCTCCTGAAAGAGAACCTTTTTCTTTACCAAATGGGGTCGTTTCTTTAACATTTCCTTGTGAAATCGATCCAGAATTGCGGCATAATATGAACCTGTGATCGTTTCACCCTTTTACAGGTAGTGGAAGTCTATCACCCATTGTGAATCCCAACATACAGATGCCATTATTTTTCCTGCCGACGCAATGGTTTCCGCTTTCTTTGGAGCAAGTTCGCCGAAGGAAATCCACTGCTTTGCTTGTTGTTTGGTTTCAGGTTTATAGTAATGAATCCAAATTTCATTAACCGTGATATAACGCTGCAAAAACTCAATTTGGTTGCGCTAGAACATGTTCAAACGTCCATGTGAAATGGTCCCACGAATCCGCTTCCTCTCAACTGTGAGCAGTGGCGGCACCCATCTTGCTGACAGCATTGTCATACCCAAAAATTCGTGCAGTATATTATACACCCGTTCATTCGAGAAGTTTACAGTCTTGGCTATCTCACGGATTTTCACTCGACGGTCTTCCAACACAATATCGTGAACTTTGTTCACCATTTTTACTGTTGTGATCTAAACCGTCCGTCCTGTGCACACGTCATCTTTTGTGGTCGAACGATCACATCGAAATTCTGTGAACCATGCCATGTGATGGAGCAGAGTCCCCATAATACTTGTTCAGCTTTTCCTCCGTTTCCTTCACAGTCTTAGCAAAAAGTAGCGTTTTAGCAGAACATGAAATTCACTTTTCTCCATTTTCTACGAAACAACCCACATGTCCATATTTTAGACGCTCTCAACTACGTTCTAAGAAACAAATGATGACGAATTTCTGCGATTATACCTAGAATATATATAAGACATGGGTGCAAAAAAGAAACCTGTCATTATAAACTACCTCTCGTCAAAGTCGTTGACTTATCAATCCGCCGTCGTACAGTAGAACCCATATTTAACGAATCTCAGAGGGAATTAATTTGGCTTCCTTAGATAGGCATTTTTCTCTGAAAGGGGATTACCATAAGGTTGAGCATTCAATTGCCATAAATAATATGCAAATCGTATCTTTAAGTATTTTAGTAACAAAACTTATTATTTTCAGAAATTTTAAATCATTATGTACACATTAAATACTTTTAAAGAAATTTGAAGACTAATGGATAAAATGCAATAAAGTAAATAATTACATTGTTACAATAGCTACAGATTTATAGTAGTTTAAGAAACAGAAAACACTCATATCAACACCGCTTCATGTTTGCGCTTAATCTGCAACAAACGAAATGAAGGTGGGTATCAGATTTACATATTTATCATTAGATATGAATGCAGGCTGATTTTTCTGTCTTATCTGGTAAAACAACAAGACAGTAAAGTTACAAACCTTCATTTCTTAAAGAACTCAAGCAAAGTAGTCTGCTTCCCTTTGTCCAGGTATCTTAGAATCCTGTGTTCAATGTGACTAATGCTGCTGAGTAGCCCCTTATTAATAGGGAAAGAGCATAGGTAACGTCTCACAACAGCCAATGCTTCCACTGCTGTCGCAATTGTTGGTACTGCTAATTCCTCATCATCCTGTTCTCCTGGTTCTTCTTCTTCTTCTTCTTCTTCTTCTTCTTCTTCTTCTTCTGCTTGTTCCATTGCCCCATTGCATATCTCAACAACACGCATACATGTTTCTGAGGTTAGGATACTGTCGTCACAACTTAAAAACTCTTTTAAGTTTACGATTGTGCCCCTCTGTAGCAGCTCCCACTTTTCCTGCAATACAAATTTCTTCGGTATCATTGTCCTCGTTGAAGACATCGGTACAAGAATCAAACCCAGCTTTCCCAAAGTAATGCTGTATGGTGCCTTGTGTAAGTAACTACCATGCAGCCACAAACGTATGCACGACCTGAAAAGTATATTCAAATGCATATCTTGCTTTCTTTCTAAGAAAGAAATCGCTCGTTGCACCAGGGCTTTCCTGTACTTTGCTTTAACGAATGATGAATTCCCAAGTCTAAAGATTGCGGACAGCTGGTGCAGTTTGCTGGTGAAAAGATCACCTTTAATTTTCCGTAAGATTGGTGGCTGTGATTGTTAAGCTGCACACCTGTCTATCGTCAGAGCAATCTATCTTCCCTGAGATCTCATTTTGTTATCGCGGCTTCGTAGATATTTAATAAATATTTCTGAAGTCATCCATGAACTTTTATGGAAGTCGTATTTACATGGAAGTGTATGAATGCTTTTGAAACACCTCGGATTTTTTAATTTTCCTATGATTAAGTCTTTTTGGGTAGCAAGTTGAACACTCCCATTTCGTCTGTATTGGAAAAGTTCTTCGCATTGTAGTCATGGAGGAGATTAGGCACGGTCTCTTTTTTCCAAAGCTCAATGGAGTCATCTTTAACATCCACCCTTTCACCGCACATGCTTTGACTTGGAAGTTTACGCCGCTTCTTAAAACGATCAAGCCAAACATTTGAAGCGTAAAAGTTGTCCATGTGTAAAGTTAGCGCTAAGTGGCGAGCTTTTTCTTTTAGGATATTTCCGTCGATAGGAACATTGTCGCTTCTTCTTGCTTCACACTATTTCATTAAAATGTTTTCTATTTCTTCAAACGGGGATCCACGAAAATTCTTTCGCTGCCGGAATATCATATTTCGGTTTAAGTTGCCCGTGCAACGTGGAAGGTGCCAAATCACATTTCTTCGCCATATCGGTCAAGGAAACTGCACTGTTGTTTGCCACGTCTTGAATTACTGTAATATTGTCGTGGATGGTAAGCTTCTTCCGTTTAGCAGCCATTTTTTTCGGATAAGAAATATAAATAAGAATTATAAATATAGTTAACGTATATAAATAAACAATCTATCGACTTTCAATCTATCCTTGTTTGTCATATTCTCAAAGAAACTCATAGATGCAGTAGATGTGGGCACTTCACTCATGCAGTACAATATAATATTAATGATGATATAAATAAAAATTATTAGACGCACCTCATGATAACGTGTTGTGCAATTAAGCCATTGTAATATATAATGATGGTTCAATATGCTTGGAAGATAATTCACTAGCTGCTGCCTTCTATATTGAAAATCTCATTTAAAAAATTTTCAGGCTACTATCTTGTATAGTTTGTATTTAATCTGAAAATATTTGCTATTAAAGAGGCTATTCCTCATGCAACTCAAAATTTACTGAAGAATTTAGTAATTTTAACTCATTGTTTTTGTCTTTAGAATTACTAAAATGAATTTACTTCCATTCCAATTACTAATTGGCACTCACTGAGTTTAAAGTACTTAATATTTTGGACTCCTGGACATAAAATTAACGGCAATGAAATGGTAAATAAATCAGAAAAATTAGGTTGATAAAAAGGAGATTCCTTTACTAGTTTGTTATATACTTATATTTTAGGGATTTTAAGAAATTAGTGGTTTCTAAATGGTAAAAAAATGAGATAAACTAAATGCTACAGTATTCAGAAAATTGTATTGTATATTCCTGGTTCTATTATGTTAATCTTTCTTGAAAGATAACAGATGTTGTTCTTAGAATCAGATCAGGGAAAAATCAATACTTGTACAGAATTAAAGTTAAAGACGATTCCTACTATGATTGTGGAGAGTAGGGTTCAGTAGATCATTTGTTTTTTGACTTTGCTTACGTGAAAAATTAGCGCTATTCTGAAATTACAAAAAATTTTGAAATCCCCATATGTATGCAATCTGTTAACTAACTCCAATGGTTTGTAATTCATTGTTTAGATTCTTTCAAAATGTAAAATGAAAATTCAATGTAAATATTTATTTATTTAGTACTATGAAAATTACAATATATACACTGGCCTACTGAAAATTTGGCCCTGACCATTCATTCAGTAGAATCCACTTCAAATACAAAAATTATTACACTATTACGTATCTAACAATTTTCTTTTTCTCTCTTCACTCTCATTTCCAGTTCTAATTAGGTGTAAATAAATACTGTCATATACTCCTGCCCTTTTTTTGTTCAAGGTTGATCTTTTGTCCCTTTTAAATTTAAACCTAATTCATTTCACCAGTTTTCAGTTTACTTACATAAAATACTATATGTTTCCCTTCATATAATGGATATTCCCCGTTAGTAAAGCCTTCTCTTTTGCCTCTTAACTTCAGTACACCTGTTTTGGCACATGCTACACCCTCTCTTTTCTCCTTATTAGTTCAGTACATATAATTTTCCCTTTCCCATACCCATTTCATCCTGAAATAGAATTCCAGTATTCTTCCCAGCTAAATAACTAAATAAGTTTTGTATTTCTATATCTTTGAAATGCTTTGTTGCATCTTTCCAAACTCCTCTAACCTTTATTTCTCTTTTCCTTCACATGTATATACCCTAATCCATTACTCTCTACAATATTTCTTAGATTATTCATGGACGCTCTTTAACCACCATGATTTCTAGCGTCCCATTCTATATTGGGCATAAATGATTGCAAATTTTCCTCAGAGGTCCCTTTATCAGGCTTGCGTTCTTTTATGTGCCGTAAGACTACGACACGGGACCACCGGCTTTACTGCCTTTCCGAAGGAAGACATGCTAAGACTTAATGAACTAGCACCACTTAACGTAATATGAAAGTAATAATAACAACACAGAACGTTCTCAACATATTCACTTTGCAACGACGGAGAGTGTACTTTGTTTTAAAATAACTTTTTGTGAGTTAATATTTGTATTAAATGTCAAACTTAAATTGCTCTTCAAATGCCTTGTATGTAATTTAGGAGTAAGCCCACCAGCAGCTCCAATTCCTGCCTACGTCACTCCTCGTATATGAGTTTGACATTCACATGCTCCTTAAATTTGCGTTGTTCCCCCTTTTTGGTCTAATAGTTATTTCCTACTAATTGCAGGTTGGTCGTTTTCTAAAGCCCTGGTAACTAATTACTAGGGCCGGATTTTTATTACGTAAGAATACAAAAAAATTACCTTAAAATAATAACGTTATGGTTTTATAACTGAATAAGAATGACCTAAAAAAAACGAACTTAAAAATTACCTTCATATACCTCCTTGCACATTACCACGTACAATTTATCACTCAATACTGCATTACAATAAGTTACAAACACATTACTCAAGTTTTCAAATTTGAAGGACTGTCGATGGTCAACTAATAGCGCCTTATACATTGAAAACCTTCTTTCAATATCAACTGAAGTTACAGGAGTATACAGCAGAACCCCGTTTTAACGAAATTCCATTTTTAACGTACATTTTCAGAAACACCACCAAAAGTCGAATACGTGTAATGCTATTTAAACCCGCTTTCTACAAATCCCGCGTTAACGAAAAGCCCGTTTTTAACGAAAGTACTTTTCTCGAATTTGCGATCGCGCAGCTTCTTCTGCGTACTTAGTGCATTAAGATTTTAAGAAAACAGTTAACGCTACCTCCGCTAAAATGGACAACGTTACCCCCTTTTGGAAGCTTTAAAATTCATTATACCCCTCGCTTTAGTTCACATTAAACTCCAAAAGTTGGCAGTTCTGTAATCACGTTTTCAAACTTGTTAATTTCCGTATCTCTGACTTCCGTGTTGTGTTTGATTTCCACTTCCATTTTAAAGTTCACCGAGTGGGGTATTGAGATGTGTTGTCTTTATGATAGTGATTTATATTTCTTATCCGAAAAAATGGCTGCTAAACGGAAGAAGCTTACCATCCACGACAATATTACAGTAATTCAAGACGTGGCAAACAACAGTGCAGTTTCCTTGACCCATATGGCGAAGAAATGTGATTTGGCACCTTCCACGTTGCACGGGCAACTTAAACCGAAATATGATATTCCGGCAGCGAAAGAATTTTCGTGGATCCCCGTTTGAAGAAATAGAAAACATTTTAATGAAATGGTGTGAAGCAAGAAGAAGCGACAATGTTCCTATCGACGGAAATATCCTAAAAGAAAAAGCTCGCCACTTAGCGCTAACTTTACACATGGACAACTTTTACGCTTCAAATGTTTGGCTTGATCGTTTTAAGAAGCGGCATAAACTTCCAAGTCAAAGCATGTGCGGTGAAAGGGTGGATGTTAAAGATGACTCCATTGAGCTTTGGAAAAAAGAGACCGTGCCTAATCTCCTCCATGACTACAATGCGAAGAACTTTTCCAATACAGACGAAATGGGAGTGTTCAACTTGCTACCCAAAAAGACTTAATCATAGGAAAATTAAAAAATCCGAGGTGTTTCAAAAGCATTCATACACTTCCATGTAAATACGACTTCCATAAAAGTTCATGGATGACTTCAGAAATATTTATTAAATATCTACGAAGCCGCGATAACAAAATGAGATCTCAGGGAAGATAGATTGCTCTGGCGATAGACAGGTGTGCAGCTTAACAATCACAGCCACCAATCTTACGGAAAATTAAAGGTGATCTTTTCACCAGCAAACTGCACCAGCTGTCCGCAATCTTTAGACTTGGGAATTCATCATTCGTTAAAGCAAAGTACAGGAAAGCCCTGGTGCAACGAGCGATTTCTTTCTTAGAAAGAAAGCAAGATATGCATTTGAATATACTTTTCAGGTCGTGCATACGTTTGTGGCTGCATGGTAGTTACTTACACAAGGCACCATACAGCATTACTTTGGGAAAGCTGGGTTTGATTCTTGCACCGATGTCTTCAACGAGGACAATGATACCGAAGAAATTTGTATTGCAGGAAAAGTGGGAGCTGCTACAGAGGGGCACAATCGTAAACTTAAAAGAGTTTTTAAGTTGTGACGACAGTATCCTAACCTCAGAAACATGTATGGGTGTTGTTGAGATATGCAATGGGGCAATGGAACAAGCAGAAGAAGAAGAAGAAGAAGAACCAGGAGAACAGGATGATGAGGAATTAGCAGTACCAACAATTGCGACAGCAGTGGAAGCATTGGCTGTTGTGAGACGTTACCTATGCTCTTTCCCTATTAATAAGGGGCTACTCAGCAGCATTAATCACATTGAACACAGGATTCTAAGATACCTGGACAAAGGGAAGCAGACTACTTTGCTTGAGTTCTTTAAGAAATGAAGGTTTGTAACTTTACTGTCTTGTTGTTTTACCAGATAAGACAGAAAAATCAGCCTGCATTCATATCTAATGATAAATATGTAAATCTGATATCCACTTTCATTTCGTTTGTTGCAGATTAAGTGCAAACATGAAGCGGTGTTGATATGAGTGTTTTCTGTTTCTTAAACTAGTATAAATCTACAGCTATTGTAACAATGTAATTATTTAATTTATTGCATTTTATTCATTAGTCTTCAAATTACTTTATTAGTATTTAATGTGTACACAATGATTTAAAATTTCTGAAAATAATAAGTTTTGCTATTAAAATACTTAAAAATACGATTTGCATATTATTTATGGCAATTGAATGGTCAACCTTATGTTAACCCCCTTTCAGGGAAAATCCCTATCTAAGGAAAACAAATTAATTCCCTCTGAGATTCGTTAAATATGGGTTCTACTGTACGACGGCGGATTGATAAGTCCACGACTTTGGCGAGAGATAGCTTATAATGACAGGTTTCTTTTTTGCACCCATGTCTTACATATATTCTAGGTATAATCGCAGAAATTCGTCGTCATTTGTTCCTTAGAGCGTTGTTGAGAGCATCTGAAATAAGCAGTTGTGGTTTGCTTCGTATCTAATGGAGAAAAGTGAATTTCGTGTTCTGATAAAGCACTACCTTTTGCATGGTAAGACGGTGAAGGAAACGGAAGAAAAGTTGAACAAGTATTATGGGAACTCTGTTCCATCACATGGCGTGGTTCACAGAATTTCGATGTGATCGTTCGACCACAAGAGATGCGTGCGCACAGGACGGAAGGTTTAGGTCACAATATTACAAATGATGAGCAAAGTTCACGATATTGTGTTGGAAGACCGGCGAGTTAAAATCCGTGAGATTGCCAAGACCGTAAACTTCTCGAGTGAGCGGGTGTATAACATTACGCACGAATGTTTGCGTATGAGAGTGCTGTCAGCAAGATTGGTGCCCCCACTGCTCACAGTAGAGAGCAAGCGGAATCGTGTGACCATTTCAAGGGACGGGTGAACATGTTTTAGCGCAACCAAATTGAGTTTTTTCGGCGTTATATCACGGTTGATGAAATTTGGATTCATTACTATCAACCCGAAACCAACCAACAATCAAGGCAGTGGATTCCTTCGACGAACCTGCTCCAAAGAAAGTGAAAATCATTCCGTCGGCAGAAAAAATCATGGCAGTTCTCATTTTGGGATTCACAAGGAGTGATAGACATCCACTACCTGTAAAAGGGTAAAACGATCACAAGTTCATACTAGGCCGCAATGTTGGTTCGATTTCACAAAGAATTGTTAAACAAACGACCCCATTTGGTGAAGAAAAAGGTTCTCTTTCAGGAGGATAATGCACCCGCACACAAGTCAGCAATTGCCAGTGTAAAATTTGTGGAATTGGGCTACGAACTGCTACCTCACCCACGATATTCTGCAGATTTGCCTCCGAGTGACTTCTTCCTCTTCGCGAACCTGAATAATTGGCTCTCTGGGAAGAAATTCGCGTTCATTGAACACATCATGGCGAAACAACTTCATAATTATTTTGCAGACTTCGAAAAATCATATTTCTTGGAAGGGTTAAAAAAATTGCAGAAAACTTAGAAGACGTTGTTTTGAATTGAAAGGAGACTTTGTTGGGAAATAAATTTGATATTTTAATAAAAAATGCTGTTTTCTTTAAAACGTCACTGACTTATCAATCCGCCCTCGTATTTAAAGTCGCAAATACCGCCGGTTTCCAGGTCTTCTTCATCATAGAGGGAATACTTCCTGCCTGACAGCCCATCCGCAATCTTGCACATGACAGCATTTCCACTTTTCTTCTTCGATGCATTTTTCATTTTAGCAAAGACAAGTACCCATTTCATCTTCCACACAACTGAGATTACTTGCAACTGATTTCACAAACTCCATTGGATTTAACATAGGACATGCGACTTGTTCCAGAGAGGTGATAATACGTGGCAGAAATCCAAAATTACATCTGATGTGGGCCAATTTCCATTTCATTTCAGTGTTTGGGAAAAGATCCTGGGATATTTTTATGGGTACTGCACTGAATCTATGTTTTGTTCACAATTTCAAAATGTTCAAAGTTATAATTGGAGGCATCTAGCCAGGTTCCCCACCTAGTGAGTATTGGATGTGGTGGCGGAGGTATTCCATGGCGTTCACTTTGGAATGTTTTCACAGCAGATGGTGGTTTTATAAACAATTTTTTCACATTTCCAATTAATGTATCCACATCTGGAAAATTCCCCTTATTTCTTCTGCAACTCTATGTCAAGCATGCGCCAAGCAGGTTACATGCACCATCTATAAGCACAGTACCTTAAGGGCATTGGCGGCTTTTAACATATATGGTGCTGCGTCCTGAGGAGTAGCACAGAATCGTATTGGACACCGCCTGCCACAGATAGTTAATTATTCTGTTAAATAATTTGCTTATCGTGGAGAGGTTTATTGTCTCCAAAATTTCGCAATTTAGAAGGAAAATGTTACCACTATTTTCTTTATTCATTTCCCCATCAATTATATTTGCAACGTACTTATAGCCAGGATTTTTCTTGTCCAATTTTGTTAGTATGTAATCGATTGTTTTGCTGTAACACTTTTCATTATAGTTTTTCCTAACTGTCGGCTCTTCTGGGTTGGATTTTCCAGTGTATGTTTTTGGAAACCTTGGAGCACGTTAGTATTGAGTTTGTGGAATGAAATGTTTGCTGAGACTAAAGCTTCGGAAGGATCTTCATTAAACAATGAATTCGCGAAGTTGCATTATTGCACTGCCCGAGAAGCATCTGTTGCATTTTTGTTTCTCCTCCTGCTTGAAGGTCGCGTTTATGTTTCTCCCTGTTCGCATATTGCTCTACGGTGAATGTCTTTTCTGCTGAAACTTTAAATTTACAGATTTTACAGTACAATATGGAATCATCACTATAAAATACAGACTCGCCGTATTCTGAAACAAACCGTTTTAATTTCGTGGAAGCACTTTCGGCATGTCGAAATAAAATATCACTTCAGAACCTGAATCACTAGCTTCTTTTCTGTAAATGACTGAGTACATGTAATACGTGGTACGACCCTCAAAAGTAGTAGGTAGTTTCATCCCCACATTCCTTTAGAGGACAGGTCTGTCTCTGCAGTGCATACGGTCGAACCATTTACTTGGACGAGTCCAATATGAAAAAATCTGATGTGTTACACTCACATGACTTTTTCTACTCTTGTACAATCTATTTTTACAAACGCCTATTCTCCATACGCTTTATGTTAATTGCGATATCGAGATGTCAATCTTATAGCTAATTTTCTTGTAGATGCAAGGGGAATATGGTAGCTTTTAAGCGATGGTCAAATATTTTAACGCTGGTTGCTATGCGGCTCATTCCATTCTCTTTGCAAGTCCAGGACATAAAAAAATGAATAACGAATTTGAGAAAAAGTATAAGTATTGGAAAATTTAAGGGAATAACAAGCAATATCTCGCAAACGGTTCACTCAACAAAAGAAATGTATATGACATAAATTGTGTACTTTAACGCGATCTACATTTTTCGTGTAGTAAAATTTTGTCTATCTCTTATGGTTTACCAGTTATGAAAAAGTCGTTCATAACGAAAACTACTTTTGGAGACATTCCCAGAAAATTCGAGATATACATTTTATTTGTCATGACAATATCTTAAACATATGATATTTTAATCAAAATCGTTAGAGCCGTTTTTGAGAAAATTAAAATTTTCGAAAAATGTTTCATGTAAAGGGTAGTCTGGGGTGGGGGAATTTTTTTGAAAACCTTCGTGTCGCATCTCTGAAAGATACTGAACCTAAATACCAAGTTTGGTGTTTATCCGACTCTTCGTTTTTGAGTTATGCTGTTCACAGACACACAGACACACAGACAGACACACACGGACATGTTTCCAAAAATGCTTTTTTTGGATTCAGGAGGTCTCAAAACATGTATTTCCGGTGAACTCTCGGTATCGAATTTTTGGGTGGAATGCAATACTTCCCCTACTTACTATACGTAGTAGAGAAAGTAAAAACGGAGGCCATATTGCAACATATTTCCAAGAATGTTTGGATTTCGAAGCTCTGAAATATAATTCTGCTAATATTAATAATAATGCAATGAAACTTACTAAAAATGGTAAAAACTATGGCTTTGTCCTTAAATTGACATTAAAATTGCTCATAATCCGTAAAAATAACTTATCGGAGGGAAATGTCTAAAACTGCAGAAAATATGACCCATTAAAGACATTAAATTTCATTGAGAATGGTACGAACCACGTTTATTTTCATAGAGCATCGTCCTAGCATCATTCAGAAAAAATGCAAATTCAATGAAATCCGGGTCCTACTAATTACTGCGGTAGCCTCGTGGTCAATTAAAGCTATTTTATACCTGTTACAGTTGAGGTGAAGGAGACACATCATGTTGCTTGTTTGGGTATGGCGAGGCATGTTTTTCGAGACTATTTTCTCAATCGAATATAAGACAAATGCGGTCTATTATATATTTGTCGTTTGTCAAAAATACAATAATATTCACCATCTTTATAATTATGCATCAATTCAAAATAGTTCTTCTGTAATTTCTCCGCATGGCTTAACATTTTGTATACTGTTATGGAAGTGTAAGATTTGTTACCAAGAACATATGACTAAATCAAAACTACAAATTATGAACTGAAAGACCTTGAAGCATAAAAATGCCCTTTTGATTTTCCTCACCACTGAAATTAAGATTTTCTCAGAGGCGTTCGAATATCGAATGAAAATCGTGGTCTTAACGATCTTTTCCAAATATCCAGAACATTTCGATCCTTTTTATAATCTTCTTAAAGATGTGCCTCTAAATCACATCCATTCTGAGGTAATTTTCATCTTCAGTAGCTTCTTCCCAATTATGGGACAGCTTTGTTTCGTCTTCCATTAGCTAATACTTACTGAACTGTTAAGTAATTGATGATGGTGATGACGACGTTAACCATAATTCTAAAACAATTATAACGACTTTCAGATATTGAAAGCTGACTTCATTCTCTCTATGACATTTATGACTTTGAATATTTATTATTTGACAATGAGTGGTAGATGTTGAAAGTTTTTCTGTAGCTTTGTGATAAAATACATGATCCGATTTGTAGAATATTTCTGATTTAAATTGTATCCTCATAATTTAGAAGATTTTGCATCTGTTTTGTGTTGTGAATAACATGAAATGCTCCTCCTCGTCTGATGTTTCACCTTTACGAAGGGTAGAAAAACCTTCCAGCTTCCTGCGGTTCTTTAATTAACACATAGCGATGAGTTTTGTCTTAAACATTTTCAAGAATATCATGATATGACAAGTAAAAAAAATCTATCGAAACTGCTCTGTTAGGACAAAAGAGGAGAAACCCAAAAGAATAAATCATAAAATCAACATATCTAGGAAACTCTAAGGGGAAAGAGACTCATAAATAAATATTTCATTCGCCGCGTTAATTTATTTGTCATCAGGAATAAATAACAACGCTCTCAGTTTCACCATCCCAAGGTGAATGGTTATCGGATTACGGCTTTTGTTGAGTTCACGCGTGATGTCACGAGAGCCACACTGCACCCAAACAATCCATACGCAGCATGGGTGTTTTACATGACTAATAAGTTTACGTGTTAATTTCACTAGAAGTTTATAACTTCTCTGAACAAAAAAGAGTATAGCTAAAGCAAGCCAATCATTTTTCAGAATTCAGTTAATACCAACTAGGTGATAAACAGTACTCCAACATCTGCTTTGGAAATGAGTGAACGTGTTATCCGACCTTATCCGTTGAACAAAAAAGAGCGATTTTGAAAATTTGCGATCGTGACAGCGATTTCGAAACAGTGTGAACACCGAAAACCATGCTGTTTCAATCCACTGATGTAAGTGTAAGCAATGTACACCTATGAATAATTATAAGGAAAGTATGTGTTGCTCGGACTATGAAAACACAAACTTGTTGAAGGCTGATTTTATGTTACAAAGCATACCAATTTTCACAAATTAGTTATAAATAGTGATATTTTGAATATTGTGAAGCATAACTTGGCGTTAAAAACAAAACGTTCAGCTAAAGAAAATTAATTACCGCCAAAAATCCCGGTGGTATTCTTGCTACGATTGTATATAATTTAATGTATGTTTTAAACACATATTTGCCTATTTAGGTTCTTGAGGAGTGGTCTGCAGCCTTCTTTACAGCCTACTGTAATTTTGTATGAACCTATTGACAGTAATAAAACTTAATTACTTACTTCTCTTGAAGAGGCGTTCATTACTATTCTATGAGCTCCCTTTTGTAACTGAAATATGTTTACACTATTTTCCCATGCCGTTACAAAAGTGAATGGAAGTATGGAAAATAGCATGTCAAATATTACCCTAGCTCCATGCAGTAAAGAATAAAACGCATTTTACAGAGCTTCAATGAAAACTTTTTAATATGAGCATCTCAGCATTGATGTTGATCGATCCACACTCCCAAGAATTTTGTATTATTTACATATTAAACTAGAATGTTCCCAAATTTAACAAGAGGATTTGCACATTGTTTTTCTCATTCTTATGCTGAAAGTTATGTATAACACTTTTAATTTAATTTATTATTAACTTGTTAGCCTGGAATCAATTCAATATTAAATTTACTATTGAGTTAATATCTGTTCTAAGGTCAAATGTGCACCAATAGCAAAACTATTATAGGCAGGTACTGTGCTCCACTCTAGGGAACTTCTCTCAGAAATATTTGTAGAATCAGCAACTACCGTGATATCAGAGCTTGACTACATTGAGATTTCAACATATTAAGGCTTACACACCTAGCTGTCTTTTGCCTGAGTTCTGAATATGAGGCATATTTATGGCAAACATGCGTTTCTACTTTTAATTATGAGAATGTTTCATGTTGTCTACCAAGTTGCCATGTGGTGGTCTTTCAACCATTACCCTCTAGTCTATATGTAAAACTCTCAAGGATATCCTTTCTAATGGAGAATGGTATATATCACTGAGAACTACCGAGGTTAGAATCCAACTCATGAGTTTTGCTTTTCATTGATCAGATAAACTCAGTGTTTACTACACACGGAATAATATAATTTCTAAAAAGCATAGGCTTATTTGACTTCGAACATTTATGTTCCTGCACAAAAACTGCAGTGTCTTTGTTTTTAAAATAAATATGAAATTAATACAACTAGATATTCTTATATGAGAAACCACATTAAAAATATAAATTAATTTAATATGGGGTTGTAAACCTCAGCTTCTATTGCCACCTTTGTTTTTCAGGGTATTTACTTTGAAAATGAAGATGATTAATTATATTTTTGTGTTTAAGCATGGTTGCCTCATTTAAAAAATATGATGCGTTACATTCATATGACTTTCTCTACCCTCTATTGTTTATTAGTGGGTATACAAATTATTCCTACGAAAGTTTATTTTTCTATCTACTTCATATTAATCCAGATAAACCTTTGCAAAATAACTACATTACACCTTTCATTAGGATACAAAGAGGCTATATGGTGGACTACAAAATTCCATACTCCTTCCATGATATATGAGAAATAACTGAAAATCGACAGAACTTTGACAAAGTGTTGAACAAATCGAATCATTAATAACAGATATATTGCAAATGGCAGATGTCACAAAAAACTTATTGGAAAAAATTGTGTGTTTTAAAGAGATCTACAGTTTTTGCGTAGTATGATTTGGTCTATTGCTTAACGTTTACCAGTTTATAAGATTATACAAAACACTTTCCGAATAACTTGGACTTTACAAACTATTCCCAGAAAATTCAAAATATGAATTTTATTTAACATGTAAATATTTTTAATATATGGTACTTTAATCAAAATCATTAGTCATGTTTTCAGAAAATCAAAAATTTTGAAAAATCGTCAATGTAAGGGGTAGTTTAGGTGAAGGCGATTTTGTTGAAAAACTTTGTATTGCATCCTTAAAATATATTGAGCTTAAATAAGTTTGATAATTATCCCAATTTTCATTTTTGAGTTATGCTGGTCAGACACACAAACACGTACATACGCACGCATGTGTGGACACATACCACAGACCTTTTTCTAAACATGCTCTTTTTTTGATTCAAGGGGCCTCAAAACATGTATTTCCTGTGAAATCTCAGTATCAAATTTTTAGGTGGAATGCAATATCTTCTCTACCTATTATGTACGTAGTAGAGATAGTAAAACATCTAATGTGTTATAACATCACATGCACGTGTTACATTCCATGACTTATTCCACCCCTTAAGGTTCATTAGAGGGTATGCAAACTATTTTACAAAAACTTATTTTCCTATCCAAAAATAGCTGCATTACACATTTTGTTATACCGAGAAGATTTATTGGCTCCACAATTGGGACTCAATTTTGAAGAAGAAGATAAGTAGTTTGTAACAGTATTTGCCTCAAGTATGGGCGCCAATTTGAAGAAGATATTTAGCTGGTATGTTGGTAGTTGGAAGATGCTTTATTGATGCTGGTTACGTAATAAATACGTAACTTGAAGATGATTTTCTGCTGTTGTTGCGTAATATATATTTACGCAAACTTGATGAGTTGTTATGTTTTATTAGTTGTTTTGAGCGTCTGTCTGTATTTTATGCTTACCTAATATTACTGTTTGAATTTGCCTCTGCTGCGTCAGTCTTAATTTAGTCATTTATCTTGGGTAGGGCGTGGTAATGACAATTATTGTAGACGTCACAGAATTAAACTTTTAAATTTTCACTTTTATTTTAACTTCTTGCACATATTTATAAACCACTGCACTTTTAAAATAACTGTGAGAAACTTATATATATTCACTTAGCGCGTATATCTGTCTTTACTAATCACCCGTAGAGAACACATTTTTTCATCTTCACTCTATCAAGTCTAGCCAGCAATGAATAACCTCAACGGTAAAAAATCCTTAAGCTTCGGAAATGCAAGTCTCTGATTGGCTAATTCTAATCCAATAGAATTTCTGCATTCAATTTAAAACTTTTCTTTGCTGTTGATTGGCTAATTTTAAAACTGTCACTGAAACTATGTCATCAGCGCTCTAATCATGACCAGTGCATTTCAAATTCCAAACATATTATTGCCACAATTACTTCATTATTACTCATTGTTAGCAACCTAAAATTTACTATTCTCACAGTTCTTGCATTATTAGAGTATGTAAAGTATTCACATAACATTAATAAAATATGTTTACAATAAAAATAAGCATTTGAAATGACTGTTACATACAATTTAAAGAATTATTACATACATATTGTTTCAAGGCGGGCTGTTATTGAATTTACCAATTATAAAAATAGAATAGAAATTATTCAGGTATTAAAATACTGCCTCAACCGGATGTCCAGAGCACCTTTATCAGCCATTTTTCTCTAAAACTATAGTGTACTTGTTGTTTGTAAAAGCAATTTGATAACCAAAAGCTATGTAAAGAATCAATTGGTGGGATTTCCATTTTCCGGAACAAAATGGAAGTAACGGTACTCATGGTCAACTTTGAAATTTTAAATGGCAACATGGGTTGTTTAAGGTGTCATTGGATAGTACTATTAAAATGAAGCAACTTTTACCAAATTACCATAAATAAAACTTTTTTGATGTTAAGTCAGGACATCGGGCCAGCCAACGTGTTGGTCCTCCTCATCCAATTTACCGTCCAGGAAACAACTGGTCAAGAACTTGCCGAACCCTAAGTGAAAAGTGAGCCAGACAACAATCCTTTCAAAGGCTCATCGGAAACCGTACAGCAAGCAGAACACCATCAAGCAACTGGTGCAAAATGTTGACAAGGAAGTCTATCATTCATTTGCGAGTAAACATTAGAAGACAGAAAAGCAAGTTTTGGTAAAAGCTATTTCACTTTAAAAGTACTATCCAATGACACCTTAAATAACACATGTTCCCATTTAAAATTTTAAAGTTTACCATGAGTACCCCTACTTCCGGTTTGTTCCGGAAAATGGAAGTACCACCAATTGATTCTTTACATAGCTTTTGGTTAACAAATTGGTTTTGCGAACAAGTATCTTATGGTTTTTTTTAGAAAAACGGCTGATACGGGATCTCTGAGACACCCGGTAGATACAAAGGGAACAGTGATAGTAAATATTTAAGAACCAAATGCTATATGCTGGCCTTAAAGATCCAAGCTCTTTCCAAGCAGTCGTGAGAAACAACTGAAAATCTATAGCACTTTCAAAGAATGGCTAAGTATTGGAACAATTCAAACCAGTAATAATGGATATCTTAAACATGCAGATGCCACAAAGAAAGTTATTTGAAATAAATTGTGTACTTTAAAGGGGTCTGCATTTTTGCTTATCGCTTAACAATGATTTACCGGTTATACAAGGTTATACAAAATTTCTTCCAAATGAAGAAGAGTTCACAGGCTATTCTCAGAAAATTCAAGGCATACATTTTATCTGTCATGTAAACATCTTTAATATGTGGTGTTTTAATCAAAATTGTTAACCAGTTTTTAGAAAATAAAAAAAATGAAAAACGTTCAATGCAAAGGGTAGTTTGAGTAGGGGATTTTCTTGAAAATCTTCATGTCGCATCTTTGGAAAGTACTAAGCCTAAACTGCAAGCTTGGTGTTAATCCGACTTTTCGTTTTTCACTTATGCTGTTCTCTCTCTCTCACATACGCGCGCACAGACTTTTTCTAAAATGCTTTATCTGGATTCAGGGAGTCTCAAAACATGTATTTCTAGTAAGATCTTAACTTCAAGTTTTTGAGTGGAATGCAATACTTTCTCTACCTACAGGTATGTAGTAGGGAAAGTTATATAGTCTAGTGACTAAATATTAATTGCAGTATAGTCAATATTGATTTTACCTTAAAAACGAAAGTTAATGAGAATAGGAATTGAGTAATTCTAATCACCAGACATGTACATTTGATTGCTTAGCATCAGAGCAAATAACCAAAATTATTTGCATTTTTCTATTTTATGTCTTGGAAAATTAATGTAGAATGGCACTGAATCATATACACCCTCCCCATTAGGATATAGGTACAGCGAGCAATAAGCAGTTCATTAAGCAGGGCATTTTTAGTTCATTCAACGTATAATCACACCTTAAATTATTATTTTTAGTGTTCATTCATAGTGTATTGCATTAGCTTCTATCCTATATGATATGATCTTTCAGTATCATATTAAACTGAGGTAGCTTTAAGTGACATTAATATCAAATGTACTGTTCTTAGTCCATGTGTCAGAGTTCATTTTGCTTTAGGGGTTGGTTGCAAAGAGCTATTACCTAAGCTGTCAGCATTTATGGCTTAAGGGTGAATGATTCAGGTAGCGCAATATTTTCTTAGGTTAGGAGCTATTCAATCTTTTTGGATAATTCTTTTCTTTGCGCTGTGATTTTCAAGATCTCTTCCCATTTTGGTAAATCCTTATTCTGGATAGGACACCTTCATTGTTGAGCTGTCTGATTACTTGGGTCATCTCATTGGAGGCTTCATCAGTTGTATCAAAACGTTTTCCACGTAGTGGTTCCTTCAATTTGAGGAACAAATACAAGTCTGGTGGGCTCATATCAGGATTGTGTGGTGGGTGGGGAAGTATTTCCCATCCATATTTGTCGAGCATTTCTCTCACTGGTAGGGCAATATGCAGTCTTGCATTATTGTGTAGAACGAGGACACCAGCTGCAAGCATTGCAGGCTTTCTTTGACGAATTTTCGGGTGCAAAACATTTTGAAAAAACAACTTTTAGTATGCACCTGCTACAAATGTACCCTGAAACACTCTATTTGTAGCTATGACTCCATTCATGTCATTCGCAAAGATCAGTTTAACCTTTGATTGATGATATTTGTTCGGTATGGAGAGTCGGAACTTTTCCATTGTGATGACTGAGACTTTAGTTCTGGCTCAAAATCTCGTGTCCAGGTTTCATCAACTGCAACACTCATTTTAAGAAACTGTTCTCCCTTTGTTTGATAACACTGAAGCAATTCTTGTGCAATTCTTTTACGACCTGCTTTCTGTTCTTCACTCGGATCATGCAGAACCCATCTAGCGGCAGCTTTTTCATCTCTAACTTTCAGTAATGATTTTGTAAACTGAAGTGACAGACATTCTGGCCTCATATGCAATTTCCTCACATGTTTTTCGTTGATGTCTCAGAATGTCATTAACAATAATCTGAGAAGTGTAGTCTGTTGCAGTTGATGGCCTTCTACTTCTTGGGTTGTCCTCAATGCTTTCCTGACCTTCACAGAAATGAGCAGAGCATTGTAATACTGTGCTATGATCTGCTACACTATTCCCTCACACCTCTCTCAAAGCGTTGTAAATTTCACTTGGGTTCTTTCCGCGTAGGGATTCGATTTTGATTAGGAACACTGGTCACTATGTGTAATCCGACCTGACTCGGTTTCAGCTTCTTCTTTAAAACTGAATTACTCACGACACAGCCACGTGAACCAGCATACACATATACAACTGCCAAGCCTAAAGTCTGACTCATAACTGACATAAATTTCAACCACCATAATGGTCGCCATGTGCCATGTGCAGAACTTCTGAAATTAACCTCGTATATTCAAGTAGATATATTTTGCTATTTTATCTGTTGTTTGTTTACCGTCAGAGATTTCAGTGTTGATAAGCTTGTGTGCACCATTGAATAGTGCTGAGGAATGCCAGTGACTGCTTGTGGATGGGATGAGGGACCAAAGATTATTGCCAGCTTGATATAAGTGCTAAAATTAAGTTTTATTTATGGACGCTCTTTAACTACTTTGGTCCTTAACGTCTCATTCTATATTGGGCATGAAAGACTGGGAATTTTGCTCAGAGGCCTCTTTATCAGGCTTGAGATGCTTTTACGTGCCATAAATCTATGACACGGGACACCGGCTTTACTTCCCTTCCGAAGGAAGCCATGCTAAGGATTTTTATGCCTAAAAAATCCATCGCCCTCCGCCGGGTTTGAACCTGTGACCTTGGTAACTACAGGCATGGTACTCCTAGACCATGGAGGAAGACGATATATGTCCTGGTGAGTAACTTAAAATCAGTTCCTTCTGCACCACAAATTTGATTAATTTTGGTAATGTGTTCCAAAAGAACCAACACTAAAGCAAAGAATAAGTGACAGCTGCAATCACTCTTAAAAATGTGATAAAAATTGATGCCAAAACTGAGTTCTGTTTAACTAAGTCATGTAGGTAAAAAAATAATGACATAACACTAAAGTGGAAAGCAATATTTGTCTTAGGATTTTTAAATATAATTGCAACATGTCATCTAGAATTTCAACGATTATCCTTGACTCAAATCTGGCAGAGGGCAATGGTTTTCTGGGGGTGTAAAATACTTAGCATGGCTTCCTTCAGAAGGGAAGTAAAGCTGGTGGTCCCGTGTCATATATTTATGGCACGTCAAGCCTGATAAACAGACGTAGGAATATTTCTGGTCTTTCATGGCCGATATAGAATGGGACACTAAGAACCATAGCAGAAGATGAAGAAGAACCGTCGCCAATTACCAACAGTGAGTCCACAAATAAAACTTAATTTAAATTTTTAACAATTACTTAACTGCTTGTACAGTTTTATCAGGTCAAGATTCTATAATACAAAATTATGTTACTGAAGCTTGCATAAGTCATCTAATGAATGACATTATGCAGGAGCTATTAGCTACTGATACGGTAATTTGTATCACAAATTACTTAAATGTAAATAATGATTGTAATATGAATATGTATTTTTATGTGACATTGATTTCAGATGTTTATTAATTGTAATTATTATTGGTAAATAATAATATACGGCTTTACTGAAACTGTCAATAATAACGCAATAATGCAGCGAGGGGGTGAGTTGTTTATCATTACCGGGAACAAGGAAGTTACGTAATGTTTCGCGCCTTTTCGGTAGAAGCTTCTAGAACATTCCCTAAAAGCAATAGGTATTCGTGGTTTTCATTGGATATTAAAATAGACGCTAATGTTGGCGCGTTTTATTAGCCAATAGCAGTTCATTTATAATCTTTAGGCATGTCGAGGAGTGGGAGTATATAAGCCAGGTCCGAGATAGATCGCCCCGCAGTTCAACAAAATTCTCAACACACTACACGTCGGTCCTTCAGTTCATCAAAATTTCGTGTACACTACATGTCGTCAGTCAGTCCTTCATTTCGTCAAGTTACGCGCAGCAGAATTACGAGAATTATTACAAAGTTAATTCTATACAAAGTTGAAATACAGAGTTAAAAGTGATAAGTAAGAAGTTATTACAAACAGTTTCAGTTTGGCGAGTATCCAGATCAATATGTAAAAGTGTTTGTGAACGTGTTCGGCAATAAAAGTTATAAAACCAATTTCTTCATTAAGTATAATTTCTGGATAAAAGATTCCTTTCCGATTCACACCCTGCAAGAGATAAATGTTCGCCCTAAATAGCTAGCCGGAGGACAATATACGAAACTTAAATTCTTTCGGAAACTAATTGATGCAAATTGCTAACGCCAGAGGGAGCTACGAACCAAACAAGGAGTGACGTCACAAGATGGCTTCAACAACACTGATGTAAACAACATTACGTGAGAAACATTTCTCTCACAAATTGGCTTCCACAACGTGGGGCTAACAAATACACAAAAACATAATACGTAAACATTCTTTCCGCTACACTACACAGTTTATAGTAATGCGTCTAAGATGTCCCAACTTATTATTGTACTGATCCAAGAACTCAGGTTCAGAAAAGATTCATAAGATTTGTCAATATTAGTGTAAGAGAACACTGAAATATTATATATTGTGTTTTATCATTTAGGGGAATTTGGTTATAGTTGTAAATTAACTGGACAAACATATGCTGGAACAGACATGAGCATAGATTAGTACAATGGCTTAGTGGTCTGAGTTAAATCTAGGTGCCCTCAAGCAACATTAACCATTTATTATGCTCATAAATTTGATCATATATTGCAACAGTCCGTGCAGTGTATAATTTTCTCACTTATCTGGTTTTGCTTACTTTCTTTCTGAATCTTCTAAAAAGCTCATGTTATCAATGAAATCATTAAAAGCAGTTTAATGCTTGTCGCTCCAACTAGGTAGCTTTATAGATGTCCTATTGTTGAAAGATACCCAGTCATGAAGACAAGTTAACTGAACTGTTTGATTACACTGCTGTTAATGCCATCATGTTTGATTCTGAGATGTATTGTTGTGCAACAGGCATATAAAATAATCTTGCTGACTTTAAATTTATAATGGACATTTTCTAAACTTGCCAAAAGCTGATATGCTGTTTGAAATCCTGCGCTTCTACCAAAAACAAGCAAACAAAAACAAACAAAAAACTTTTTGGCATTAATAGCTGCCAGAAGAAACTGGAAGACTTCAAATTAAGTATTCTTAAATCATTTATGTAGTCATTTTGAATCATTATATATCTGACTTTAGCAAGTTGCCCAAATTTTAACGTTCTCCTTCCCGGACACGGCATATTAGATCTCTGTTGTGCAATGCATATTACACCCTTCACTCTAGAGGTTGTTTTAGGCGGCCGAGACATGAAACAGCCACTAGTGCTCTCTATAGTCGCAAGCTGGAAGCATGAAAGTGGAAGGAATTAGTAGTAAATGTGCTTCCTATCCTCATCCCGACACCCGCAAATCTAATCAGCGTTGCTTCCTCTGATGAAGGGGTCATTTATAGTTTGCTTATATTGTGGCGTATGCACAGATATTAGGATACACTACTCTCTGGGCACCGAGGTTAGAGACGGCAGTTTGTCTGTGAGTAGGGGTAAGTCAGGGGAACTAAGTATTACGGAGGGGATAGCGTCAGTGACGCTTGTGTGTTAGCGTTGTTTAGAGAGTCAGTGGGCAACCTGCAAGTAGCAAAGTCGTTGAACTGCCATCTCCGTGCAAAGGCAAGCATGGCGTCCTCGCCCGGCAGACACATGGGGTAAGAAATCCATTTTCATATAATACATAACCATCCATCTATTCTCTTTTTATATTAATTATGATAGTGTAGAGTTCCTTTCTTCCTTCCAAGCCATGTAGCGTCCCTGTTTGCCAGTGATTAATAATATTTTTGGTATTTTCTTTAGCTGCGTCCCTCGTCGTAGCCTCGCATGTGAAGTTCTTGTTTAATTTGCCCGTACCTCTTGCAAGCGAGTAGCTCCCATCTGTCCTTGTAAAGTAATTTAAAGAGAGGCATACGACAATTGGTGGAGCGCCGGGTATAATTTAATTTTTTTTGAGAGATTTTCAAGTCAAAATTTTTTTCCCTCGAAATGTAACGGTTTGTGGTCCTCCACGTGGTCGCTAAAAAAATCAAAATTTGTTTCTGGCTTAAGGATAAGGATTTTGATGCTGTAATTTGTGATTTCCATATTCTAAATTTTGTTCCTTTAATTTCTGAAAGTCTCGTTTCTAAATTTTAATTTTTAGTTCCTTTTTGCATTTTTCCCATTGTCTGCCGGCGTGACGCTAAAACTTCTGACTCCATTTTCCCCTTATTTTGGCTTCATTTCTACTAAATTATATCACTGTGTTAAGTTCTTCGTGCTGGTCATTTTGAAGTATAAATTGTCGTGAATTGTGGAAAGTGAATTGTGAAAATTGGGTGATATTTGTGTCGTTGATAGCGTGGTTGCGTGTGTGAGCTGATTTACGTAACATTGCATTCTAGATTGCGTCATATTGAAAGTATTAACGACTTGAAAGTGCAACAAATTATTTCAAAATTCGTGTGTTGCGTGTTTAAAATTTACGCGTGTATAAAAAGAGTGGTGCATCTGTTTGAAATATTTAAAGTAATAAAATGAAAGAGGTCACGTATATATATTGAAAATTTTTTTGCATTGTACTCTCGCGGAAAAATAGTGATAATGATAATGATGATAATTTTGCTTCACCGTTGCCAAGTTTGGTTTATTTAATTACGCAATGCATATTTTTAGGGGAAAATGCTTCACAATTACTCATGTAAGTAAAAGTTTCAGGAGCTACTACCAGCCTTGCCCGTATCTTCACCTAATTAGGTTTGATGTGCTTTTAATATGGACCAGTACGATGTGGATGTTGATGAACCAGTTGTACGTGTGTTACCAGATTTTGGAAAATTTGAACTGGAATTTTGTGGTAAGAAGAATAAGAAAAAAAATCACCTGTAAGTATAAACATTGTGAGTGCTAAAGTTTGGAGGAATGAAACAGTTTTACGACTCACACAGGTATGCTAATTTTATTGTTTCACTGACTGATGCTTAATTAAGCTTTGCTTTTCAGGAATAATGTGCTATGAATGTCTCTGCTAAATTAAAAGTGTATTATTCTTTTGGTGTAACTTAAATTTTGAATTATGTTTTGGGAACTGCAAATCATTTGTTTTGTTGTTGTGTCATGCTGCAGGAATGTGTTTCATGTGTACTATGTGCTTAATTGAGCTTTCATTTTCAGGAATGTTCTGTGACAATATTGTTTTGAGTAATGATGTGATGTTGTTTTGTTGCATTCGATTTGATATGATTTGATTTGATTTGACTCGATTTGATTTTGGGTTTCATAATGATGCTGTGATTTTTATTTGCAGAAAATTGTTGCATGAATAGTGTGTGTATGTATGTGTGTATTTGAGGTTATGTGATATATGTGAGATTTGCCTCGGTGGGAGTGCCAAAGAGTAGCCCGATGGCGTAGTGTGAGGTTATGTGAGAAATGTGAGTTGAGATTTGCCTCGGTGGATGTGCGTAAGAGTAACCCCGACGGTGCTAATGTGAGAGATGAGATGAGGAGAGATGAGACAATGTCAGCTTCGGTGGAAGTGCCAAAGAGTAACCCCGATAGTTGAAGTGTATGAATGTGTTGATTTTTCAGGAGGGCTACATGTACCTGGAAAGTTGATGTGATGTGATGATTTCAGAGATTTTGCTTATTGGTGTTGCTGTAACGTGCCCAGTATAGCGTGTGTGATGAATTCACACGAGAGATTAAATGGATGGAAGTGATTGTAATGTGAATAATTTTTTTTTCTGTTTTTGCAACAAGTTTATTACAATCTTAGATAGCAAATTTTAATACCAACTGTTTTCCAGCTTAATTTTCATTCGGAGGATGTGGATCAAACAGTATAATGTCATGTTATTTGTGTCATTCCTGAAATTTTAATGTGATTTTTTGAAGGTTATGCCTATGTTAGATGTTCTGAATTTGCAGCATGGTAAATGAGACACGTCAGTGAAGATGTTTTGTTTTTGAAGAGAAAATTGAAAGTTGAGAAAAAGATGATAATGTCTGAAGTAATGATGCTGATTGAAATACTGATGATGATGATGATGATGATGATGATTATGATTGAGTTGATGATAATAATGAGATGAGGCAGATAGTACTGTGGACGAGAAACTGTATTAGTGACAAGAGTATGATAATTGTAGTTGAAAGCATGTCACGTGGTGTAGTTTGGAGATGTATTGTGGATGTATTTTGTAGTTTGTGGTAATGTATACAGTAGCTTTCAGTAGCTAGCTAAGTGAGTGTTGTGTGTAATTTGGATCATGGTCAGTGTGAATGAGTTCATTTCATTGTCATGTGTGATTGTCTTGTAAGTGCACTTATTTTCTTTTGTTAGTGATACCAGCTGGTCATTAAGATTTAATATTGGGATCCCAAATAAGGTTATGTTTTTCTATTATGTTATTGTATGAAAAAGTCACTGTTCTTGATATAATGTTAATGTATTCTGAGTCTGTTTTAATGTTTTATTTGGATTGTGAAGCATTGTGAGTTAAATTTTGGATGGCAACTCTCTATAAAATTTAGTTCTTATGCCAATTTGTACTTATTTTTTTCTCTTTCTTTGCCCCATGTCAAAAGAATTTTAGTGCAAAACTTTACATGTTTAAAATATTTGATTGTACATGACATACTGTTTTTATGTGTGATTGTTTGTTGGAGCACCCTTTTTACTGTTTGGTGGTTTTGTTGTAGTATTTTGCTGATGGCGGAGCTCGAGAGGATCACAGGTGTATCCCCACGTGGCACACCAGAAGTTAAGAAACACCACAGGGAAGCTGTCGGGCAGCCACTACACTGCCGTGGCATAAGGAGCCACTATTTTGGGGGGCAGTCCAAGCCAGCGACTGCCCACCCTGTTGTCATCACCAGAGACCTGCAGTAATAACAATTCTACACCAGGACAAATCGTCGTTGTGGGCACATTATAAATTCACCCACAAACAGTATCAACGGACCATCAAGAGCAGTTGCAGTGTAGTGTGCGTGTGAACAGAGGCAGCGTGGTGTGTGTGCGTGTGCGGGGTGCTCAAGCATAAGTGCAGTAACAATATTATCCGATAGCACTCAAGATTCTCGAGCCAGCCATCTAAAAACAAAAGCAAAAAAAAGCAACTTTGTCGTCGTCTGGGTGCTTATCACACATGTATATTATTGTTATATTTTGGTGCATCACACATGTTTAATTCTTTTTTATTATGTATGTCATTTTGTTTGTCCTTTTATTGTTTCTATTGGTTTGCCTTGTGTCGACGAGGGCGTCGATCTCGGTGGCCAGGGGGAGATGTGGCGTATGCACAGATATTAGGATACACTACTCTCTGGGCACCGAGGTTAGAGACGGCAGTTTGTCTGTGAGTAGGGGTAAGTCAGGGGAACTAAGTATTACGGAGGGGATAGCGTCAGTGACGCTTGTGTGTTAGCGTTGTTTAGAGAGTCAGTGGGCAACCTGCAAGTAGCAAAGTCGTTGAACTGCCATCTCCGTGCAAAGGCAAGCATGGCGTCCTCGCCCGGCAGACACATGCGGTAAGAAATCCATTTTCATATAATAATTAACCACCCATCTATTCTCTTTTTATATTAATTATGATAGTGTAGAGTTCCTTTCTTCCTTCCAAGCCATGTAGCGTCCCTGTTTGCCAGTGATTAATAATATTTTTGGTATTTTCTTTAGCTGCATCCCTCGTCGTAGCCTCGCATGTGAAGTTCTTGTTTAATTTACCCGTACCTCTTGCAAGCGAGTAGCTCCCATCTGTCCTTGTAAGGTAATTTAAAGAGAGGCATACGACAATATGCAACTCAAAACTGGCTATTACCTAAAAAAAACAATGGCAAAAGCTACAAAGAACAGTTAAAACCGGTGGAAATGAAAAAAGAACAACAAAAAATTTTGTATGTCATTAAATAAAGGAATGAAAGCTTGGCATAAGCAGAGGGATCGGAAATGTAATGGATATACATTTAGATAATGTTTACTCTATCGAATTTTGACGTTGGCTTGGCTGAATTGGAAGTAGGTGAAAAAATCTGATGTGTTACACTCACATGACTTTCTCTACTCTTGTACAAACTATTTATACAAACGCTTATTCTCCATATGCTTCATGTTAATCGAGATAAACATTTGCAGACTCTATCTTATTTCTAATTTTCTTGTAGATGTAAGAGGAATATATATTTACAAGGGCAATATACAAATACAGTAGCCTTTAAGCACATACATATCTCTTATTAGCTGGTTGCTAGGTGCAGCACCATTCGCTTTGCCACAGATTAATATTCTTTGCATATCGAAGACAAAAAAATGAATAACGAATTCCCATTTGAAAAAAGTATTGAAAGATTTAAGGGAATAACAAGTAATATCTCGAAAATGGTTCACTCATCAAAAAAATGTATATGATATAAATTGTGTATTTTAACGCGTACTACTTGTGTAGTAAAATTTTGTCTATCTCTTATGGTTTACCAGTTATGCAAAAGTCGTTCACAAAAAGAATACTTTTGGAGACATTCCCAGGAAATTCAAGATATACATTTTATTTGTCATAAAAATATCTTAAACATATGATATTTTAATCAACATCGTTAGAGCCATTTTTGAGAAAATTAAAATTTTCGAAATATCTTCCATGTAAAGGGTACTCTGGGGTGGGGGGATTTTCTTGAAAACCTTCGTGTCGCATCCTTGGAAGATACTGAACCCAAATACCAAGTTTGGTGTATATCCGACTGTTCGTTTCTGAGTTATTCTGTTCACAGACACACACACAGACAGACACACAGACGCGCACACGGACATGTTTCCAAAAATGCTTTTTTCGGATTCAGGGGTCTCAAAACATGTATTTCCAGTGAAATCTCGGTATCGAATTTTTGGGTGGAATACAATACTTCCCCTACTTACTATACGTAGTAGAGAAAGTAAAAATACCATTGGTCAGTTAAAAACAAATGAAATGTCAAAGCGCAAAATCGACTTTCACCTTGTGATCGATATGCATTCCCGTTCTCGTTACCGGGCTGTTGTGAACCAATATCTTGCATGGTGCATTGCTTCCCGTTCTCGTTTCCGTTCTGGTTACCGCTCACGGGCGGTTGTGAACCAGCCTTTACTCTTCTTCTTCAATTTTGTTTAACTATACAAAATTTGTGACTTGTGTTTAAATGCTAAGGATGAACCAGAATTATGACTAAAAAGCTTGTGTTTCTTCAAATGGCATGTGCCACCCTTACTGCTGAAAGAGCTATTTAAATGAGGTGTGCTGATATAATTTATCTCAGGTTGCTCTGTTCGGCTTTCTGTTACGAAAATTCGAGGCTTCTAGAATTTCTTGGCTTGACCAAGAAAGCCCATATTTAAAAGAATGTTTGTTTTTACTTTCTCTACTATGTACAGAAGTACAGGAAGTACTGTATTCCACCCAAAACATTTGATGCTTAGATTTCACCAAAAATATATGTTTTGAGTCCCCAGGAACAAAAAAAAATTAGAAAAATATCCATGCATGTTTGTGAACAGCGTAACTAAAAAACGTGTGATAAAAACCGAACTTGGTATTTAAGTTCAGCATCTTCCAACGATGCAACAAAATGATTTTTAATGAAAATTCCCACCCAAACTACTCTTTACATAGAACGTTTTTCAAAACTTCTGACCTTTTTAAAAATGACTAACGATTTTGATTAAAATACTATGTTTAAGCTACTTTCATGACAAACGAAATGTATAGCTTGAATTTTCTGGGAATAGCCTCTGAAGTCCTCTTCATTCTGAGTAACTTTGGCATAACTGGTAAATGTTGATCTCATTAAAGCATCCAGTTTATGTCAAATAATTTCCTTTTTTTGGTGGAGTAAACCATTTTCAAGGTATTCCTTGTTATTGATTTGTATTTTAAAATACTTATAATTTTCTCAAATGAAAGGTCCGTTTTTTCTCTCTCTTGACAATGCAAATAGAATGGTATTTCAGAAATATTACCTACATAGTGATCCGCTCTTAAAAGATTGACTATCATTTAAAGCCTGCTGTATTCCCCTAATTCCATTGTACCTACAAAGAAATACGAAATAAGGCAATTTATGCAAATAAGTATATCGATTAACATGAAGTAGATAGAAGAATAGGTGTTTGTAAAAATAGCTTGTACATGAATGAGTAGAGAAAGTCATATGAGTGCAACATATCAGATCTTTTTCCAACATAGTCACCTTATAAATCAATACATTTAGTTCATCACCTTCCTTTTTAATCCTTCCTCAGTAAACTAAGATGTCTAACTGTGCAAAATAAGCACCTATCTTTGTTTCAACCTCATCATATGATGTGAATGTTCGTCCACTCCTATTTCTTCAGGTTTGTAAACAAAAGGTAATTGCTGTGGACCAAATCTGGCAAATATCATGGATGTGGAAGCCTTGAAAGCAAAGGTTATCCAGTTTTGTGACAGCAATCCCAGACATGTGAAGGTGCATTATTGAGATGTAAAAGCGCTTTCTTTTTCTCAAGGTGTGAACATTTAGCCTGAATAGCATCGTAAAATTGGTCAAGCAGCGAAGCATAATACTCCGTTGGAATGGGTTCACCCTCCTGAAGATAGTCTATGAGCACCCACCATGAGAATCTCTGAAAATTGTAGCCATGGCTTTTCCTACAGATAGAACAGTTTTTGCTTTCTTTGGTGCATTTTCACCTGTTACCACTTACTGTTTGGACTGCTCTTTGTTTCTGACATGTAATAATAAATCTGTGTTTCATCTACTATTATGAAATGAAGAAACTCACTCGAATTGTATTTAAACAAGTTTAAACATTCACAAGAAATGTTCATTTAAATGTGCTTTTGGTGCATTTTTAATAAATATGACTTCCACTGAGCAGAAAGATTTCTCATATACACAAAACTACACGTTAAATGTAGTGGACATGGCCTATTAAATACTTTGCAATGTCAGCCAACTTGCATACCTTCAACTGATGAATTCTGAGTACGGCATTGTGAATTTTAGTCACAATCTCACCGGCCATAGTGGTTTTGGAATGCCCAGAGTGTTCATCTTGAATGGATGTACGACCATGCTTAAATTCAGCAGCCCATGTTTTAATAACGGAAAACGAAGGGGAAGAATCCCTTAATATGAAATCTAACTCTTTTTGTATTTCTTTTGGTTAAACCCTTCAAAATGAAGTACGTTTTCACTACTCATATTTCAACGTTATCCATTTTGTAGAAAATGCTAATGTTAGTTTGTTTACACAATTATCACAAACAAGTCACTACACTTACACATCTGAAACTCTAAAGTGCGTCATCTTAGAGGTGATACTTAACAATTGTCATAGTCAGGCTGAGAAATTTTAGAATAATCCTTGTAGATGTAAACATTTGGTCAAAGAATCCATATTCACATTTTTACTTTCTCTACTACGTATAGTAAGTAGGGGAAGTATTGCATTCCACCCAAAAATTCGATACTGAGATTTCACCGGAAATACATGTTTTGAGACCTCCTGAATCCAAAAAAAGCATTTTTGGAAACATGTCCGTGTGTGTGTCTGTGTGTCTGTGAACAGCATAACTCAAAAACGAACAGTCGGATAAACACCAAACTTGGTATTTAGGTTCAGTATCTTCCAGAGATGCGACACGAAGGTTTTCAAGAAAATCCCCCACCCCAGACTACCGTTTACATGGAACATTTTTCGAAAATTTTAATTTTCTCAAAAATGGCTCTAACGATTTTGATGAAAATATCATATGTTTAAGATAATGTCATGAGAAATGAAATGTATATCTCGAATTTTCTGGGAATGTCTCCAAAAGTATTCTTCATTGTGAACGACTTTTGCATAACTGGTAAACCATAAGAGATAGACAAAATTTTACTACACAAAAAATGTAGATCTCGTTAAAATACACAACTTATGTCATATACACTTCTTTTGTTGAGTGAACCGTTTTCGAGATATTGCTTGTTATTTCCTTAAATTTTCCAATACTTATACTTTTTCTCAAATTCGTTATTCATTTTTTTATGTCCTGGACTTGCAAAGAGAATGGAATGCGCCGCATAGCAACCAGCGTTAAAATATTTGACCATCGCTTAAAAGCTACCATATTCCCCTTGCATCTACAAGAAAATTAGCAATAAGATTGACATCTCGATATCTCGATTAACATAAAGCATATGGAGAATAGGCGTTTGTAAAACTAGATTGTACAAGAGTAGAGAAAGTCATGTGAGTGTAACACATCAGATTTTTTTTTGAAGTTTGGGTTTGAGTTTAAAACAAGTGTTAATGTGTGCATGCAAGGGGGTTAATGCTCTGGAAGCTAAAGATACACATTGAGGCACAGGCCCTAGAAGCCTACATATCCATTCAATGCTCAAGATTTTTACAACAAACTAACTTTCCTTCTAGCTTCTCTATATTTTATGAAGGTATCTAGATACATGTTCAAAGCTTGGCATGAGTTTAAGTGTTGCACATTCATGATCTCTTATCCTATATGCAGCTGATGTTGAAAGATCAATTCTATGGAGATGACTTATCAAACAATCATGACCAGTGATGGGACAAAAGGATGTAACTGCTGATTTTCATGATAGTTTTGGAATTAGTTTTGCATTTTGTGCAATGTGTATCCATTTAGAGCCTTTATTTTCTTGTGCTGCTTTACAGATATATCTGCAATTTATGTTTCTTTTTATATGTTTGATTTATTCATATGCGGATTTTGTAATAGTTGTTTAATTTGAGTTCCTTTCTTTGCCAAAAAGTATCAGTCTTTTCATTACCATCCATTCCACAATGAGTTGTTATCCACTGTAATTTAAAATAAAGAGAGTTGGAGGTGAGAAATTTAATGTTTTGTACGTAATAAATTACGTAAAATATTTTATATCTGCCTCACGTATAGGCGCCAACTTGAAGTAGGTGACGTTTACGTAATGTTTAACTTGAAGATTGTATGTTTAGTTACGTAATATGTTTAACTTGAAGCTCGTTATTTGCTTCACGTAATATATATGTTTAAACTTGAAGTTGGTATGCTTACGTAATTGTATTTTAAGTAAAATTTATTTAGTTGCATTTAAGGAGTTCCTAAAAACACGCTTTGGGCGTCGGTTTGAATTTGTTGATTACGTAATAGTTACTGTTATTACGCAATATGCTGCTACGTATGAGAAGCTGATTTCTAGATGTGTCTTTGTTATTACACTCGAAGTTTTACACTATAATATTTAACTTTGTTATTAACACTGCTTCTATATATTATTTATGTTTGAATTTGCCTCGGCTGCGTCAGTCTTGTTTGTAGAGTCACGTATATCTTAGGCAGGACGCGGTGTAACAAGAGCGTAGACATCACAGAATTTAACGTTTTTAAATTCACTTCTTTTATTAGTTCTTGCACATTTTTATAAAGCACTACACTTTTTAAGAACTGTGAGAATCTTCAATACTTTCATTTAGCGCGTATACATATTTTACGATTCACACGTAGATAACACATCTTACATCTGTTCACTACCAAGGCTTGCCAGCAACTGAGGAAGTTTTCAACAGTTAAACCCGTAAGCTTCGATATTTCAAGTCTGTGATTGGCTAATTTTAGTCCAATAGAATATCTGCATTTTACTTGAAGTTTTTCCTTGCTATTGATTGACTAAGTTTAAACTGTTACTCAATTTACCTTATCTTTGATATAATCATGGCTGGTAACTTTTCAAACTCGTAAACTCATTATTGCTACAAGGTTAATTCATTATTACCTCATTGTTAGCAACTCAAAACTTATTATTCTCACAGCTCTTGCATTATTAAAGTATATAATGTATTCACATAACATTAATAAAACCTGTTTACAATAAAAATAAGCCTTTGCAATGACTGTTACATACAATTTAAATAATTATTACATAGATATTGTTTCAAGGCGGGCCGTTATTGAATTTAATTTTATATAAAATACAATTGAAATTATTCAGGTATTAAAAAACTGCTTCAGAAGTCGTTACACTACATCACTAAAAGGTTCTTACTTTTAACGTGTTTCGGGAGAACAGTTTGCTTCCATCGTCAGTATGTTTCCAACGGATTTTACCGGTTATTTTCTGGGGAATGTGTGTGGTTAGTGGTGTTCTCTGGTGCTGAGTTGTGGTAGTTCAAAATCCGTTAGGTGATTCCTGTGTTTGACGATGTGTATTTTTTCCCAGATGTCCAACTCGTTGCTGCTGTTGACCGGTTTTTAGAGTTTTATATTTGAAATAATTTCATGTTTTGAAGGCCAGAAATGATGTGCTACTGCTGATTTTTTCGCCTGTTTTTTGTAAATGCATCGCACATGCACTTTAAGTCTTATTTCAAGATTTCATTTGGTTCTTCCACTGTATACCAGGTTACAGTCACTACAAAGTATTTGATATATACCAGCTGATTTATCGTTGGGGATAGAGTCTTTTGTTCTGTTACATAGTAGTTTCTGTATATTGTGGTTATTCTGTGGAGTCAGGGTGATGTTGTATTTCTTGAAAATCCTTTGAAATTTACGATGTGTCTAAGGGTGGTAAGTGAACTTTCTATATGTTTGTGGTTTTTGTTGTTTGAGTAAAGTAGTCGTTCGTTGGATGTATTTCTGTCTTTCAAACATTTTTATCTCCTTATCCATTGTTTTTTCTGGTATCCATTCATGGTGGCTATGTGGATAATGTGTTGGTATTCTTTCTGGTATTCCTCTTTCTCCAATATACTAACCTGTTAGTAATGCTATTTAAAATTGCATGTTTGTGGCTTGTAGGATTGTAGCTATTGTTTTTTAATATAATTTTCTGTGTGAGTTGGTTTCTTATAAATGCCGAACGTTAGTTTGTTGTATGCATTATTTCTGATGAACCTGATGTCTAGGTAAGGTAATTGGCAATTTTCTTCTCTTTCTATTGTGAATTTTATAGATCTCTTTTGTAAATTCAATAATTTCAAAGCATCGTCTGTAAGTAGTTTTGGAACAATAGCAAAAATATCATCTACGTACCTATACCAGGTTTTGAATAGATGTGGGAAAGATTTACTAATATGGCATTCAAAATGGCTCATATATAGTTCTGCTAAAAGTGGTGAAAGGGGATTTTCCATAGTTAGGCCTGTGGTTTGTTTAAAGATTTTGTTGTGGGATGAAAAGAAATTCTGGTCCAGACATAATTTTGTTAGTTTTAGGTAATCTTCTGTTTGTGCTCTAGGTGTGCCATTGTTTAATATCCAAGTTTCTAGGAGTGTTAATAATTCTTCTTTCAGAGTGCTTGGGAAGAGTACAGTGACATCAAATGATACCATCATGTCTGTGGGTAATATATTTATATCTGAAAGGGGACTGGTTAATTCTAATGAATTTTTTATACTTAGATTTTTGAACGCAGGCTTTTGAACGAGTTGAAGGTATTTGAAAGCCATTTTGCTAGTTTATATGTGAGAGAGTTTATGTTGTTCACTATGGGCATTTTGTTACCGAGTGTGTGTATTTTTGGTAGTGCATATAACCTAGGTATGGTGGGAAAATCTGGTTTAATTGTGGATTTTTTGGCTTTTGTTAATGTTTTGGATTCTATCAGTGTATTTTGGAGTGACTTGGTGCATTCTTTTAATGGATTTTTATTGATTTCTGTGTAGTAATTGCATAACCCAAGTTTCATAATCTTCTTGGTCTAATATCACTAATGTGTTTCCTTTGTCTGCTTTGGTGTATACTACTGGCTTTGACTTCAGAGATTTGATAATTTTTGATGTGGTATGTAGTGGTATTGTGGTATGGTAGGTTATATGCACTACCAAAAAATACACAAACTCGGTAACAAAATGAGGCCCATACTGAACAACATAAATCTCAACATTTATAGAAACCAACTCAAACAGAAAATTATTTTTTAAAAGTAATAGCTACAATCCTACAAGCCACAAATATGTAATTTTAAATAGCATTACTAACAGGATAGTATATTGGAGAAAGAGGAATAGCAGAAAGAATACCAACACATTATCCACATAGTCACCATCAATGGATACCAGAAAAAACAAAAGATAAGAAGATAAAAAAGTTTGAGAGACAGAAATACATCCAACGAACTACTACTTTACTCAGAGAACAAAAAACCACAAACATATAGAAAGTTCACTTACCACCCTTAGGCACATCATAAATTTCAAAGGATTTTCAAGAAATACAACATCACCCTGACTCCACAGAATAACCGCAATATACAGAAACTACTACGTAACAGAACAAAAGACCCTATCCCCAACGATAAATCAGCTGGTATATATCAAATAGTTTGTAGTGATTGTAACCTGGTATACATAGAAAGAACTAAAGGAAATCTTGAAATAAGACTTAAAGAGCATATGCGATGCATTTACCAAAACAGACGAAAAAATCAGCAGTAGCACATCATTTCTGGTCTTCAAACCGTGAAATCATTCCAAACATAAAACTCTTAAAACCGGTCAACAGCAGCAATGAGTTGGACATTTGAGAAAAAATACATATCATAAAACACAGGAATCACCTAACGAATTTTGAACTACCACAACCCAACACCAGAGAACACCACTAACCACACACATTCCTCAAACAATGACCGGCAAAATCAGTTGGAAACATGCTGCCGATGGGAGCAAACACTTCTCCCGAAATGCGTTCAAAGTAAGAACCTTTTAGTGATGTAGTGTAACAACCTCCAACTCTCTTTATTTTAAATTATGACGCATCACTGTTACTAGCTTCGCAATCTTCAAAATTAATTAATCCACTGTAATGTTGCCCTTTTCCCTAGTTTTGTGATATGTTGGATCATCTTTTGGATTCCTTTAATTTTTTGTTTTGGGATGTGTTACTATTGCTCATATAGCAGCCTATAAATGTGACAGAATAACTATGTTTTTGCATTTTTGCAATCACGGAAATACATTTTGTAGTGCTAAGTAAACAGCTCCTACATCTCCATCAAAATTTATGGCGTTTCTTCCAACACTTTTGTACAAGGAAAAGAACTAGCATATGCTCTGCTTCAGGCTCATCTTCACTATCACAGAGGGAACCATCTATATGTGTGTTCATTATTGCGTAGTATATTTTAGATTTAAGGCTCCCCACGAGTTATAGCTATGAGGGCAGCCCCGGAAGTACCCGACCTGACATATAGATAGTGGTTGTTTCAAACAAATGACTATGCTAGAAAATACCAACCTTATAAAACTTAAGTTTGACAATCTTATGTTGTTTAGTAATTGTTTGGCACCCATCAATAGTGAACACTATCAGCGAATTTGTAAATATGGACAAAACTGGTCATCGTTATGTGATACAATACTTTCATTTGAAAGGTCTTAGTCCAACTAATATTAAAGCTGAGCTAGATTCCACCCTGGAGGAGTCTGTTCCTTTGTTTATAATAGTAAAATATTGGGTGGCAGAGTTTAAGCGAGGCAGTAATAGCTACCAAGATGAACATAGCAATGGTCGACCAAATGAGGTGACCATGCCAGAAATTGTGAAGAAAATCCACAAAATAGTATTGGAGGACCGTCGACCGAAAGTGCATGAGCTAGCAGACATCATAGGCATTTCAAAAAGCGCTATACATCCATACTGACTGAAAATTTGAACATGAGAAAGCTGTGCGCAAGGTGGGTGCTGTGTTTACTCGTAATGGAACAAAACAGTGTCGTGATGATGTTTCAGTCGAGTGTTTGGCGATGTTTCACTGCAATAAAGCCGAGTTTTTGTGTTAGTTCATAACCATGGATGAAACATGGGTCCATCACTTCACACCTGAAACGAAAGAGCAGTCAAAACAGTTGATTAAAAGGGGAGGATTGACTCCAAAGAAGGCGAAGACAGTTCCATCTGCAGGCAAGGCTATGGCGTTAGTTTTTTGAGATACACATGGGATAATTTTCACTTCGGAATCAATGGCGAGTATTATGCGAACTTATTGCAGCATCGGAATGATAAAATCAAGCAAAAATGGCCTCATTTAGCGAAAAAGAAAGTTTTGTTTCATCAAGACAATGCACTATTCACACATCCATTATCGCCATGGCCAAAAATCAATGAGGTAAAGTTTGAATTCCTTACTCATGCACGCTATGTGCCAGATTTAGCCCCCTCTGAGTGTTTTCTGTTTCCAAAGTTGAAGAAATGGCTTAGTGGTAAAAGATTTGCCAACAATGAAGAGGTAGGGTCTAGTTGATGGTTATATTGCAGAACTCGACAGTTCTCACTATAAACAGAGTATCAAAGGTACGGAACATTGCTGGGAAAAGTGTATTGAGTTGAAAGGAGACTATGTAAAGAAATAAAGGTGTTGTTTCCCATATATTTTGTGTTTTCTTTGTTAGGTCGGGTACTTCTGGGACAGCCCTCATACATTACAGCTGTAATTTTTTTGTTGAATATATAATTTAGATTCAGATGGTGCTATATTGTAACACTCTTAGGGCCGGTTTCACAGTTCAGGCTTAAGTCGAACCTTTACTAAGCTACGGACGCAGCTGAAACAAAACTAAAGCTTTGGTTAAAGCTTTGCGAGTTTCACAGTAGGGCAACCACGTTTGGCTTTACTGAGCGGAACAACTCCTCGGAACTTTAAAGTTGGTAACGCTTGCGCATGCACATCGAGCGAATTCCCATCATTTTTTATGGCGGCGCTGTTCCTGAAAGTAAGGTTTTATAGGTTATTAAGATACACGCATTAAAATGACCGAAAAAGCAGAGCCAAAACGTACTGCTAACTTCACTTCTCAAGAAGTTAGCATTCTGTTAGAAATTGTAAAGCAGTATAAACACATGATAGAGTGCAAGCAATCTGATAAGGTACTGTGGAGCAGGAAGAACCAAACGTGGGGGGAAATTGCGGAGTTATTGAATGCAAAGAGCGGAGTAATATACAGAGATGCTACCGTGTTGAAGAAGAAATATGACAATTTGAAGAAAATTACAAAAAAAGAAATACGCCGACGAGAAATGTGCTATTCAGGGTACAGGTGGAGATCCGGCTGTGCCATCGTTAATTACGCCAATCCATGAGGAAATAAAGGAATTAAAGGAATTGCTTCTGACGAGAGGGCTTTGTTCCTGAAATATAAAGTAATAATACCTTATGAGCGATAAAGTAGATTATAAAGAATGGCTGTAAGAATAAATTTAATATTAAGTTTTACTCACCAGTCTGTTTTATGTTTAATTGCATCATCAATAATCTCTAGTACCATCATCGCAGACTGTTTACTTAACCAAAACCTCTCGTAGAATTCTCGGTCATTTCATATGTGGAAATGATTTGGACGCATTCTAAACACTTTAAGCCGTCTTCTGTTGTGTATATGGTTTAAAATAATTTGCATTTCCTCGTCACTAAAATCGTCGTCCTCAAATAACATGGCGACTCCTTAACTTAAACCGCAGTGCAGTACGGTTTAAGTCGAGTCCCTTATAATCTTGGCTTAGCGCTTGAACTACGCACTGTAAAACTCAGCTGTAGCTTAACTCTCCGGTTAAGCCCGATTCGAAGTTTAAGCTTATACTGTGAAACCGGGCCTTAGTACAGCATTTGCATACGATTAGCTTTTCTGGTTTTTGGCTTCTTGTGTGAATTCTGACTGTGTTCTTAAGTTATTAACAACATAAAACTACTGTTCCACTTCTTATAATTATTGAAACTGGCAATCTTATTTTTTCGTGTTGCAAAATAGCTATGTTTCAAGTTCTAAAGCGATTGGTTTGTTAAAGGTGGTAGGTAGTCTTTAATGCTTCAATGGGAGTTACTTTTACTGCTCCAATTATTAATCTAAGTGCTTGATTTTGAGTGCATCCCAGGTTTTCTTTACTGGATGTTGAGGCAGTATTTTAAGGCCTAAATGATATTAATTGTGTTTATTATAATTAAATTCAATAACAGCCCACCTTGAAAACAGTATGTACATAATTATTATTTATATTGTATGTAAAGTCATTGTAAATACTCATTTTTATTGTAAACGTATTTATTAATATTATATAAATGTTTATATACTCTAATAGTGCAAAAACTGTGAGAATAATGTTTTAGGATGTTAATAATGATGTAATAATGTAATTTTGGTGACAATAATGTGTCTGGAATTTAAAACAATACTGGTTATGAAAAGATCGGTGATAACGTAAGTTTCGCTTACAGTTTGGTATTAGCCAATCAACAGTGAAGAAAAGTTTTAATTTGAATACTTAAATTCTATTGGACTAGAATTAGCCAATAAGAGACTGGCATTACCGAAGCTATAAGATTTTTACCGTTGAATTCAGTCAGTCGCGGGTAAGATGTTGTAGAATACGAATGGTAAAAATTGTGTTCTCCGCTAGAATGTATCAATATCAATTTATTGTCAATAAACAGTTATATAACTGCAATAGACATTGGCAGTATATGCAATAATACAACATAAACCACACCTTGTGCAACTTTTACAGCAAACAAGTAACAATTAAATATCAATATCAGATGCATTAAAATCAATAAATTCATTAATAGAATAAAATGGATTATCTGTATAAAGTGCTCACAGTTTTTCTTTTATAAAGTGTTGTGTTTATAAATGTGCAAGTATAAAGAGAAATAAAAAGAAGTGAAATTAAAAAGTAAATTTTGTGACGTCTTTTAATTTTTGTCTTATCACAACCTTAAAAGAACTTGTGTTTTTATAGTGCGACGAAAGCAGCCGAGGCAAATAACTTTAATAATATTACGTAAAATAAGCACCATCTTCACTATAAAGTTTGGCGTCCCAAGCATCAAACAACCTCAAAGTGTATCTTGAAAGCGTTGGATTAAATACTTTTTCAAAGCGACGCACGTACGTGGGGATTCTCACATCTCATATCCAGCTAAATAACTTTTTCAAAGTTGGCAACAAACATACTTCTTCGAATTACAACTGTGGGGCAAACTCCTCCAAACAACTAACATCATCATAAGTATCATAACTTCCGCAAATTGCCGTCCCTCAACGTGGAGCTAAATAATTACATAACAACACACTTTTTCAAATATACGTTATAATATTTACGTAGGCCAAAATATTATCGCAAATTGACGTACAAAGCGTGGGGCTTAATATACAAACTGCAAATTGAAGAACAAATACTTCTTCAATGTGGATGATTATTATCAGTATTTCTACTGCTCTAGTTATGAATCTAAGGGTTTGATTTTGAATACATTCTAGGTTTTCTTTACTGGATGAGGATGATGAAATTAATATTTCTCTACAATATTTAAGTACAGGCTTGGCTCAAGTATTGTAAGTAGTATTTAGCGTTTCCCAGGAATTGTCCCATTTAGTTCTGTATAGTTTCTCTGTTAGTTTAACAGAAACTACTCCAAGACGTTTTTCATGGTCTGTCCTTTCTAATGCAGTATTTTCATAATGTAAATGTATTGAATTCTCTTTTTCAACTAGGTAATGAAAATAGTTGATATTTATTTTTTTTCTGTATAAACGATTATTAAATTTGTTAAATACAATTTGCTTAGTATTTCTAAACTGAGCAGTGGTTTCTAATTATTTGCTTTTATTTGTTTTCTAAGAGTTCCAAATACCAGGTCATTTGTAAATAGGGCAGTTTTCCTACTAGCACTTTTAAATGGTGTTAGGAAGATCATTTGTATGTATATGTTGGCAAGGGTTGTACTGAGTGCAGTTTCTTGAGGAATTCCTAGATGTGTTTGTTTAAGTTTAGATGTTGCTATGCCATAGGATGTGTCGAGTAGGATGGTTCATGCAGCAATATCTATAGCCCGCATTCAGGAGGTTCCAGGTTCAATTCCCAGGCAACCGCCCACTCTGACCATGGGTTTTTTTGTAGATTACCCCTGGTTGCCTAGGCAGATGTCAGGGTGAGGTATTCTATCATGATTTCTTTTTTCCCTCATTTATCTCTCCCTTCACATTTCAAGTATATCTTTGAGTTCTGTGGTGTTGGTGGTGTCAGGTAGATGGTGTAGTTGCTTGTGCATTGTAAAGATTTCTCTCTGTGAACAACAGGGAGTGTTGTCCTGCCCATTAGGATTGTTTAGTTACACTCTCTCAGGATTCTTCACCTCTACTGGTGTGTGGGTGTTCAAAATGGAAATATTAGGGACTTCTGTACATCTCTGTGGGCTTGTCTGCTTGTGAACCTGAAACCTCCTATGGCTCCTTCATCTCATCCCTGCCTACCAGGGGATGTAGTTACAATAGATCAAGCTGGTTGCAGTGGCAAGGTGCCCCTCCAATACACATATCCTGCATTTTAACATAAGATGTAGCACAGAATCTTTGATTAAAAACTCAAGAGATCCAGTGTAACATATTATATTTCACTCCAAAGTTTCGTAACATTTTAATTAGGTGTATCTCAAGATGGAATCATAGGCTGATTTAAAGTTCACAAATATGGCGAGTATATGATGATTTTATTGAGTGCAACTTTTACATCTTGGCTTAGTAAAACTACCTGTTCATTTGTTCATTTGTAGAATGGTATTTTCTGAATCCAGCCTGAGACATTGAGAGAAGATTATTGGATTCTTAAGCATCAGTTGAGCTTTGGTAGGATAATTTGTTCCATGACTCTTGCTATGTAGCTTGTTATGATATGAGTCTACAGTTTTTAGTGTCTCCAGCATTTTTCCCTGGTTTTAAAACTGGAATGACAATGCTTTTTTTTTTCTCAATCTGTTGGGATACAGAAATTCAGGGTGGATTTTATCTGGTTCAGGAGTTTTCTTGCTTCAAGTTGCTTTAGTGATGTATTGAGCTCTGATAGATTGAAGCCTTTTGAGAAGGTATCTGCTGTTGATGTTTATTAGGATTTTACAGCTTGATTTTTAACTTTAATACTTCATTTAATTGCCTTTTGCAATTTCTCATATGCAGTAAGTACTTTTGTGCTGTGCATTGAATGTTTAAAGGCTGATGCTATTTTATATATGTCATTGAAGTATTTTTATTATGTATGATGAGTTGTTTCTTATATCCTCTCTTTGTATTCTTGGAATATATCAGTATACTTTGGTTTCGTTTTTCTACAATCTAGATGTTCTGCAAAGCTATTGCTTTTTTTTAATTTCTCTACCACATACATAGTGGATAGAGGTGTTGCACTCCACCCAAACATTCAGTATTGAGCTTTCAATGGAAGTACATATTTTGAGGCCTCCTGAACCCAAAAAAAAGCATTTTCAGAAAAAGGTCTGTGTGTATGTGTCTGTGGACAGCATAAGTTAAAAAACAAAAGTTGGATAAATACCAAACTTGGTATATAAGTTCAGTATCTTCCAAAGATGTGCAACATGAAGACTTTCAAGAAAATCTTCTAACCACAAACTACTCTTTACATGGAACATTTTTTGGGAATTCTTGATTTTCTCAAAAATGGCTGTAATGATTTTGATTAAAATACCATAATTTAAGACATTTACATGACAAATAAGATGAATATCTTGAATCTTCTGGGAATAGCCTGTGAAGTCCTCTTCATTCGGAAGGAATTTTGTACAATCTTTTATTACTGATAAATGTTAAGCAATAGATGGAAACATACTACACAAAAAATGTAGATCTCTTTAAAGTATACAATTTATTTCATTTTTTTTTTTGTGTATAAGCCATTTTCAAGATATTCATCATTAGTAGCTAAAATTGTTCAATAGTTTGTCGTTCGTTTAAAGTCTGTCAATATTTAGTTGTTTCTGCAATCGCATGGAAAGAGAATGGAATTTTTAAGGCCAACATATAGCGTCCAGTTCTTAAACGTTTGAATAACACTATTCCCTTTTATAACAAAATGTATAATGCTACTATTTCTGCAAAGCTTAATTTTGATTAAAATGAAGTAGATAGAAAAATAAGCTTTCATAAGAATAGTTTGCATACCCACTAATAAACGATAAAGGGTAGAGAAAGACATGTGAATGTAACACATCTGATTTTTTCTTTCTGCCTCATATATATTTAAACTGCACATGATTTTTTCCCAATTTATAATACGTTCTTTATCTTGGTAAGTTTCTCATTTTTTGGGGGGAGGCGTGCTCCTTCATAATATTTCCTTAATTTTTCCAATTCTTTGGTCCAAAAAGGTTTAAATACACTATTTTGCCTTTTGGCATGAAGTCCTGAGCTGCTTTTTATAGAGTTTTCACAATCTTTTGTTCAAGTGGTTTGATACACCTGTTCTTATTATTTCTTCTGGTAGCTTGTTCTCTAGCACATCTCTGTATTCCTTACAATTTCCTTTTTAGAAATTCTAAGAAGTTTATGTCCGAGATTAAGCATGACTTGTCTGAGTTTAATAATGCTTATAATTACAGTTCTATTATTTGTACCAAAACCATCTATTCATACTCTCAGGCTAGATCAGTATTTGTTGTATTTCCTGCATGATGAAGATATGTTGGAATGTCATTTTTAATTAAATATTAGTTCTGCTGCATTTGTATTTAAAAATTCTTTGATACATTTTCCTGTTATTAGTTATCAGCATCCCCATAATTTTGAGTGGCCAATGAAGTCTCCAACAAGTATGATGGTGATGAATTGCAATAAAATATTTTTTTACACGGAAAGTAATCATTTGTGAACATAATCAGTGAATATATGGGTTTAAAAAAAAGTATAAGACAGTGTAATAATTTATTGAATAAATACAAGTATAATAATACCATCTGCAGCAAATAAAATGAGGGAATTTCTGTTCTGGAATGGCCATTAGTGAATCTCTACATGTGCAACTCTTGTAGATGAAAGACATCCAGGAGTTACTCTGCTTCTCTTTTTGTATTTTGTAACACTTCTAGAGTGATGGCTGCAAAAGTAGCAATGGTTCTAGGTTCCGCAAACTCTGACAGTACCATCTACTTATATGATTTCTACATCCAAATAGCCTTATCATGCTCAGAAACTAGGCATTGGATTGAGGAGACCTGGAGTTGGAAGTAAAATGGCTAAGGAAATGGTTTTGCACCGAATGAAAGCCCTTTATATGAATTAAAGGACTTAGAACATACTGTGTTTGAATGTAAGGAAGTGCATTTAGAACAGAAAAATTGTAAATATTATAATTTGAAATGGAAAGAAAGCTTTAAATAAAAATGTAGTATATAATGCAAGAGTACAGGACAATAACCATTCAAAGTGAATAACGAAAGGAAACAAAAAGGAATGTGAAAAATATTAAAGTGTTACTAATGCCTTTGCAGGAAAAAAAAAAAAAGGAACTGTATGCTTTCAGAGGTGCCACACAACAGCTCAACCCGGGAAAACTTGACAATGTAGAAAGGAATATTTCAAAAACAGATAATGCTAAAAAAAAGTTATTTGAAATAAAGTGTCTATGAGGTTTACATTTTTTATGTTGACTACAGTTAATTTGGTCCTCATCAAAACAAATGGGAGGGACATAATCAATTCGCTTAAGAATGACAGGACTGCCACTTACACCTCTGCATGACTGGTATGCATACTTGTTACTTTTGTCTTAGAAACAATCAAAAGTTAAGCTGCTTTAAACATTGATATAATTACACAATAGCTACAAACAATTGGTCAGTGCTGTAGTACAGATCAGATCTACAAATTGTTCATCTGACCTGTAATGCTACAATTAACCCACAAATGCTACAATTCCTTTACTGTTTCTCATGTATACTGAGAACAACTGATGATGCTATGCTGTTGGTTTTCTTTCAGACAGTGAAGTACTTAAGTGAATGTTTCTATTGATTGCCAAAGTTAATGACCTCCCTCACACCACACATTGGGTTCAGGAGATAACCTCCAGATCTAACACCTTGGAGTATGTGCTTGTTGATGAAACAACATTATGACTTCCACCCCCCCCCCCCAATTTAAACACACTTTTCAGCTAAATATCCCTTCTAAAATTTCTAACAATGTAATAAGTGCTGTGTGTATTACTAGTAGATAGTGTTTACACATAGTAAAAGTGCATTTTATTATAATTAAAAATGAGCCAAATAAAATGGATTTAACTGATTCATCTGTGTCCGCATCATTACTAGATGTATTGTCACCATCCTCAGAAACAGGTTGTGATTTCCAGTAACTTCCTTCAATATCTTTCACATCCTTCACATAATTTGACCATTTCTCAAGTGTAACCTTATCGCAAGAACTTTTTAATATCCTCACTAGTCCACATAAGCGAGATGCTATTTCTTTTTTTTTTTCTGACCACACCATCTCTATTGCAGTAAAGTGGTATGGTTGCAGTTTTAGGAATATATGTCTGTAAGGGGCTACAATTTTGTCAACGACGTATTGTTTCTCCTTGGTATCTAACTGCTGGTCTATTATTTCAGAACAAGGTGTTATAGCTACTGGATCTGATTTTTTGTCAGATGTGACTATCATACAATTCTCAGTATTGTCTGACCAGCTTTTCATTCTCAAAGTGTTAAGAGGTATACCTTACTAGGACATAATTATAGCCTTCTAATCTCAGTTGTCTTATTTTCTGCAGATAGTGATACCTCATTGCAGTCACTTCTTGGGATTCTGGCCTGTGGTTTTCCTCCCTAAGTCTTATTAGAAAACCCCATGCTATGCAAAAAGCACCTAAAAAGGCACTTTTGATAAAATAGATGATTTTACAAGAGACTTGCTGTGATGCACAGTGTATGAATTTTAATAGAAAGGAGAAGGTCATGCATGACAAAACATGTGGCACAGATTAAGAATTTCCTTATAGCAGCAGAATATTCCTTTCTAGGAGCTTGTTTTCTTTTTCATAATTGTTTATGTCTTGCATTTTAGAAATCTTTTTTACTGTTGATACTCCAACCCCCATAGCAATATCAGTTAGTTTATTGATGTGGTTTGTTGGAAGAACCCTTTTTTTTTTATTTAGCAGGTCAGCAAGAAAGTTATTCACATTTTTGATAATTGACATGTCTGCATTCACAGTTTTGATCCCTTCTGTATCACATGTTTCTTCTTCAGTGGTGCCTTTTCCTTAGAACCACTCACTTCATAACCACCATGCACTGAGCTATTTGGGTTTTAACTTACCCAAGGTCTAAAAACGTTTAACATTGTAAGGTACACAACAGCACTACTTAATGCAAGCAACCTCAATGAAATTAACCTTAAAACAATCACCTACCAGAGTATGCTATATGCAGCACAAATACGATAAGTATAGCAACATTGCATTTTAACTGTTTTGAGCCTTTCTTGCATGTACTTCAGCAGTAACACAAACCTTCTCAGCAAGTTAAGCTGCCCCCTTCCACTGGAGCTGAGGCCATTTAAGTTTAATGTGCAGTTTATAATATCTCCCCATTCATAAACATCTCGAGCAGTGGAAACAGAATTTCAAGTTTGCTACTTAATCAGTTTTCTTTAGAGCATCCTATAGTATAGATATACAACCAGAACCATTATATGTCTTTCAATGCAAATAATGGAAAAAAAGAACAAAAACAAAACCTATATAGTGGTTAAACAGAGATGGTGCCACATTGTTTTAAAAAACTTGTAAATAATGTAAAATGTGTATAAAAAGAGGTATATGAGTTGCTAGATATGTCTGTAAATTCAATGCACAGCATAGGAAAACAATTTACGGAATCTGGTGGAATGAAAATTCCGGGACATGTGGACAAATATGACTTTACAGAAATTCAGTTAGGAAGAAGTTTTATTTATTTCTTTCAAAAATGAACCCTTTACTTTAAAAAAGGTCTTGTGATCAGAAATCATTCTGGTTTACCAAATATCTCAAAATCCACACTTCATAGATTGCTGATTAATATCAGTTTCATGTTTGGGCATATTAAGACAAAAATTATGTTGCATTGGGAAAATATCCCCATTGGAGACAATTAAGTGTGACAGATCACACAATTCAATGACTAAGGATAAAAATGTTACTCCACGGTTAAATGAAAGGTATTCCAGAACTAAAGCATGGAGAAAGGTCTCTCTGAAGATCTTAAGGAATCAACTGGGTTTGGTAGAAGGCTAATTATAACTAATATTGGTAGTGAATCAGGCTTTATAGCAGACAGTCTATCATCTTTAAGTCTAAAACTACAAACTGTCATAAGGAAAAGATCTGTGAGGTTTTCTTGATGTAGTTTCAGTCTGTTCTCCCTAAACTTGAGTAAAACAATGCTGCCATCATAGATAATACTAGTTATCATGAATCCATTCTATCTATGGTGTAGAAGAAAGATATCACTGAGTGGCTTTCTGAACATTTTATTTCCAAAAAATGCACAATGCAATGTGTAAAACTGCTACTGTAAGTATGATTGAAATTGTCTTTTAAAACATCAGTAAATAAAACTTTTTGCCATTTTTCTTATGCTCATTATATTATTCTTAGTGTAACTATTCAAAATGCACTAAATCCAAAACATTTTTCATTATAAATATGATAATAAACAAATAATTATTTTAATGATAACATTACTTAGGAAAGTGTGATTTTGCTTAGGTATAAAAAGTTTTAAAATGTGCTGATAAGTTTAGGAGACATCATTTTTCCTCACTCCTGAAAACTTTGTCAATATGGACCTGCCACTTTTTGATTAAATGCTCCTCATATGATCCTGAAATGGTTTACTTAGAACTTGTGGTAACAGTATGATTGGTCAGAGCACAGTATGCAAGATACAATGTAGAAAATGCAGGTTTCACTATGTGTAGAACACTCCTGCTTTACTGTGATTTAAATCCTATAAAACTGATATGGCCCAATTAAAGGTTTAATGTGTAGGAATGACATGATATTCAAACTGACTGAAATTTGCAACTTGCTTTTACATGCTGTAAACAATGCAATGATCATAAGCTGGCTTAATTGTGCATAGCATGCAGTAAAGGTAGAAAGTTTTGCTTTGGGTTTGGATGGACTGACAGATAATGTTGTAGCATCAGTTCATCTTTACCAATAGCAATTCCAGGGACAGAGTTTCCAGTAAGCTTCTGGAAGTTCTGGTACTGAACACCTGAAGGAATCTGAATAAGGTATGTTACACTCCTCCTTAGCCTTCTTACAGGGGTAACTTCGATGAGCATCATTGTGAATCACTGACAGCTGATGTTGCATGAAATTTTGCTCATGTAATTTCCATTAAACACACACACTTTTATCTCCATCATGCATATATCACTGCCAACTCAGACCACTCCACTTCTCTGCAACCACTTTGTTTTGAACAGGGGCAAAGTAGCTTGAGACAAATTATAGCAAGTTTCTGCTTATCTCCTAAGGTTTACAAGTTATACAAAGTCTAAAAGAATGAAGAGGAGTTCACAGGCTATTCACAGAAAGTTTGAGACATACATCTTATTAGTCATATGAACATGGCATTTTCATTAAAATCATAAGAGCCATTTTTAAGAAAGGGTGGATGAGAAAAAAACATTTGAAGTAAACTTTGATGTAGAAAGTGAAGCTAGAGTAATTAGAATTTCAATTTGTGCACATAAAAATCCGAAGGGTAATTTGAACCAGGTAAAAGGGTTTGCATCTTTGAAAAATGCTGACTTAATAATTAAGTAACTATAAATAAATAAAACACACACACACACCTACACCCACGCATGCATGTGCACCCACATACTTTCTTCTGTGAATGCTAGCTTTAGGTTCGGGGGATTTGGTGAAATCTTGATTATGAATTTTTGGGTGCAATACAGTGCTCTTCCGTACTTATCATAGATGAGCATAGAGAAAGTTAAAACAGAAACAAAACCTCTAAAAATATTGAGGAATATAAAGAAGCTGAATAATCATGAACCTTTTAGCAAAAAATTATGGAATACAACAATTTTTTAATTCACAACATATTCTACACATGATCTGTGAAAATTCCTGTTCTCATATGACTTGCAGCATATTTCAGAGCTTGAAATTTCATATTTTGGCTGTCTTTACACATAACATGGCTGCCTGCACTGAAAACTGAAGGTATACAAAGCTGTAAATGCAATTTTCAAACTTTCAGAAAAAGCAGTGTTCTTTCTCTTGAACACAACAGTAAATAACTTCCAGCTTTTTTTTCTGAAACATATATTTTTCTATATTGATAACATGAGGTATAAATATGCAGATAATGTAAACATCTGCAAAACATTGACTTATAAAGTACCTACAGTAATTTTAAAGGTAACAAACAGGTTTGATTGCATATAGTATTGCACTGAAAGTTTTTTCATGTCGGAATATTACTTCTCATCACAAGTTACTTTATTCAGTAATTAGCTGTTCCTGAAAACTTCTATACTGTACTGTATAATTTTGTTCTGATAGCTTGGAATTACAGCACAACTGTGGAAGCAGGACATTTGCTATTAGCTGTTATTTGTTTTGCAGAAAATATTGCAGTCAGTTCTTAGAAAATTTGCTTGACACTGCCGAGCATGTAGTATTTAGTATTGGACAGTAAGAACACCAGCAACTATACATTTCAAATCAGACACTGAAACTGAATGCAAAACTCACTCATAAAATAGCCACTTGGATGTCCTGGGCACTGAGATCGTCATACATGTTGAACCTCATGTCCCCTGCCATCTACCTAACAAAACCATGAAACAAGGTGTCTGAACTTCCATTCTTGTTTATACTACTGACATAGGAACATAATTATTTTTCTTGTAAAAAATGATTTCATAAAATGCTACTTAGATACATTTTTACTTCACGTATTCATTGATAGATGAAACAATTTAGCAGTAGAGATAACAGCTATGAGATTTAAAATCTAAGAATTACATTCATGATAATCATGGAAATGGGGGAGAAGGAATAATATGTGAGATATGCTTTCCAGAGATAGAGAATATTTAAAAACAGCAATAAGATTTGAAATAGTATTTGTGTGTTTGTGTCCACACGTGGTGGATAATGTTTCTCACGTAATGTTGTTTACATTACGCGTGTAGCCATCTTGTGTGACGTCATACGTTGGTTGGTTCATTTGTTGTTTGTAGATTCCTCTGACGTAGCAATTGGTATCAGTTTTAGGTTATGTATATTGTCTTCCGGCTAGCTATTTAGGTAGACATTTAACTCTTGCAGGTTGTGAAGCGGAAAGGAATCTTTTGTCTATAAATGATACTGATGAAGAAACTGGTTTTATAATCTTTATTGCAGAACACGTTCACGAACACTTTCACAAGTTAATTTGGATACTCGCCATACTGAAACTGTTTATAATAACGTCTTATCACTTTTAACTCACGTACTTCAATTTGGTATATTTAACTGTATAATCCTTTATAAGATTTCTCGTACTTCTGCTGCGCGTAACTTTATGAATTTAGAGACCGACATGAGAATCTTGTTGAACTGGGAGCTGACGTGTTATGTGTTGAGAATCTTGTTGAACACTGGGAGCTGACGTGTTACGTGTTGAGAATCTTGTTGAACACTGGGAGACGCTTACCTCAGACATGGCTTATTTATAGACTTGCCTTAAGATATGCCTACAGATTATAAATGAAATGCTATTGGCTAATAAAACGCGCCAACATTAGCGTCTATTTTAATATCCAATGAAAACCACTAATACATATTACTTTTATAGAACATTCTGGAAGCTTTTTTTACTGAAAAGGCGCGAAACATGACGTAACTTCCTGGTTCCCGGTAACGATAAACAACTCAATCCCTTTCTGCTTTATTGCGTTATTGTTGACAGTTTCAGTAGAGCCGTATATTATTATTTACCAATACTATTTACAATTAATAAACCTCTGAAATCAATGTTACATAAAAATACATATTCATATTAAAATAATTATTCAAATTTGAGTAATTTGTGATACAAATTACCGTCTCATATGCCCCACTAGAAACATAATTATAAATATTTATAACCTGTTTGGAAATTTTATAATTTTGTTTTTAGTCTCCTAAATCTTGTAACACACGCTATTCACTTTCACTTAACACTTCACACGCGTTTAACACACGACATATGTTTTATCTCGCCACTACTTACTGGCTTTGGTTTAATTTGTTTTGATATTAATCTGTCGTTACAATAAATTTTTTTTTTTTATATAGCAAATACTTTACCCTAAATTATTTAACTAGTGTTACAAAAAATGGTTTACTTTCTTATATTGTTACCAAAAATTTATCAATTCAAGAATTTTTTTGTAATTACCATACATATTTACCAAAATATTCACCCTTTACATATATTTACATCTCTTAAATCTAGATAATGCTTTACATTTTCTGTTTACTACACAAGTATTTGTTTTAAATTATTTTTACCATTTTTGTTATTTTGAATTTTATTTTAAACAATACTCTTGGAATTGCATTTACGTATCTTTACTTTAATATCATATTAATTTTCAATCTTTGTATTCTTAATTTTTAATTCTTGGAATTGTATTTACGTACTTTTACTTTAATCTCATCTTAAGTTTCAATCTTTGCATTCTTAATCTTCAAATATTTTGTTACAGTTACTAAAAATTTAATTTATTTATTTTCTTCTCAAACAGTTAGTCATGACCACAATTTATTTCTCCATTCATATGATTTACATTTTTATTTAACCCTCTTACGTTCCAATACATTTCTCTGCAAGTCATCATCAACTATCCAACATTTGCTTTACATCTCATTTTTATTTACCCTCCTGGATCAAATTGTGTGTGGCTAAACATTACTCGTAGCCGTAACCTAACCTTCCAATTTTTGTTCATGAATAACCTCTTGTATTCATAAGAAATTTTGTTCCCTGGTAACTTTTGAAAACAATCTAAAGTTTCTTTTACAACACATCTTTTAACAACTTTCATTTTCAATTCTTTTACTATCTCATTAATCTGAGAATACTCTGACAAATCTGTACTAAACTGTACTGGACTGGAGTTTTCATTTTGAACATCTTGGTACAATTTATTTCTTTGCATTTCTGATATCTCCGCTCTGAAATTTACTTGCGCCTTATTCACATCTACATTCCTAACCTCTTTCATCTCTCTTAGCTCACTTGAAATATTACTCACTTGACTTCCTAACTCTGTACATTCTACATTAACCTCACTTTTAGTATTAACCTCACTTTCTTTGTTACCTATTTCCATGCTCATGTCTAGCATTTTCTTTGAAATTTCTCCTATCTCACTTACTATTACTTCCTCATTTTCATCTTTCATTTCTGGCCTACTACTATCTAACTTCATAACTTTCTTTTCAATTTCTTCATTGCTTTGATCTACTGTTTGCTCTAATTTCTCATTACTCCTACCAATATCTTCACTCAATTCCCTATGATCTTTGTTTATAGCTTCTCTCATCCTCTGAGTTAATCTTTGTCCTAATTCCTCATAACTCTTTTGCATATCTTCCCTTTCTTGATCTAATTTCTTACTAAGATCTTCCCTTATCTCCCTCTTAAACTGATCTAGTTTTTTATCAAAATTTTCATTAATCTTATTTATCATATCCATAATCATTCTAGTATTAGAATTAATATTTCCTGCTATTCTATTCTTACTTTCTGCACTAACATTTCCTCCCTCCAATATTATATTGTTTGAGCTTTTTTTTTTTTTAACCTGTATTGAATTACAGCTAACTGTTACACTATCCCTCTTCATCATTGTTTCTTCAATATTATTAGTGGCCATTGTTTTTGTTTTCTAAAAAAAATTACTATATTCTGACCTTTTGTGACGCTGTCTACTGATGTAGCTTTGATGTCCAGCGTTCTGCCCCATTCTCCTAGATTTGTATGTCGCTTCTGCGTTGTTTTATGATGAATCTACGTTGTCTCGTTGTTTTTGCGTCCACTTATCCGCGTCATTTGTTGCTCCTCTTGTTTCTGGAATCTGCGTCTTGTAGATCATTTTACTGCTGCATTCGCCTTTTCCTGGTTAATTCTGCTACTATCCTGGTTATTCTTGTTCCTTTCCTGGTCACTTTGCCTTCCTTTCCTAGTCACTTCGCCCCACGTCCGGGCGCCAATTTGAAATTATTTTTAATGTTATGTGTTTGTGTATTTGTAGCCCCACGTTGTGGAACCAATTTGAAGGAGGTATAGCACAAATTTGTATATATGTTTCAAAGCACCACGTGGTGGATAATGTTTCTCACGTAATGTTGTTTACATTACGCGTGTAGCCATCTTGTGTGACGTCATACGTTGGTTGGTTCATTTGTTGTTTGTAGATTCCTCTGACGTAGCAATTGGTATCAGTTTTAGGTTATGTATATTGTCTTCCGGCTAGCTATTTAGGTAGACATTTAACTCTTGCAGGTTGTGAAGCGGAAAGGAATCTTTTGTCTATAAATGATACTGATGAAGAAACTGGTTTTATAATCTTTATTGCAGAACACGTTCACGAACACTTTCACAAGTTAATTTGGATACTCGCCATACTGAAACTGTTTATAATAACGTCTTATCACTTTTAACTCACGTACTTCAATTTGGTATATTTAACTGTATAATCCTTTATAAGATTTCTCGTACTTCTGCTGCGCGTAACTTTATGAATTTAGAGACCGACATGAGAATCTTGTTGAACTGGGAGCTGACGTGTTATGTGTTGAGAATCTTGTTGAACACTGGGAGCTGACGTGTTACGTGTTGAGAATCTTGTTGAACACTGGGGGACGCTTACCTCAGACATGGCTTATTTATAGACTTGCCTTAAGATATGCCTACAGATTATAAATGAAATGCTATTGGCTAATAAAACGCGCCAACATTAGCGTCTATTTTAATATCCAATGAAAACCACTAATACATATTACTTTTATAGAACATTCTGGAAGCTTTTTTTACTGAAAAGGCGCGAAACATGACGTAACTTCCTGGTTCCCGGTAACGATAAACAACTCAATCCCTTTCTGCTTTATTGCGTTATTGTTGACAGTTTCAGTAGAGCCGTATATTATTATTTACCAATACTATTTACAATTAATAAACCTCTGAAATCAATGTTACATAAAAATACATATTCATATTAAAATAATTATTCAAATTTGAGTAATTTGTGATACAAATTACCGTCTCAGAATATGATCTACAACCTTGCTCTATATTTATGAAATTTGACTAGAAATTTAATTCAGCTGAGGAAAAGCAAAGCTCATAGGATAAAATCAATATTGAAACAGATGTGACACTTGCTTTTACCTTACACATACATAGTTAAGCAACTTCATGGGCATTAAATAATTCTCATATCTGTACAGGAGTCACACCTGGAATACTGGTATGCACTACCAGTCTATCAGCCATGCCATAAGGCCAATGTTTGTTATTGCTGTTAAGTATGTTGTTACAGGTCACAGACTTCTAATAGTCCATAAACTAAATCCTGAAAATTTTTCATAAGGGATCAAAGTAAATGATAATGTAGTTCCTTATGAAGAGCTGCCATAAGCCTACTTAAAAACAATGTAAACTCAACACTGGCACTGTTCTCTATAGTGATGGATAGAGGAGCAGCTAAATTCACATGAGAAAGGTTTATTTGTGATGATGTACTTGTGCAATATAAATGCCAACAGTGAGTTTATAATTAGTTTCATTCATTTTGTTTATCTGCAAATTATGACAACTTTTAAATTATGGCCAAACAAGTTTGAATCTTCATAGATCAATATTTGAAAGGCCAAAGGCAAATGTTGAATTTGATGCATAAGGGATACTTCATGGAAGTAGGGAAAAGAACACATTGGTATATAAGCTTACTAGTTAAGTGCTTTCTCTAAGGTTCTGCTTGTGCGCAAAAGCAAGGAAACTATTCACCCACAATTTGTATGCATAAAAAACTACCTATGCAGTAATAAGTGTTTACTCAGGGATTCAAGCATATTCTCTGTGTATTTTATCACCTCATGTACTCAGTAGAAAGAACAGCATTACATATTGGCATGTATGCAAGTTATAATAGGTTCATGCAATATAAAACAGTTCACAATATCTGTTACAGTGGAGGAAAATAATACACTACAGATATTAGAGCAGCAAACAATTTTGATTTAAAATCTCGGTTATCAGATGTAAGAGCAATGGGAAAACTGTAATTCATGAAATTAAAGGCAAACTTGAATTAAATTAACTAAAGTCAAACATAAAAGCAAATCTTAAGTGCACAGCTTTGTAATTGTAATGTCTCAAAGTCAAAACTGTGCTGCAGCAAAAAATTATTTAGTTCAGTTCGACTGTCAAAGGAATATATGTTCTTTATTTATCTTTAATGCACTGGTGTATTGCTTCCAAGACAAAGGTGTAATTTTCATTACATTTCATAAAATGCATAATTTATCATTTCTTAATTTCAAATGTCTTACCGAGAGTGCACAACAAAACTGTTCTTTTTCTTCTTTTAAGTTTAATGTCCTTTATCTGGATAGCTCACATTAGATGACAAAAGCAGAAATGAAAAGAATGTCAAAATAGCTAGTTTTCTCAAGTACTAGCGTTATCTAATTTTCGTGTTATGGACTGAAGAAAAATATCTAACAAAAGGTTTCAACAATGCAGTTTGATCCATAATTAAATACCTGGCTGAGGGGCAAGAATAATTTTAACTAAAGCACTGCTTAACCAGAAAAAAATGTTTATATTTGGGGTGATGCAGTGCATGAATGGATTGGAATATAGCTTTCATTATAGCATCGAAGGATATGTAAAATGCCTATGAACTTCTTATATATTTTTATTGTACATCCAATAGTTTAGATCAATTTTAAATTGAAATGTTTCATAAAACTTTACTTGGGAATGCTGAGAAAGTGTTAGACGTGTGTTCCTCATATAGCTCAAAGGGGGTAACAGAATTCTTATGAAACGTTACTCTTGGGGGTAACGGAATCCAGCTGTGAAATAATACTACCTCATTGTTTAAAAATGGTCTTTGCTCAAGGTATGCCACATATGTCAGTGTTTACCTCTTTTGACAACAGTGTAAAGGATCTTGTTCCGGAAATGAACAAGAAAAAGCATATAAAATCCCTGAAATCTCTTTTCAAGACTTCAAAATTTGTATTTCACATTAATGAACAAATACAATTATGTCTAATTTCTTTGCATTCACTTCATCAACTGTCACTACATCCATCAGAATAATTATCCACACTTTATGTTAACCACATCACATCAAGAACATTGTGAATGTTCCCCTCAGAAAGGTTACCTTGAGTATAGTAGATATTTCCCATAGAACAGCTGACTAAGTGTTTTGGGTTTAGTTCCTGAAGCCAGAAGCCTGAAATTTGAAATACAAATTCAGGTATGCCTTTAAAGTTCATTACTTGATAATAATACAATGAGTTGGGTTTAAATACACAAACTTCATTAAAACTAATGTTTACCTTGACTAAGTATAAAAACATGTTTTCATGGTAGTTACCCCAGCACAGCTAGGTTATGACCTAGCATATTTTCTGCATATGCATATTTATCACTTGATGTTTATATCACACACATTGGAATTCTTCTTATTGCAGTAAGTTGAATGGTCAAACTTTAATTGAATATTTTACTGCCTGCAAATTTAGCTGCAAAAAACCATGAACTTCATACATTGTCTTTCAATCAAAGCTGTAGAGTATATGTTTAAAGTGACTTTCCTTGAGTACAGATGCATTTCTTTGAAACTCAGTAAATCTTTAGACCTGTAGTTATAAAAAAGTTTCAAAGCAATCAGTAAAACTGGTGCCTTGTTATCTGTGTTTACATACAACTTCTATTGTAAAACTTTACAATTCTGTCAATATTTTTGTTTTCATGTTTTACATTTACTGTAAATTCATTTCAACTTTTTAATAACTTTGTTTCACATTGTAAACTAAATTGGAACTAGGTATACTTGTGCTTCAATGTCCCATGGCTACCAATTATTCTCATGGCTATAGCATGACCATTAATGTTTTCTTTCAAAGTATGAGAGAGAAAGGGAGAGAGATGTATTTATGGTATTTATTAATATTTTGAGTTTGCTCATAATGTTGCCAACTGTAGTTTAAAACTCACATTTGACTTCAATTCCCCTTACAAACACAAAAAATGAACCACATGAAGTGGACGTTGTTTACAAAATATTTTTTCCTCCACTCACTTCTATGACAATGAAGTCGAGTATATGGAACTAATGCTTTTTTTTTCCAGAAAACTACAAAAGAGAGAAATATACTTATTTAAAACATTAGTATTTGTAGTTTTATTTTGGTGTTATAGTTACAACACTTTGCAATATTTTATGCATACCATTGTGAGTGAACACTTCAGATAAATAAGAAGTATCAATTCATTTTTATGTGTATAAGACCAATATAAGCTATGGAAGAAAAGGAAGAAGAGAGGTTAGTAAACATATTGTAGAATGTCTCATTCATAAGGTTTATTTGTAAATCATAACAAGGATATGGTTGATAAAAGATGAATTATAAATACTATCCCTTATAGATTATGACATTTTATTTCATCTGTTAGTCACAAAGGACCTAGTGCTGCACTTGTTAGCCTAGGTGTCTCTTTAAATATATTTTAGAGGGCTGAAGAATGCTTCATTCTTCTCTTACTGCTCCGGGCACCAACGAAACATTTTCCGACTACAATGAAATAAAAACAACCTCATATTTCACTACAACTTGCCATCAGATTTAAATATAAAAAGTAACTGTAATCATTTTTAGTGGTGACCTGAATAACATAAACAGCTATGATCTCAAAGCACACAATGATATTGTACTAAGCAAGTCAACAATAAATTTTGGTCTTTAGAAACATCATCACAGGTGACTAGGAAATGAATATGTTGTTTAATTTCTATACATTAGCACAAACACACTCTCTTGTTCGCAATATATACTCCCTCTATTCACTTTTATTCCCTTATGTTTCTTTCTTACATCCACTGAATTTGAATTTATGAAGTCATTCAAACTTTTCTAGCCCTTACTGGATCGGATAATTCCCGTCACAGTGGGGATTTACTTGTAAGCTTTATTTATCCCCAAACCTTCAACTGCTAAGCAATTGCTAAGTCTTGAAAAATTTTTAATGTCACTTAGAACTAATCACCTTTCCTGAGTCTTCATGTCCTTGATACCTTGGCTTGCCATGTGTGAATGGAAGGTACCGATACTTGATCATATGCTGAAACATAAGAAAATTTATAACACATAGATAAAAATCTGATATGTCATCATTTATTCTTATATATTCTTGTGAAACCTTCATTTTCTACCTACTTCATGGTAATTAGATAAACATTTACAGAAATAGTTTTATTAAATATTTCATTGTACATGCATGAAGGATACAGAGGCTGAATGACAAATGTTTAAAAAGTGGGTTGCTATGCTGGCCTGAAATTCCATTCTTTTTCCAAGACATAAAGAAAAGCAACTGAATGGGAGAGCACTTCAAAAAATGACAAAGTATTGAAAAACTCAAACCATAAGAACAGATATATCAAATGACTGATGCCACAAAATATTATTTGAAATAAACTCTTATGTTTTAAAGAGATTTGCACTTTTTATGTGGTAAGGTTTTGTCTATCTTATACGGTTTACCAGTTATACAAAATTATAAAATAATTTCTTCTAAATGAAGAGGATTTCACAATTAGTTCACAGAAAATTCAAAAGATACATTTCATTTGTCATGTAAATAACTAAAATACATGGTATTTTGATCAAAATCATTAAGAGTCATGTTTGATAAAATAAAAATAACAAAACATTTTCCATGTAAAAGGTAGCTTGATGAGAGGGGGTGTTTCTTGAAAATCTTCCTGTTGCATCTTTGGAAGATGCTGAACTTAAAATACCAAGTTTGGTATTTACCCAATGTTTCATTTTTAAGTTATGCTGCATTTTTCTAAAAATTCAGGGTGTCTCAAAACATGTACAGAGTCAGCCAAAAAATGTATTCATACTTTTAAGGAACAAAAAATATTTATTATGGGTTTGTTTTACATTTAAATACAGATCGCACATGTAGCATGTAGTACATGTAGCACAAGGTTACTTTAAATGTTCAAAATGTTTGCCTTTGGCAGCCACACACATAATTGAACAATGAATGCTCGCCGCAGCTACGTCGGTCATTGTTTCACTGGAGATCACTGCACATGCCACTGTAATCTCCTGGCTAAGTTCCTCCAGCGTACATCAATAGACTTGATCTTTCACAGTTCCCCACAAATCCATAGGGGTTAGATCTAATGGCCGTGGAGGGAATTCAATGGGCCCTCTTCATCCAATCCAATGTCCCTGCAGATTGTCATCCAGGAAAGCTCATATGGCTCAGTGGTAGTGTGGTGGTGCCCCATCTTGTTGGTAAAAGACTTGCAAATCAGCTCCATAATGTGCATGTACACCTGGTAAAATTAATGTGTGTAACATTTCCATGCACACTTCTCCAGTGACAGTATCATCAAAGAAAAAGGTTCCTATTGAGCCCCTAGATGATAGCCCACACCACACACAAACCTGGTATACTGACTGCCTTATCCACGTGAACATGTAGTTTTTCTGATGCCCAGTAGACGCAGATATGCTGATTCACTGTTCCATTAAGTTTAACCTGGGCCTCATCAGACCACATTACCTTAGTCACAAATTGTTCATCTTCTGTTGCCACTTGCCGATACCATTCATAAAATTGCATTGGATGATCAGAATCATTACCATTAATTGCATGCAGTAATTGAGGGATGTAAACTTTCCACTTAGCAACTTTCAGAATTTGTGATACACTTGTACTGCTAATCCCCACTTCATGTGCACATTGTGTAGCAGACTTCAGTGGAGAAGTAACAAATTTTGCCAACATGAAGCCTATGAAGCAGGACTTGTGGTTGTACTTGGTCATCCTGATCTTCCTTTGTGAATATCACAAATTGTTCCATGCGCCTCAAACTTGTCAATGTGTTTAATTATTAGGTGGGTTGGAGGTTCTGTTTCAAACTCCAACCTCCACTGACGCTGCACTTCAACGGCATTATCAAACCTGATAAACCACTTCAGAATGCATTTTCACTGCTTGAATGTCAAGCGTGCTCCAGCCATTTTGTTCTTTCACTGTCGTGATGAAAGTACCAGCATCTGTTGAATGAAAGACTACAACAACATACTTGTAATTCAAATCAGACAATATCAATATCCCAATACAGTCTGACAAAGAGTGTATACATTTTTTTGGTAGATTCTGTATTTTCTTGTGAAATCTAAACATTGAATTTTTGGGTGGAATGCAACACTTCCCCCATTACTGAGAGGGAGGGGCTTCTCCTACCTACTTGGAGCGGGGGAAAGAGAAGATATAAAGTAAGTGTTCAAATGAGGCCAGGGTTTACAGAGCTTAGAATTACCACATGTAAGTCTTCTCAGGATAAGAGAAAACCCCTAAATAACTCAATCTAACTGATATAGAAAAACATTAAATCTGGTTTGTGAGCAAACATGATACCCCCATAACTTGGAAATTGACAACAGCATAGGCTGAAGTGGGTCTAATCTATTTGCTTCATAACAAATCTTAACTGCTATTCTGTTATCACCATTGCCATCCAAGATTTCCTAAAAACTAAACTTTTGGGCTCAGAGTTTCAACAAAAAGCTTATGCTGCTTCATAATCATGGAGAAGATAAAACCTACCATTGGGAACTGTTGTTTCACACACATACGTTGTCAAAATAATTCACATTTTGTTTATACTTTAACATCTCTTGTAACATTTCAAGGCTATAGAGACGGTGCATGATGATGATTAATGGATGCTTGATTGTAGGCTGCTAAATTCCAGAAGTTTCTTGAGGTATATTGCTGGTTTTCCCATTACCTTTAAAGAACTTGATAAGTTACAAAATCAAAATTATTTGTATCTGGTGGAGTAGGTTGAGTGTGAGTAATTTGCACCTTAACCAAGTGTTCAGCTGCAATGAAGGAGGGCACAAAAGGCCTTTATTGCTAGTGAAGCACTATATGTCCATATTACTATGACTTGACACAGTGATTATAATGGGGTAAAAACATGTGGATAATGGTATATAATTGAAGACACAAAGTTATTGTTATAGGGAATAAGAACCTCATTTGCTTTACTGGAGCAACGGAATTCAAGGCTCACCATCAAAATCCGGACAAAATGAGCATTTTCCTCAAATTTTATTCAGCAAAAGTAAAAACTGAAAAACATTTCGTACATTACCATTAATAGTATTCTTTTGAGGTAAAACTGCTGAGTATAACCCCCATTTGCTTCAAGGAATCTTTTGATTCTTGTCTTTATGATCTTTATGTCTAGCAAGCTGTGTGCAGCTTGTGCTTGACCATTTTGGCAAAAGTGCCTCAATAATGGCCTGCTGAAATGTCACACAGCAGGTATCAATTTGTTGTTCATTCCATTGATAACACTACAGTCTAGACTGCTTAAAGGCCAGAATTTCTGGTACCAAAACTTACCTACAATATTGTGTCGTATGCAGAGAGTATAGAACATACGTCTCTCTGGGTCACCGGGATTTGAGTTGGCAGTTGGAGCTTGGGGTAGGGGGAATTAGGAACCTTAGGTAGGGATAGCATCCCCGACGCTTCAGGAAGTGTCGTTTGAGACAGAGAGTCAGTGGGTGACCTTCGAGCTGCAAGGACGTGCAACTGCCTTCTCCGAGGCCGCATGGCGGCCTCGCCCAGCGGACATGTGGGCTAAGAGTGTAAGCATTACGATATCTATCTTTATCCAGTTGCACGTCCTTGCAGCTTGAAGGTCACCCACTGACTCTCTGTCTCAAACGACACTTCCTGAAGCGTCGGGGATGCTATCCCTACCTAAGGTTCCTAATTCCCCCTACCCCAAGCTCCAACTGCCAACTCAAATCCCGGTGACCAGAGAGACGTATGTTCTATACTCTCTGCATACGTCACAATATTATTTAATAAAGTGACTTAAGAATGGCTTTGTGCTATCCTGCTGAATGACATAAGCATCCTAGTGACCAAAGTATCCTTGCAAAAGTGCATAAACAAATCTTTTCTGGATGGTTCTTTATTTTTAAAGAAACCTGGCTTAACCCTCACTGGAAATTATGCCTTGGACATGAATAGAGGCATTTCCAAAGCCAAATATTTAGCCACAAATCATATACAGCTGATCTGAAGTACCCATAGAACTAAATAGTGTGCAAATACCCATCACTAAGATTTTTTACTATTGCTACTCTTTAGTTATGTGCTGCAGTTAAACTTATATGATTGGATGTTGTGAGGTTATGCACACTCACTACCTGCATCTGACTTGCCTAATCATCAGTGATGATCTAGCAGTATAATAGGAAATTCAAATTTAAATTTGTTGGTGGCGAATCCTGTATTAGCACAGAGAGAGGAATGCAGTAAGTGTAGTACAACAATCTTTCAGCTGTTCCTTGCTATATATCATCATAATGAATAGAAAAATCTGATGTGTTACACTCACATGACTTTCTCTACTCTTGTACAAACTATTTTTACAAACGCTTATTCTCCATATGCTTCATGTTAATTGAGATGTTAAATCTTATTGCTAATTTTCTTGTAGGTGCAAGGGGAATATGGTAGGCTTTAAGTGATAGTCAAATCTTTTAAGAGCTGGTTACTATGTGGCGCATTCCATTTTCTTTGCATGTCCAGGACATAAAAAAAATGAATAACGAATTCCCATTTGAGAAAAAGTATAAGTATTGGAAAGTTTAAGGGAATAACAAGCAATATCTCGAAAATGGTTCACTCAATAAAAAAAATGTATATAACATAAATTGTGTATTTTAACGCGATCTACATTTTTTGTGTAGTAACATTTTGTCTATCTCTTATGGTTTACCAGTTATGCAAAACTCGTTCACAATGAAGAATACTTTTGGAGACATTCCCAGAAAATTCAAGATATACATTTTATTTGTCATGAAAGTATCTTAAATATATGATATATTAATCAAAATCGTTAGAGCCATCTCTGAGAAAATTAAAATTTTCGAAAAATGTTCCATGTAAAGCGTAATCTGGGGTGGGGGGATTTTCTTGAAAACCTTGAACGTTTGGTGTTTATCCGACTGTTCGTTTCTGAGTTATGCTGTTCACAGACAGACACACACGGACATGTTTCCAAAAATGCTTTTTTTGGATTCAGGGGGCCTCACAACATATATTTCCGGTGAAATCTTGGTATCGAATTTCTGGGTGGAATACAATACTTCCCCTACTTACTATACGTAGTAGAGAAAGTAAAAAAGAAACTTGCTGATAATTCATTTAGACAAAAGCACTCTTATCTAAAATAATCTCAAACTTCTGTTGTGTAGAATTTAAAGACTAGTTTCAAATAACCTAAGTTATTGTTACTTTTAAATGGAAGACATAGTGAGAAGATTAAACATAATATATAGAAGTGGTTGCAAATACCTATTTTAATGAAATTGTATATTTGCAACCACTTCTATATATTATATTAAACCTAAGTTATGTACAAATTAGTTCTTTGTAGAAGGTAACATTAGATTCACACAATGCTATTTCATTCAGTGCTGCAATGTTTAACAAAATGTATTGCATACAAATATATTTGTAGCTACCATTCTACTTTAGTACATTTTTGGAAAAAACGATTGAGCTCATTAAGTTGTTTAAATTCTGCTCTGGCTTCATGGGAATGTATAAAGTTCAAAGAGCTTGGCAACAGTTCCATTACCTTATCTGATCATATCTGTTTCTCCTCCTCTTCTTCTTGTGTGTTGAACTGGTAACTCATTCATTGAAATGCATGTGATATTATGATTATTATTGCAACACCCATTCACGGCTATTCTCATTAGTTAAGTTTGATTACATTTGCCCAGCTTCTCTCTGGAAAATTTTTTTCTGTATATTCGAAGGCATGGTGGCCAACAGCAAACAAAGAGCTTCTTCAACATTCATACTCAGAAAGTACAGAACACTTGACCTGACTTGATTTTTTTTGTTTGTTCCTCACAGCATGCTCCATTATATATTTTGAGGCAGTATTTTTAACACTTAAATGATTTCAGTCAAATTATATAATATATAAATTCAATAACAGCCCGCCTTAAAGCAATATGTGTATAATATAAAAAAATGTATGTAACAGTCATTTTATTAATGTTTATATTATTATGTACATGTTCAATAATGTTATGTGAATGTATTACGTAATTTAATAATGTAGGAGCTGTGAGAATAATAGGTCAAAAGTTGCTAACAATGAGGTAACCTTGAGGCAATAATGAATTAGAAAGTTTAATAATGCTACTGGTAATTCTTGGAGCAACAATGATGTAATTTTTGAGACAGTTTATAAAACAGCCAATCAACAACCAGAAAAAGGCTTAAGTTACATAAAAGTATACTATTGGAAAAGGAATAGCCAATCAGAAACTGAAATAGGGCAAATTGTACAAATTCAGAATTCAGTTGCTAGCACACAACATTCCTAACCAGATGCGAGACGCGTCCTCGAGAAGTTTAATACGTATTCAGTGTGAGACAAAAATAGTTTACGAGTTATAAAGTGCAAGTAATTAATAAATAATCTCACAGCTCTCTATATCAGTGAAGTGTTATTTAAATCATGTCAAGGATTAATAAATGTAGTGAAGCAAAATTATAATCTGTGTAAGCCTACATTCTTCAGCCGCACCACGCCTTGTTAGGATATTCATGTCTCTACAAATTAATACTGATGCAGCCGAGGCAAACATAAATATATAATATTTAAAGAAACAGTCAAATTACAAAGTTAACATTTTTAAACTTGGGGCGAAGGCTACCGGGTACTATACGTGCGGTTGCAACTACTTTAATTTCGGCTCCCCAACAGTCGAACTACAATACAACTCCTAAAAAATAACCTACTTCAATTTGCAATACTACATTCTAAGGTTAGCTTCTTGATTTGATACTTATAATTTACTAAAAAATATATTACAATTAATTTAAATCTTCTCTTCTTCTTCATTTCAAGGATTAGGCTTTCAGCCTGCTCCAGCTTCACAAAGATTCTTTCCAGTGCTTCCTCGGCCTCCCCTGGTCTCGTCTTCCTTTTGTTCTATATATTAATATTTTCTTAAGGGTACTGTTACAATACAGTCTTTTCAGATGTTCTATCCACTTCTTCCTAAAATTATGTATTCTTTTTTCCAGTCATACTACATCTAGTTCCCCTCTATCTTCATTCCTAATTCTATACATCCTAGTAAACCTTTAACTGATCTTAGGAACTTCATTTCGAATGCTTGTAACTTATTCCTATCACTTTTTCTGAGAGTCCATGCCTCTGATGCATAATAAAACTGGTGGTGCTGTTACATTATAAAACTTTAGAGTATCTTTTCTTGTTTTTTCGTAAGTGTTTTATTTATTGTAATGCAATCTGGTGGAACATTGGAATTTTATTTATGCTTTCACTTATGTATTTATAGGTCACTTCAGATCCTAAATATTTAAAGCTTGTAACTTGTTCTTTAGGAAATACTATTTAAAATTATTTTTGTTCTGACACTATTTTTCCCTTTAAAAGCCATTCATTGTCTTTGTTTTGTGTTCTGAAATGTTAATATTAAAATACTGACATGGCAGATAATGGATTGCAGGAGGAAAATTAAAGATACAGATAAAAGATTTGAAGCAGGACAGAGAATAAAGAACTGTGTAATTTTTGGAGTGACAGAAGAAAACAGAAGCTTAGAAGAAATAGTATACAAGATTATGGAAGAAGAGCTAGGTATAAAAATGTTTGTTTGAGAGATAGAAGACATGTTCCAAATTGGAAAAAGAGGAAGAAAAGCTAGACCCATTGTTATAAAAATAATGACAATGGGGAAAGAAGAGGGAAATTTTAAGGAACGCCAAGAGGCTAAGAGGTACAAGAATTTTCATAGAACAAGACTACACGAGAGAGGAAGAAATTCTGAAAAAGGAACTAACATCCAGGATGAAAGAAGCAAGAGCAGATGGGAAAAAGGCATTTTTGAAAGGATTAAAATTATTCGTGGAAGGCGAAGAATGGAGTATGAACATACAGAGGAATGAACGAGAAAGAATGTGCAAACATCAACAGAAGCAATGGCCTAGAGCGCATTCAAGTTAAAGAGCTGAGCGAGCAGCTGAGTTGGTAGCTTGGGGAAAGGAGGGGAAAACATAGGATCAAACCTCAGATTCGGCAGGTGCAGGAATCAGCCATGGAAGGAGTGCAGAAGAACCAGGAGTGCAGGAGGGGGAGGAGAAGCTGCATTGGTGGCAGCAACAAACAGGGAAGCGATACAAGGAGGGAGAAGTGGAAGGAACCAAGAAGACAGAAGATAACCAGTGCAGTAAGAAAGATGTATGTGGAAGAGCGAGCGATGCAAGTGATAAGTGGGGAACTATTAAGAGTGGAAAGTGTTAGGCAAGTGGAGGAAATTGCAAGAAGGCAGGAGTTACAAATAATAGAGTTGAGGAAAGGGAGGAAAGAACAATCAGGTACCCAGAATTACTAGACTCAGAAAAGCAATGGAGAAATATAAATATCAGAATAAACCAAAGAACAAATACGGAAAGAGGATAAATATGATGTTCTGGGATGTCAAAGGCATAAAGAGTAAGATATATAATTGGTAAATCCAAAATGTAATGAGATATATGGACATTGTAGGGTTGGTAGAGACATGGTTGGTAGAGAGTAAAGAAATAGAGCTAAAGGATCACAAGTTTATAAATAAAAGTGCCAGTAAAAAGCATGAGAAAGGAAGAGCTTCAGGGGGAACTGGTATATTTGTTAGAAAAGACATGGGCATAAGTGCTGAAACAAAAGTGATAGAAAACAAGGTTAACAAGGTTCTATGGATGTTAATAAGCCAGGTAAATAAGATAAATGTAAATATTGGAATTGGTGCAGTATATAACTCCCCAGAAACATAAAACTTTTATGAGAATAACCTGTATAAAATTATAGATGAGGACATGGAAGAAATCAGAAAAAGTGGCTAGACAGAGAGTTTATTATAATGGGAGACTTTAATGCAACAATTGGGGGCAGACTGTAGATTACTAGGAAGTGCCATGATAGGGGAAGGGGAAAAAAACGAAGTAAGAGAAAGGAAAAGCAGATAGTGTAATAAATAAGGAAGGAAAAAAGTTATTAGACTTCTGTGAAATAAACAATGTTATTATGTAATGGGGCAATAGGAGAGGACAAAAAAGGAGAATTTAATTTGCAAGTGCAAATGGACAAAGTATAATAAACTATTGTTATGTAGTGAGGAATCAGAGGAGAAAATTAGGAAATTTAAAATCAGAAAACAAGATAGTAAATAGCAGCCATTACCCGTTAACAATGGAACTAAAGGTAGGAGAACAGGAAGTAGTAGATAAAGGGGTAACAAAGATGAGGAGATTAAAAACCTATAAATGGAAGGAGGAACTAGAAGAAAAATTCACAAAAGATTTAAATTCAAAGGTATGCCAAATTATAGAATATGGAATAAAGATGAACCAATATGAAGGAAAAATAGAGAAAGTGCTAGAGTTAATGGAATTAATAGTAAAAAGAGCAGGGATAGATATGGAAATAAAACCCCAAGGTGCAGACAAATAATGAATGGTACGATGAAGAGTGTAAAAATGCAAAAAAGGAGGTTTTCAAAGAACTTATCAAATGGAGGGGATCGGAAAAAGAAGAAGATAGGCAAAATTTGATGATTTATGAGGCATATCTGTAAAATAAGGTCTCCAATCTTTTTTCCCATAGAAAACACATTTATTGCCCATGAATGTTACATTGATGGAAAGCCTGGACTTTCAGCTATTTTTCGATGTTAATCACTGTTGCCATCGATGCACATTTGCATGTGTTGTGGCATTTTTTGTATAACCTTGTCATAGAACTCCCGCCACGTTGCACAGGTATCACTCGACCTCGTTTTTCAACTCATCGTCAGTCTGAAAATGCATTCCACCCAGCTGTATTTTCAACTCAGGAAACAGATGATAATCACTAGGTGCTAAGTCTGGGCTGTAAGGAGGATGGGTGAAGATGTCCCATCAGAATTGCGCCAGGCGATCAACTGTTGCATGGGCAGTATGGGGACGAGAGTTGTTGTGATGAAAACACTCACTTCGTCTGCATTCCCCTCCTTTGATTTTGAATGGCACAATGCAGTTTTTTAAAGTCTCACAGTAGCGAGCAGCGTTTATTGTTGTGCCAGGAGATGTAAACTCGCACAATACACCTTTTTTGTCCCAGAACACACTGGTCATCACTTTGCCGGCAGACAATGTTTGTTTGAACTTTTGCAGCTTCGGCAAATTCGAATGCTGCCACTGACAAGACTTTTCATTAGTTTCAGGTGTCGTGTAGAGTACCCAGGTTTCATTGCCAGTGACAATTGAATCCAAAAATTCCTCGCCCTCTTCTGCATAGTGCTCCAGGAATCCAAGGGCTGCTTCAACGCATTGTTGTTTATGGTCTTCAGTGAGCATTTTGGGGACCCACCTCACACACACTTTGCAATAATGCAAATGTTCAGTCAAAATCTTGTTAATTGTACTCTTACTGGCTTCAGGGATCCAGTCGCACAGCTCACGAACTGTAACAAGCCAATCTTCAAGCACTTCTTTTTCCACTTTTGCAATTTTTTTGGCCAAAACCAAAAGTCGACCAGAACGCTGTTTGTCATGGACATCTGTACGTCCATCCTTGAACTCTCTGACACACTTTCACATGTTTCTGACGTCCATACTCTGTGGGCAATTTGCGAATGGCTGCCTAGCCAAGCCTGAGCATTGCAACGGGCTCAGTTTGGTGGGGATTTGAGGGGGAGAGCCAAGCTATACACCAATGTTGCCAGATCTTGAGTAAAAGTGTTCCTCACGGCTTCAGCGCCTTGGAGACCTTATTTTACAGACACGATTCATACAAATGGGGATATAAATGCTTGTTAGAGACAAAGAAAAAAGAATGGCAAGAAAATATGGAAAATAAACTAAAGGGGGCAATTGAAAAGAAAGATAGTAAAAATATATGGGAAATAGTAAGAAGGGTGAGCAGGAAAGGAGGGGAAAAAAACAAAATCACATCAACTGAATGGATAGAATATTTCGAAAACCTGATTGGTGAAGGTATAGAGATAAGGTTAGAGCATAGAATATTTGGACAAGAGGTGCTAATGAACGAAAAATTAGACAGAGAAATATCAACTCAGGATGGTATACTTATAACTAAGAAATATAAAGGAAGTGAAAGCAGTAGGAATAGATGGAGTACCAGGAGAATTTTGGAGAAAATATTGTGAAACTCATAAAGGATTAGAATTAATGACGGAATTACTCAACAAAATAAAATAAAAAAAATGACATAACAGAAAGCTGGAAAACAAGTATGATGGTACCAATTTATAAAGGGAAAGGAGAAGTAAATAGGCCTGAGAACTATAGAGGAATAAGTCTACTATCTATATTAGGGAAGGTGTATACAGGAATTTTGGCAGACAGACTAAGGGAATGGGTAGAAACTGAAAAAAAAAGATATTAGAATTCTAGGCAGGTTTTAGGAAAGGAAGACAGACTGTAGATAATGTATTTATAATAAAGAACTATAATGGATAAATATTTGAGTAGGAAAAGAGGAAGGGTACACATGCTTTTTGCCGACTTGGAAATAAATACAATAAATAGAGAAGTTCTGGAACATAAACTAAGGGAAAAGGGAGTAAGTAACTAGTTTATAAGAGAAATTAAGAAAATATATAAAGATGTAAAGCTTGGCATATGCGGTGAAAAAAAGCATCATCACATAGACAATTCAACAAAAAATAGGATTAAGACAAGGATGTAAGCTGAGTCCAATATTATTTAGCCTATTCATAGATGATATATTAGAAAGAGTAAAAATAAGAAATCAGCATTGTCCAGTAATAAGGGATAAGGAGATTCCAGGTTTATTATACGCAGACGACCTTATGGAGTACTATATTTATAATAGGGTTACAAAAAGCAATAAATTAAATTAAAAAATTTTGTGAAAAATAGGGAATAAAGGTAAATATAAATAAATCTAAAGTGATCATTGGGGATAGGATCTTTTGTTCTGTTGCATAGTAGTTTCTGTATATTGTGGTTATTCTGTGGAGACAGGGTGATGTATTTCTTGAAAATCCTTTGAAATTTATCATGTGTCCAAGGGTGATAAGTGAATTTCCTATATGCTTGTGGTTTTTGTTGTCTGAGTAAAGTAGTTGTTTGTTGGATGTATTTCTGTCTTTCAAACTTTTTTATCTATTGTTTTTTTTCTGGTATCCATTCATAATGGCTATGTGGATAATGTGTTGGTATTCTTTCTGGTATTCCTCTTTCTCCAATGGTATATGTACTAACCTGTTTGTAATACTATTTAAAATTGCATGTTTGTGGCTTGTAGGATTGTAGCTATTGTTTTTAATATAATTTTCTGTGTGAGTTGGTTTTCTGTAAATGCTGAATGTTAGAATTATAACTAATATGATTTTTCGGGCTGTTATGCCGTGGTCTGCTGAAGAAAGATTTCCCAGACGTTTCGTCCACAACTGCGGTGGACATCTTCAGTGGCGCGGACGAAGTATTCTCGGTGAAAGTATCGCAGCGTCTGATGCGTTGGCCGTTAGTGCCACTCTCTTTATAGTGTGGGCGCTCTCTGCTGATTGGCCCGCTGGTATGAGGGGGCTGGCGCCGGCTGTGTTGTTGCTCTCTTCTGATTGGCTCGCAGTGTTTTTCGGTTTTGTATGACCTTTCTTGTTTTTGATGACTAGATGCCAGTTACTGTTGAGTTTCAATGCTTCTTCTTTCCTATTGAAATTATTGGGATGTTTATAAATCTCTATTGCTTCGCGTTGTAGCCGGGTATGGTAATGCTTTATGGAGGAAAGAATGTTGGTGTCCTGAAATCTAATGATGTGTTCGCCCTCGGCTTCAATGGCATGTTCGGCGACTGCCGATTTTTCTGTATGGCCCAGGCGGCAGTTCCTTTTGTGTTCGCTCAGTCTGGTGTTAGCGCTCCGCTGTGTGGTACCAATATACACTGAACCACACGAACAGGGAATACGGTAAACACCGGCCGATGACAGGGGGTCTCGGGGGTCTTTGGAAGAGCGCAGTAGGCTGTTTAATTGTCTTGTAGGTTTGAATACTGTTTTGACGTTATGACGTTGAAGTATGTGTTCAATACGGTCAGTGACATTTTTGAAATATGGCAGAAAGACAATGGATTTGCTTTTGGGTTGGTCCTGAGTAGCCGGTCGGGGCTTGGCCGGACGGCAGGCTCTTCTCACCTCTTGGACTGAATAACCATTTGATTGTAGAGTTGTTTCTAGGTGTCGGATTTCTTGTGGAAGTAAGTGTGGTTCACAAATACGGGAAGCACGGTTTGCGAGTGTCTTAATCATAGCACGTTTTTGTCTAGGATGGTGGTTGGAGTTCTTGTTAAGGTAACGGTCTGTGTGTGTGGGTTTGCGGTAGACAGTATGACCCAGCGTGCCGTCAGCCTTCCTGCTAACGAGTACATCTAGAAAGGCTAGTTGGCCATCCTTTTCTTGTTCCATTGTGAACTGTATACGCTGATTGATGCTATTTAGATGTAACAAAAAATCTTGAAGAGCTTGTTCACCATGGGGCCAGATGACGAAGGTGTCATCCACATAGCGGAACCAGGCTGTTGGTTTGAGTGGAGCTGAGTTTAGTGCCTTTGACTCAAATGCCTCCATGAAGAGATTGGCCACAACAGGGCTAAGGGGGCTGCCCATGGCAACACCGTCTATTTGCTCGTAGAATGACCGGTTCCACTGGAAATAAGTCGTAGTCAGGACGTGGTGAAAAAGTGTAATGATATCATCAGAGAAGATGGGTTGTAACAACTTCAGAGTTTCTTGTACTGGAACCATGGTGAATAGAGACACAACGTCAAAACTAATTAGTAAATCCTTAGGTAGCAATTTGAGGTTGCGGAGAATTTGAATGAAATGAGTAGAGTCTTTGATGAAAGAGTCGGACAAGCCGACATGGGGTTGTAGAAGACCGGTTAGGTATTTAGCTATGTCGTATGTGGGAGAACCAATACCACTAACAATGGGCCTGAGCGGAACATCTGGTTTATGGATCTTGGGTAGCCCGTAAAGTCTAGGCGGCTGAGCTTCAGACTTGGTAAGGCGGCGTTTGTCTTCCTTCGAAAGCGAGGAGTTCTTGATCAAAAGATTAGTTTTCCGTAGAATACGGGCTGTCGGATCACGTTTAATCTTATGGTAGGTTGCTGGTTGCAGGAGTTCAGAGATTTTCTGTTGATAGTCTTGTTGGTTAAGAATAACTGTGGCATTACCCTTGTCCGCTGAGCAAACAATGATGTCTCGGTTGGAGTTCAGCTTCTTTAATGCAGTTCTCTCTTGATTGGTTAAATTACTGGTAGGAGGTTTGGCCTTCTCGAGAACCCTGGCAGATTCCCGGCGAATTTCATCAGCTGCAAGCCTTGGCAGAACTCGTATTCCTGCTTCAATGTGAGAAATGATGTCTTCAACTGGTAACGTTGGAGTGACAACAGCGTAGTTACCTCCTTTAGCAAGGAGTGACGTTTCAGCAGGTGACAGCTGGTGATCTGATAAGTTCACTACCGTGCGGCAGTGGTTGAGAGTAGTCGGCGGTTTGATGGAGGGAGTAAGGCCATCAAACTTCTTCTTGTGACGAGTGGTCATGCTGTTGTGATTGTATGTCATAGAGCTGTAGGTGATTCTGTCAGTGTTGTCCCAATCAAAACTGTGTAGTGAGTTACTTACTTGAAGATGTAAGATGAGTAGTTGACTATTGTTGGCAGAGAGTTGTCGTCTGGTCTGATGGATGCGTTCTCGGAGCAAGGCCCGTTCAGAGCGATTGTAAATGCGGTTGGCGGCAGCGGTGGTGAAATGTCGTTTCTGTCGTAGGAATTTAGGAATAATTCCCGAGTCTCGGCAGCGTAGAAGAAAGGCAAGTGAACACAGCAAAGAAGATTTTTGTTTCCGTAGCACTTCTAGTCGACGGATCAGACGGTATGCCTCCTCCCCGTAGAGGCGAGTCATGTAAGAACGTAGGTTTTCACGGCCGGTGTCACAATTATAACTAATATGATTTTCCGGGCTGTTATGCCGTGGTCTGCTGAAGAAAGATTTCCCAGACGTTTCGTCCACAACTGCGGTGGACATCTTCAGTGGCGCGGACGAAGTCTTCTCGGTGAAAGTATCGCAGCGTCTGATGCGTTGGCCGTTAGTGCCACTCTCTTTATAGTGTGGGCGCTCTCTGCTGATTGGCCCGCTGGTATGAGGGGGCTGGCGCCGGCTGTGTTGTTGCTCTCTTCTGATTGGCTCGCAGTGTTTTTCGGTTTTGTATGACCTTTCTTGTTTTTGATGACTAGATGCCAGTTACTGTTGAGTTTCAATGCTTCTTCTTTCCTATTGAAATTATTGGGATGTTTATAAATCTCTATTGCTTCGCGTTGTAGCCGGGTATGGTAATGCTTTATGGAGGAAAGAATGTTGGTGTCCTGAAATCTAATGATGTGTTCGCCCTCGGCTTCAATGGCATGTTCGGCGACTGCCGATTTTTCTGTATGGCCCAGGCGGCAGTTCCTTTTGTGTTCGCTCAGTCTGGTGTTAGCGCTCCGCTGTGTGGTACCAATATACACTGAACCACACGAACAGGGAATACGGTAAACACCGGCCGATGACAGGGGGTCTCGGGGGTCTTTGGAAGAGCGCAGTAGGCTGTTTAATTGTCTTGTAGGTTTGAATACTGTTTTGACGTTATGACGTTGAAGTATGTGTTCAATACGGTCAGTGACATTTTTGAAATATGGCAGAAAGACAATGGATTTGCTTTTGGGTTGGTCCTGAGTAGCCGGTCGGGGCTTGGCCGGACGGCAGGCTCTTCTCACCTCTTGGACTGAATAACCATTTGATTGTAGAGTTGTTTCTAGGTGTCGGATTTCTTGTGGAAGTAAGTGTGGTTCACAAATACGGGAAGCACGGTTTGCGAGTGTCTTAATCATAGCACGTTTTTGTCTAGGATGGTGGTTGGAGTTCTTGTTAAGGTAACGGTCTGTGTGTGTGGGTTTGCGGTAGACAGTATGACCCAGCGTGCCGTCAGCCTTCCTGCTAACGAGTACATCTAGAAAGGCTAGTTGGCCATCCTTTTCTTGTTCCATTGTGAACTGTATACGCTGATTGATGCTATTTAGATGTAACAAAAAATCTTGAAGAGCTTGTTCACCATGGGGCCAGATGACGAAGGTGTCATCCACATAGCGGAACCAGGCTGTTGGTTTGAGTGGAGCTGAGTTTAGTGCCTTTGACTCAAATGCCTCCATGAAGAAATTGGCCACAACAGGGCTAAGGGGGCTGCCCATGGCAACACCGTCTATTTGCTCGTAGAATGACCGGTTCCACTGGAAATAAGTCGTAGTCAGGACGTGGTGAAAAAGTGTAATGATATCATCAGAGAAGATGGGTTGTAACAACTTCAGAGTTTCTTGTACTGGAACCATGGTGAATAGAGACACAACGTCAAAACTAATTAGTAAATCCTTAGGTAGCAATTTGAGGTTGCGGAGAATTTGAATGAAATGAGTAGAGTCTTTGATGAAAGAGTCGGACAAGCCGACATGGGGTTGTAGAAGACCGGTTAGGTATTTAGCTATGTCGTATGTGGGAGAACCAATACCACTAACAATGGGCCTGAGCGGAACATCTGGTTTATGGATCTTGGGTAGCCCGTAAAGTCTAGTCAGTTGTGGACGAAACGTCTGGGAAATCTTTCTTCAGCAGACCACGGCATAACAGCCCGGAAAATCATATTAGTTATAATTGTGACACCGGCCGTGAAAACCTACGTTCTTACACGCTGAATGTTAGTTTGTTGTGTGCATTATTTCTGATGACCGTGATGTCTAGGTAAGGTAATTGGCCATTTCTTCTTTTTCTATTGTGAATTTAATAGATCTTTTTTTGTAAATTCAATAATTTCAAAGCATCTTCTGAAAGTTTTTTTGGAACAATAGCAAAAATATCATCTACGTACCTATACCAGGTTTTGAATAGATGTGGAAAGGATTTAGTAATATGGCATTCAAAATTGCTCATAAATAGTTCTGCTAAAAATGGTGAAAGGGGGTTTCCCATTGTTAGGCCTGTGGTTTGTTTAAAGATTTTGTTATGGAACATAAAGAAATTCTGGTCCAAGCATAATTTTGTTAGTTTTAAGTAATCTTCTGTTGTGCTCTAGGTGTGCCATTGTTTAATATCCAAGTTTCTAGGAGTGTTAATAATTCTTCTTTCAGTGTGCTTGGGAAGAGTGCAGTGACATCAAACGATACCATCATGTCTGTGGGTGATATATTTGTCTGAAAGGTGACTGGTTAATTCTAATGAATTTTTTATACTTAGACTTTTGAACACAGGCATGGGGTTGAAGGTATTTGAAAGCCATTTTGCTAGTTTATATGCGGGAGAGTTTATGTTATTCACTATGGGCCTCATTTTGTTGCCGAGTTTGTGTATTTTTGGTAGTGCATATAACATAGATATGGTGGGAAAATCTGGTTTAATTCTCAATTTTTCGGCTTTTGTTAATGTTTTGGTTTCTATCAATGTGTTTTGAAGTGACTTGGTGCATTCTTTTAATGGATTTTTGTTGATTTCTATGTACTCTGTACTCTATGTATTCTGGGCTCCGTCGTCCTCCGTGGACTAGTGGTACTGTGCTAGCCTCTAGTTCCCAAGGTCGCAGGTTCAAACCCGGCGGAGGACGATGGATTTTTCGGGTGTAAAAATCTTTAGCATGGCCTCCTTCGGAAGGGAAGTAAAGCCGGTGGTCCCGTGTCGTAGATTTATGACACGTAAAACAACCTCAAGCCTGATAGAGGCCTCTGAGCAAAATTACCGGTCGTTCACGCCCAATATGGAATGTGACGCTAAAAACCATAGTAGTTAAAGAGCGTCCATAAAAACAAAAAAAAAAAAAAAAAAATATATATGGTAGCTACAAGACTGACATACTCTCTAGAAACTCAGAATCTATTAGTCCCTGAACAAGCTGGATTTAGGAAGGACAGCTCAGCAATACACTAGGTTGTAAGACTCACACAGGACATTAAAGAAAATTTCAATAATAATAATAAGACTACTCTAGCACTGTTTGCCAACTTCAAAGATGCATTTAACACAGTATGGCAAGAAATGCTACTATACAAGATGAAGACATATGGCATATCAGGCCACATGATAAACTGGTTTCAAACCAGTTTAGATGGTTTGCAGCACAATACAAAACAGCCACATCTAAATGGAAACAAACGAGAGTTCGACTACCTCAAGAGTCTGTTACAAATTCTATTCTGTTCAATATATATATATATATAAATGAACTAGTAGATGTAATAAAGAAAATAAGTAACATACAAGTAGGAATGTTTGCTGCCGACATGGTAATATGGACTTCAGAAAAGAACATAAGATCTGGGAAACATTACAAAAAACTACAAACAACAATGGAGAATATAATCATAACCCTAGAACAGTGGACTAATAATAACAATATGGAAATAAATACAAGAAAAACTCAATATCAACTATTCACAATGCAGCATAAAACAGAAAATATATGCCTGCTAATCAACAACAAAAAAAACTACAAGAAGCAACTACAACAACATATCTAGGGATAGAATTACATAAAAAACTATCAATGAAAGAACATGTAAACAATGTAATGAATAAAACCAACAAAAGGAACATTTTAAAACGTTTAGCAGGAATAAAATTGGGTGGAAACATGGACCTCCTTATTAATACATATAAAACATACATAAAACCTAACCTATTGTATGGAGGAGAACTACTAGCAACAGTAAACAAGAGACTTAAAAGTAAACTAGAAATTTCACAAAATAATTCACTAAGAATAATAACAGGAGCTGTAAAAAGAACACCAATCACAGTATTACAAAGCTTCACAAAAACCATGGCTATAGAATTGGAACATGAGTTGAAAGCAATTACTCTAGCACAAAAACTGCAAGTCAATAGAAACAGATACAAGTGGAACCACACAGCAGATACTATAAGTAATTTAAAAAGTCAAATAAGCTTCAGAACATATATTAATAACTACAAGAATATAATTACAACAAATATAATTGCAACAGAGGTAACGAGTCCAATAGAATACATGATATACAATATCGGAATGACCTGATATATACAATACACAAACAAAACAATATACCAGATGAAATGAGAGCCATAGCAATAGCTACGGAAAATGAAAAATACCCAAAAAAAGAATGGCTCCGAATGTATACAGATGGATCTCTCATCAACAAAAAAAATGCCAGTGCAGGAGTATACTGTAAACATTTTGCACAGTATCGAACATTAGATGAAACGTCAAACCACTATGATGGAGAATTAACCGCTATAAAAGCAGCATTACAGATCATTTTATATAGACCACACATAAAACAAAAAATAGTCATCTTATCATACTCAAAATCAGCCACAGATGGAATAGTAAATTACAATAATAAAACAACAAGAAATAATAAAGACATAAGCAGCCTAATTAAAGCAGTTGAAACTAGAAATCATGTCACTCTACAATGGATCCCAGCTCATGTTGGACATTTGGGCAATGAACATGCGGATCAATTAGCAAAGAAAGGTGCAATACAACAAATAAAACCTGTACAACAAATAGAAATAAATAAACAATTTAATAACATTAAACAACATTTTAAAAGACAGCAGACTTGATGAAGATAAATTAAAAGATAAAGATTATACGAATATTAAAGATAGAGTTGATATACAAAAAATGCCAAGGAAGACTGCAGTGGCCTTATTTAGGATGGCAACTGGCCACGATTGCCTCATAGAATATCTCTACAAGATACGATGCCTACCTACACCCAAGTGCACTCTCTATGAAGAAATGTCATCCTGAACAAACAGCATCTCGCGAAATGCAAAGGCTTTAAAAGTGATAACTTACAGACTTTATATTGGGAAGCCAGAGGGAAAATGATGCAGATCAATTAATCCCCAATGCCATTGGTGAACAACAGAACAAAAGATCCTATCCCCAATGATAAATCAGCTGGTATATATCAAATTGTTTGTAATGACTGTAACCCGGTATACATAGGAAGAACCAAAAGAAATCTTGAAATAAGACTTAAAGAGCATATGAGATGCATTTACCAAAAGCAGCCAGATAAATCAGCAATAGCACATCATTTCTGGTCTTCAAACCATGAAATCACTCCAAACATAAAACTCTTAAAACCGATCAACAGCAGCAATGAATTGGACATCTGGGAAAAAATACATATCGTCAAACACAGGAATCACCTAATGAATTTCGAACTGCCACCACCCAGCAGCCTTTGGAGGTTCATCAGGCCAGCACCAGAGAACACCACTAGCCACACACATTCCCCAGACAATAACTGGCAAAATCAGTTGAAACATGCTGACAATGGGAGCAAACCGTCTCCCAAAACGGTTCAAGTAAGAACATTTTAGTGATGTAGTGTAACAACCTTCAACTCTCTTTATTTTAAAATGTATAAGCTACTTTCTTAAAAAAAGGAAAGCAACAAATAAATGTACATATTAGACCTGAATTAAACACAAAAAATGCACAAAAGAAAAGAAAAAATAAACACAAAATGCTAATGTTTTGTGCAGCTCTAGTGATTTTCTACCACAATCCTCAAAGCTCTGGAGCACAGAATCTTCTACATGACACTCAAGTGCCTTATATAGCATGACAAGAGTTGCACATCATTGTAAATCTGGGACCTCAAGACAGTATCCTTTTGATTTTTGTTCAAACATGTTCTATTAGATAATTCTGAAGACCATTTCAAGAAATATGTGTGCTCCAGAAAACATTTTTGAACCTTGTATAACTATGTAATTAAATTCTATTCTACTGGAATTCCTTGAAGAAAAGAAGAAGAAAGAAAGAAACAAATGCTAACGGTTAACTAATAGGTGTATGCTTTAACTGTGAGCCACTTTTCACAGTCGTCTTATCAGATGATAGTAAATTACAATAATAAAACAGTAAGAAACATTAAAGAAATAAGAAGCCTAATTAAAGCTGTTGAAACTAGAAATCATGTCACTCTACAATGAACCCCAGCTCATGTGGGACTTTTGGGCAATGAACATGCGGATCAATTAGCAAAGAAAGGTGCAATACAACAAATAAAACCTGTAGGACAAATAGAAATAAATAAACAATTAAATAACATTAAACAACATTTTAAAAGACAGCAGAGACTTGATGAAGAAGATAAATTAAAAGATAAAGATTATGCAATGGCCTTATTTAGGATGGCAACTGGTCACGATTGCCTTGCAGAACACCTCTACAAGATACGATACCTACCTACATCCAAGTGCACTCTCTGTGAAGATGTCATCCTGAACAGCATCTCACCAAATGCAAAGGCCTTAAAAGTGATAACTTACAGACTTTATATTGGGAAGTCAGAGGGAAAATGATGCAGATCAATTAATCCCCAGTGTCATTGGTGGTGAACAACAACGACAACTTTTCATATGTCATTTCTTTGTTCTATTTACAAAGATGTAAACAGATTAGCAGTATACTCAACAATTTCAAAATCCATGCAAGTCATGCTGAAAACCTAAATGGTGATAGATCATTTCCTGCTATCAGAATATATTCAAATATTTTTTTCCAGTACTGTACATTATTCTATAATGTCTTTCATGACATGTATGTCATAAGCTTTTTAATCATCTTATACATTTTAGTAAAAGAATCTCGTAAACCAATATCTGAATGTTGGCATTTCACATACTGAGTGATACTGCACAACGATAAAGCACAAAATATGTTAAGTAACGTCCGAAGCAAAATCTTTCCTAACTTTCATGGCTGAATGCACCAATTGATCAAAACTTCACCATGGTGAAATTCACCACTTAGCCAGGTCTACCTCAGTTTCTTGTGCATTATTCATGGTTAAAATTAAATGAGGTACTTAACCACATGGAATTTTACCATACATAATTAGGTAGAATTATTATTTCAACAAAATGACAGTACATTTTGATGTTCTCAAAGGAAGAGGCGAGAAAAATAACTACAATTTTTAAAACCATACTTAAGAGTATTATAATCTATGGCTCCAACATGTGGACTCTGAACCATCAGTTAAAAAGAGTTATTGGTAACAGAAATGGATTATTGGAGATCTGCAAGGGTATCTAAAAGAGAAAAAATTAGAAAGGAGATAATAAAAGAAAAGATGAATGTTCAAAATTTAATCTTAGATTTTATTCAACAGAAACAATTAGAATGGTATGAGCATGCTAAAAGAATGGAAGATGAAAGATTATCCAAAAGAATAATGGAGTAGACGCTACCGGGAAGGAGGAGAAAAGAAAGACCGCATAGCACATGGATTCAAGGAATTAGAGGGGCAACGATGGATTGGAAAATTGAGGAAGATTTATGTCCAACAGGCAAGATTGGAGAAAAGTGATAAGAAGATGCTAAAAACTGCAGTCTTGGGTGCCAGAAGAAATGTTTGTACACTGTAAACCAGAAATAGAATATATATAATTTTCAATTTGTGTGCATAGGCTATATAGCATCTTAGTTACTTTCCTCAAAGGAGATGTTCTCTTGGGGTGCAAACTCAAAACAAAACAAAAAATCTAAATATTTCACTTATTGTTACTCAGTTTTGACTATTTTACTCAAGACATGTTGTTTTTCTAAAAGTTTTGTTATTTACAAAATCTTGATAAGATGCATATTACGCAGTTACAACAATTTTTGTTACTATTATTTGTGTATGTAAACTGCTTACCACAGAAAACAGTATAGTTCCGATCACATAACAAATTTATATACTGTAAAACCTTTTACTTTAACTTCTATTCAATAGCACAGGCAGAGCAGTTTTATTATCCATTTTCAAAACACTGCATTACATCGAAGTTACACAAAGAGTGAAGAGAGGGGAAGACAGCAATGAAGGGGGGCGAGGAGAAGAAAGAGGGGGAAATTGAGAAGAGAAAGATGGGGAAGGGAGGACTGATGGAGCAAAATAGAAGAAACAATAATAAAATGAGAGAGAAAAGAAGAATCTCCACCTTTAAAGCAATGCAAGTACAGCTTTGGATTCTGCTAGTTGATTAAATAAATGTTTACATCAAATTGGTATCATTGTGAATGAAGAAATTAATTTGAAGAATATAGTTATGGGAATTTCAAGGAAAGATAGTTCTGTTCAAACAAATTATGTAATGGCTAATAAATGAAATGAATGAGTGTTTGAATCTTCTATAAGCAAAAATAATCCTGCCTCACATATGAACAGAAGTTTAACCATGAATAATTAACACTATGATTGTTGATGATTTTAATATACATACTTTTAATACTTTATTAGGTGGTCTTATTGTAACATCTGTAATATAATAAAACACTATGAAATGTGACATACCTGTGTTAAAGACTGCTGTTACTGGAATTTTTATTATACAGAGTAAAATTCTGTAGCCTTAATAAATTTGCAAGAATGATAAAATATAAATTTTAAATGGCATAACATTTAAACTTTTAACTATAGAGTTTTTCTTCTCTTTCAGGGGATATATCTCAGCTCATTGCCATACCACTCTAAAAACTGAAAAATTCAGAATCTTCTTTTTGCTCTCCATATTATATCTTTTTTCTCCAAATTTAAACAAATGATTCAAATGCAGTAGAACCTTGATTATGCATTATTGTGGGGTTGACAGTTAACCGAAAATAATGGATAATCCATCTCACTTAATAAACAATAGGTTTAATAAGCAATTACACAAAAAACTCACCAAATATGAGTCCTGTGTTACATTACTTGTATATTTACAGAAATGGCAATAAAGGTGATTGTTATCTACAGGGCAGGGCTGCACAGTAAGAAGTAACAGACTTTTATTTCATAAAACCAATACAAGTGCGCGCACTTACTCACATTTAGTCAATTTTGTAGTGATGAAAATACATTATGATCACTATGTACTATTATCTGATTGCAACACCATTTTGTGATTTGAGACTAAATCTTAAGTATCAGAACAACTTCTTGACTTGAGTACATACATGTTCATCCTGCATTCAATTTGTAATGTTTCTATAAGGAATTTAAATTGATTTAGTACACATTCTGTACTGATTACTGCATGGAAACGTGGACTCAGATTGAACTGAAACTTAGATTCGATCCTCTTAGAAAGTACTGTACTCACTGATCACGCGTCTCTTCTTTTTTCTACGATCATTGAAACTCCTAAAAACCTTTTGCTGTGCAATAAATATGGTTGAAGCTGCTGGAATATGAATTTAATGGTGGCATGGCTCATTTGGAAATTTTATAGCCAATCTTCCTCCTTAAAATGAAAGTCAACCATACATTCCCACCAATCCTTGCTTCTTTCTTTAACCCAACATATAGACCTATGTTTTGCCTGTTTCTTCTGAAGCAGTATTGTACAATACAAGTTTGGGGTCAGTAATTTTCGCAAGAAAATTTTATTTTGTTATGCCCATCAGTCATGCTACAACTTTTTGTGAAGAAACAATAAACCCATCAGAAACGGTGCAATAATAGTCATAACAGGGCTGCTTTTACCATTTTCATATTAAAATCACATGTTCTTTACAAAACCATAGTACACTAACCTCAAAACTTTCGCCTAACACATAGAACAACAAACCAACATTTATGTTTAACAGGTTTGCCTTTGCCAAAGTAACCCCAATTTGCATATTAATTGATCTCAATGTGTAGTGAATTTAACATGGAGAGGTGGATTGTATTCAGTATGGAATATAAACTCAAATCAATTTCAATTCCCCATTGCAATGTAGTAACTGCTGCCATGCTCACAAAGGAAGCAATGTAACTTAGACTTTTGTTCCAAAACAAATTAACTTTTGCTGTATACAGGGAATTTTCAATCCAAGGAAAGGGGGGGGGGAATAGATGACAGTTAATAAGCCGAACAGTTAATCGACTGCTTGATAATCTAGGTTCTACAGTAGAGTGGAAGACAAAGAAAGATATACTCAGCTTTAATCTTTTCTATGAATGCTTTCCTTTGCGCAAATAACAAGCAATCTCAAATTTAATGTGGATAAAAATCCCATGAATAATTTCTGGTGCACCAAAAATTCATTTTTATCACAGTAAGTTTTCAACCACATTCCAGCATTTTAATTGCAAAGGTGCACTCAGCCATTACAGTTCCAAATATCTGCTCTGTTGTGCCATTATGTAGCAATTTCACAGAACTGGTGTGCCAACATGATGATCAGCTATTACAGCTACAACCACAGCAACTCAGTAAAATATATTATTAAGTACCTATTTTGCAACACAAATTAAATCAGTCTATTGAAAGCTCACCTTAATTTGTCTCTTCATAGTGATGCAGAAGAGGGTGATGAAATACATGACAAGGATGGGCCAAAATACAGGAATGTTGAAACAATCGAAAAATGTGCACACTATTGCTATTAGTGTTGATTTTGTCACTGAGTACCAAAATTTAAATTCTGGCAATCTCCGTATGAAAGGCCGGAACTCTTCATTGGCTCTTGTTGGCAGTTCTGGTCCCTCATCTATAAAAGAGAATAACAAACCTTGCTATAGCTATATTGTTCTGATAAGAGTAGTTGCACATGTTTTCAGATTAAAATTTTACCTTCATAATCTAATGCAGGATCTATTTTCGGTGAGAGGAATGCTATGAACAGATTCAAGTGATAAATTCCCAGCGCATATGTTACAATGTACCAGCCCTGAAAAAGGTGTAAGGAAAAGTATCATTAGAATAAATTGCCATCAAGTTACCCACTAATACTTATTTGTAAATATAATAATTAGTATTTATTACACATGAGCAAATTTTGAAAGGTAATATTGGGAATGAAGAAATTGGCACAATGACGATGAAATTGAAGAAAATGTTAAATGAATGCTTAATTAATTATTGTTATGGAAAGGAAAGAGACATCCAAGAGCACATTAGAATGGAAAAAGTTAGAAGATACTTTGGATACACAAAATTGTCTTCCGATAAATAAGCTTATAAATGCTTAATGAAATAATATAAGAATAATAAGCAGAAAAAAAATCAGTTAAAAGAATTAAAAGGTAAAGATGCAGTTATCAAAGCATTACTTAGCAGCAATATGCAGATGGAGGACATTGTTTCTACTATTTGTATTAAAAATGTATTAAGGCATTGCATTTTATATAAGCAATATTGACATGCATTCCTGTGTCAAGCCATTTAATTTTAAAAAGTACCAGTATGCCAATAAATCACATATTTAAAAGTAAATTTTATTTCAAAAACTTATGAAAACAAATTCTATTACCAATTCTATCATACTAGTAACACTATATAACTAAATACAGTAAGATACATATTCGTACTCAATTACAAAAAATAATTTTAAATTGTACGTCAGGCCATCAGAATGTTTTCTCTAATTGAAGTTTATTCTGCAAGATAAGCCTGGTAGGAAATGTTCAATAGCAATACACCTGAAATATACCCAGAATGTCCATCAGAAGTATGGCCCTATCCTCAGAAAGTGGTTATAATTAGCACAGAATGAAACTTTGACATGGTATTGTTACAGTTTTGAATGCTGCTCCTAAAATCAGTAAGCATAAAATCTTTTGAGGTTTTCTTTTACTTACAATTTTAGAACATAAATCAAACAACTTTGACTGTAAGAACTGTACTAACCATTTGCCATGTCATTGTTAGATAGATAGATAGATTTATTCACCGTTAATATTACAAGAATACATGGTTTCGTCAAATATCTTAATAACATAATACATACTTAATTAAATACATAATACAAAATAAAATTTTAATTAATTACTAATTGAGTCGATAAACTCATCAACAGAGTAAAACACCCTTTCAATAGTAAGCTCAAGGAGTTCATGACATTGTCAAATAGCACAATATAATACAAAGTATTATGTACAGTTTACAGATAAAAAATATATATACAGGGAAAATTCAGTTCATAAATTCTTCAACTGAATAAAAACATCCTTGCACCATAAACTTTTTCAGTTCAATTTTAAATTTATTTACACTATGTATTTGTTGTAGCCAAGTTGGTAGTTTATTATAATACATTCAAGCAGCAAGAGTAGGTTTCATTTTATACAATTGTAATCTGTGTGAAATTGTACGCTGCCTTATATATATATAGTGAGTACAGCGTAAGAACATTTAATTTTTTGAAATGATTTCTACAAGATTCTTGAGGTTTTAGCCCTAACATCACTTGAATTGCGCTTTTCTGTAATATAAAAAGGCTTTTAGTATACTTCATTGCACATTGTCCCCAGACCGCAATTCCATATGATAAATGTGGGAATACTAATCTGTAATAGATCTTCATTAATATGTTTATATCGACAATTTTTGCCATTCTTTTTAATAAAAATATACTTGAACTAACTTTGTTACAGACTTTATCTATTTGCTTGTCCCATGTAAAATGTTTATCTAGTATTATTCTTAAAAAGTTAGCATTGTTTACCTCATTAATTTCTTCATTGTTTATTTTAATATTTAAATGTATTTCATTTCTGTTTTGTATTGTTTGAAAGTTTATGTATCCTGTTTTCTTTACATTAATGTGTAAATTGTTTTGTTTAAAAAATTCTGTTTGCTTTACATTATTTTTTGTGCAAGTATCAAGAGTCTGTAGCGTTTTACCCGTGTTTACACTTGAATTATCGTCTGCATAAGCAATTATTTTTCCATTATGAGTAAATGGAATATTGTTCATATAAATTATGAATAAAAGGGGTCCTAACACTGAGCCCTGTGGGACACCATATTTAACGTTCCGTATATTTGAAAAATACTCCTTTATTTGCAGATTACTTTTGTGAGAGATTTTTACTTCTTGTGTTCTACCGTTAAGTATGAACTTATTAGTTTAAGTGGTACTCCTCTTATCCCATACTGTTGTAGTTTATTTATTAATATTTCATGATTTACACAATCAAAAGCTTTACTTAGGTCCAAAAATATACAATTATTTTGTTCTCCATTTTCTAAGCTATCAATGAGATATTCCACTATTTATATATTGCACCTTTAGTAGATTTACTGCTCCTAAAATCATGTTGAAAGTTATTACAATCTTATTCTTCTCTAGAAATGATATGATTTGTTTAGCAACGATTTTTTCCATTACTTTTGAAAGTGATGATACCAGTGTTATGGTGCGGTAGTTCTCTATTAATCCTTTTGTGAAAAATATCTCTTGGCATTGATTACAAATTGTGTTCAATTTAACTTTTTATCTTATTAGCTTCACCATTTATTGAACTTTTTACAAAATTGCTATGTTTTGCTAACTCCCAACATTAAGCTCATTTTGATATGTGACATTTGGAGTAGTCCAGTTTACCACAGCCAAGAAAAAACAACAGTTCTGTTAAAATGAATAAAAGCTTCAAATGAGAATGCACTATGCAGTATAATGTCAGTTATACACTTTCAAAGGGGGTGAGCTAAAATAACATGAAAATGAGAAAATATAAAAATGAGTTTTTTTAATAGAACTGAAACTGTTTTATTGCTCAACCTATCATTTAATATAAGAAAGCAATAAGTGAAGCAACACATAAGTAATTATGAGTGCTAAGCCAGCAGTGGAGGAGGTAGGATGTGCAATGTGAGAGCTAGAAATTGGAAAGTAAGAGTGATCTAAATAACTATGAGTGTGGAGTTGGGCATATATCAAGCAAGAGTTGGACTTTTTGGAACAAGATGACTAAGGGGTAAGAGCAAAAGAAATGGAAGAAAAGGACACATGGTTGCATTGGGATGTATAATTTTAATGCTGCTTATAATTGGAGGAGTGGAAATGAATACAAGACCTGGCAAAAATCTTCACTAAGATGGGAAGTATGGAACAACAATTATGCAATAAAATTACTCGAATAGCTAAAGAACTAAAAGAAGAAATGAAGGAGAGAGTCCAACAAATGTCAAGTAAGAGGGAAGAACTGAAATCAAGAGTGGAAAGATCTGAAGGGAGAAGCAGAGGATTTAACCTGGTCTGAGTGAAGGAGAGAAGAGGGGAATGGAAGAAGTGGAATTAATCCTGAGAGAGAGAAATCAGAAATGGAGTTATAGGCTGGGAAATGATAGAAGCTTTCAGAGTAAACTTAACAGCACTTGAGGGTGGAGGAAGCATAAACAAATGGCCTTGGCAAAAGGAAAATCAGCATTGGAATTGGTCAGTAAATGTCTGTACATAGCCCCAAAGATGAATGTGGATCTGTAAGGCTTTAGTGGAGTCAAGATGGCTGTATGGAATGAAGATCTGGGGTACAGAGGAAGGTTAGGAAAAGATGGACTTGTTACTGAAAATATTTTGTCAAATTATTTTAAGAGTTCCATATAATTCTGCAGGGGAAGAAGCTATGTTAGAATTAGGCAAAGTGAGTGTGCAAAGGATGATTATGGAAAGAGTGCTGAAATATTGGTTTAGAATTTATGATTTACCATAGGGCATATTTTGAAACATTGCTTAAATGTACCACAAAAGCATTCATTCAATGAATTGGCTAGGTGAATCAGGAACCAACTTACAATAAATTGTATGCACGATATATGGCTATGAACAGAGGGATGTTGACAGGATTCTGGGAATTTGTTAGATCCCAGTTGGAAGATATGGATGACAGAATCTATGAGCAATGATGGAGAAAAAAAGTTCTTTAAAGTGTTATAGGAACTTTGGAAGTAATGATGGGAAAGGAGATGTACACCAGGAACTGTAATAAGGATCAAAGAGAAGGTATTGCATGGTTTAAACATGGAGTTTGGAGGTTAAAATGTTAGAGGAGGTACAGGAGAAAGGATTTGCCCTATATGCAGGGATAAAGAACATGCAATCCATACTTTATTAGAATGCAAAGACAGGGATATCTGGAGGAAAGAGTTTATCCAAAATAAATGATTGAAGATGCCAAGAATTCAAACAAAGTTTGTAAACAGTCTCAGATTATTAATTTAGAAGTGTTCTTATTTAGAGTTAAGAAGAAATGGATTTGGTCGGTAAATTGAACTTATGTATGTAGCACAAACTAGTTTGTTAATTATAAAGTATAATCATTGTATGGTAACAACAATGTGTGAGCTAATAGTTGTACAAAGGAGTGACATTAATTATCTTGTATGATCTGGAACAGAACCTGGGTTAGCTCCAGGCTATATGAACTCTGCAAACAGCTTAGTAATAAACAAATACAAATAAGTAATTAAGATAATACACTACATAAAGTACTTATATACTTGCCGGTACTGTTATTCATAATTAAACTTAAAAAAAACAGCTAAACTAAACAAAAATCAGAATACTGGTGCTTTACACTGGTTTAAAATATTGTGTTTTTCTTTGCTTTAACTTTTTCATAGGTAGTCATACACTAGTTGATTATATGCACTAATCACAGAAATGCTTGTTATTATTTAGGCTTTGTGATGATAAAAATTGTGAGATTTCTAGAGCTTGAGTTGCCTTATGCATGCTGGGAACACTTTCATTATTTAGGTCTACTTCTTCATCACCATCATTGTCGTCCTCCGTGGTGTAATGTTACCATTTAGCCTCTAGTTCCCGAGGTTGCATGTTCAAACTCGGTGGAAGGCGATGGATTTTTTTGGGGCATAAAAATCCTTAGCATGGCTTCCTTCGGAAGGGAAGTAAAGCCAATGGTCCCATGTCATAGATTTATGGCGGGTAAAAGAACCTCAAGCCTGATAAAGAGGCCTCTGAGCAAAATTACTGGTCTTTCATGCCCAATGTAGAATGGGATGCTAAGGACCATAGTAGTTAAAGAGCATTCATAAATACAATAAATAAATTAAAAAATCATCACCACCATCAATATCATTAGATACAGCCTGGAGAAGAATGACATTGTCCAATGGTATTGTTAAAGGCTGGTTCACAATAATCCAAGAATGGGAATGCATATCGATGACCATATCAATAACAAAATGGAAAGCCTATTTTGTGAATTGGGTTTTGATCTATTTTGAAAGGACAAATGATATTTTTTCACCTGCTTCCAATTCAGCCAACATCAAAATTCAATAGAGGCATGGCCCCTATCTCCACTAGCACTCTGCAGGGATGGAGCTGATTCCATCTGTGAGCTACCAGACCATTCTCATCGTTTCCAGCCATGGTGTTTAGTGAGAAGCGAGGGGATGGTGATGACGATGCCGACGTGCCCTTCTTCATTTCAGCTTAGTCCTCCGTGGTCTAGGGGTACCATGCTAGCCTCTGATTCCCAAGGTAGCAGGTTCAAAGCTGGCAGAGGGTGATGGATTTTTTTCAGGCGTAAAAATCCTTAGCATGACTTCCTTTGGAAGGCAAGTAAAGCCAGTGGTCCCGTGTCATAGATTTATGGCACATAAAAGAACTTCAAGCCTCATAAAGAGGCCTCTGAGCAAAATTTCCGATCTTTCATGCCCAATATAGAATGGAACGCTAAGAACCATAGCAGTTAAAGAGCGTCCATTAATAAAACAATTCATTTTCTTCATTCCGGCCCTTAGTACATTTCCTAATCCTCATCCAGGTGCACTTATAGTCCTCCCTTAGATATCCGGGCACTCTGCAATCCCACCACTTAGGTCTCCCATCTGCAGTTGTATGGTAATTAGATCGTTGTGGTCAGCCAGAACTGCTCTGGCGGTACCAGGGTGGCTCTTCCGGCCGCCATCCTTGCTGCTTCAATGTGGACAGCAGCCACCAGGACATCGTTGATGTTATGGTGTTCCACCAGGAGGAGCTACTATTTCACCTCCCGGTCACTCACCCCGCCGATGAATGCGTGGGCTGCCTCTCCGGAAATGTAATCTGGTGGTAAATCTTCAAGAGTCAGGTGTGCTAGTCGCTGTAACTCCATGGCGAATTCTTGTAAGACCTCGTTCGGTTATTGTAACCTTGCCTTCAGCTGGGCCCAGTAAGCGGTGGTCGGCGATCTTTTCTATAGCACCCCTCCAACACTTTAATCAGGTTGTCAGCCGAGCTTCCGGTGGGAAAGGTGCAAAGGGTTTCCACTGCTTACCCCTACATAGCATCAACCAAGAGCTGTGTCATCCTTTCCGCCAGCCCATCTATTGTGGATAGCAATGGCCTCAAACTGTGGCTTAAACACTGTTCACGATGAATGCCGTTGAATTTTAGAGGCTTAGCTGTTTTTTTGTATTAGCTGATCTAGTAATCGTGGGACCCTCTACACTGTCGGCACAGATTTTGGGTTTCAGGTCGCGACACAGCTCTGCTACTGCAGCATCCATCATTTTCTTGTTTTCAATCATCAGTTGGTCTAATTGTTTATATTGTTGGTCTAGACATTCTTTCACTGCAGCCTCTAGCATCATCATTTTCCATTTTTCTTGCTGGTTTAAGTGCTCTTCCAAAGCATTTGTTTTATCTTCAATGTCAGATTTAATTTCCTCTAATTCCTTGCAATATCGTCTTTGAGGTCTTTCACTATTGCATTTATCTCAGATTTTACAATGCAATGTCAAAACCTAGTTGGGCTTTCATGTTCTCTACTTCAGTCTTCATTTCTGTTTTCATACTCTTCATTTCACTTCTCATCTCCTACTTTCCGGATTTTATCCCGATCTCCATTTCCTTCATTTTGTTCCCAATGTCATGGCCAACATTTTATTTTCCCCATTATAGTCTTCATTTCTGTTCCTATCTTCATCATTCCAGATTTCACCATCTTCACTTCAGTTCATATCTCCTCCATTCCGGCCAATAACCCTTTAAGCACTTCCTCCATCTTGGCTTATTAATCTCATGCCTGAACCAGTGTGACTTTATCCAGTTTTTCACTCTCACTTTGCTGTTTCTATCTAATTAACTTTCACTGGGACTTCACTTATTTCACCAATATTAATTAACCAATACTAATTAATATCAATTAATTATACTTTTAAGGGCCTTTCATTAATTGTACACAATAAAATAATAACATTTGCTTCATAGTAGCTCTTAACTAAATGGGTACCCAGAAATAAAGTACTTGTGAATTGCAAGTCACTGCCAAGATTGCTATCTCTATAATGATATGCCTTGGTTGGTCTACCTGGGAAAAAGCCTGAGACAGTTGGGGAATTCTGTCCTACTGGCATGATGTCATAGTAGCAACCACATGGAAAGCGGGAAAACTGTGTTTAAATCCCGGCTATGACATTGAATTTTTCAGCTCGCTCTATATCACATTCCCTAGTCAGGAAAGCCATTAAAAGTATAATTAATTAATTTCATTAATTGTACATAAAATAATATTTGCCTCATAGTTAGTCTTAACTATATGAGTATCCAGCACTTGAGAGTTGCAATTCGCCGCCAAGACTGCTATCTCTATAGTGATATGCCTTGGTTGGTCTACCTAGGAAAAGCCAGAGACAGCTGGGATATTCAATGTCCTACTGGCATGTTGTCATATAAGCTCAATGGTTAGAGCAACTGCAAGGAAAGAGGGAGAACTGTGTTCAAATCCTGGCTATGACAGTAAATTCTTCAGTTTGCTCCAAAAATATAGCACATTCCCTAGTTAGGAAGGCCCTTAAAAGTATAGTTAATTAATTTCATTAATTGTACATAATAAAGTAATAACATTTGCCTCATAGTTGGTCTTAACTATATGAGTACCCAGGAATAAAGTACTTGCAAATTGCAAGTCGCCATCAAGATTGCTATCTCTATAGTGAGATACCTTGGTTGGTCTTCAGGGGAACAGCCCAAGTCAGTTGAAGAATTCAATGTCTTACCAGCACGTTGTCATAGTAGCTCAATGGTTAAAGCAACTGCACGGAAAGCGGGAGAACTGTATTCAAATCTTGGCTATGACATTCAATTTTTCAGCTGGCTCTCTATCAATCACAGATCTCTTTACATAGTATACAACATGGAGATATTTTAAATGTCTAGTTTATAAAAATGAGCAGCAGTAACCATATAATTATACAACGAAATGGGAGCAGAGCTTTTATATGCAGAATTAAATTGTACCCGTTCCATATAGATTCTTATAGCACCTTTTTCATTATCATGTGAGTTTATCATATGTGCTTTGCTGAATGATATGCTGAGTTAATTTTGATGAATATAGCAATAAAATCACTATTGCTATTTCAAATCCTTTGGGGAATAAAAAATCTCTCTTGTGGCTACTACAGGATTTGACAAAAGTTTAATTTTTAAGGCTGACTCACAATAACTGAGAACAGCAACCAGAACAAGAACTATAAAATTAAAATATGTGTATTATAATGTAAGCATTCACAATAAACAGGAAGCTTTCCCAGGTCCTTGGAATGGGAAAGAAGACTTGGTTAAATTTTAACTTTCTAATTCTGATCCCCAGGCATGGCATATTAGATCCATATTATGCATTATAGCAAAAATATTTATTGACAAACTTGACTTAACTGTGTATATATGAAATGGCCGCAGCAAAAGTTGTTATAATTCATTTATATATACTGTACGAGGGTCATTCAATATGTAATGCCCCATATTTTTTTAACAAGCCATTAATAAATTTAGACAAACGTCCTTGTAGGTGCTTCACATTTGATGTTTCTACTACACACCTGTGAAGTTTCGAACACTTCAAGCAGATGGCAGAGCCATAGCACAGCATTAAATGGCATCTACATACGACTCCCGCTATTATTGAATTCTTGTGTGACGAAAAAGAAACCATGGTGAACATCCATAAACATTTGTGTGCAGTGTATGGTAATGATGCATTGATAGGAGTACAGTTGGGCGATGGGTAAAGAAAGTTAGAGAATCAGGAAATGCAGAAACAGAGCTCCATTATCAGCCATGCTTGGGATGCCCTGTCATAGCCACTGCTCCACACATGCTGAATCGCGTGGATGCTATTATTCATGCAGACCGGCACATCACAACTTGACAATTGGCTCTACAGTTATCGATCAGCATTGGAAGTGGATGTGCAATGATTGAGACTCTTGGATATTCAAAGACGTGCTCACGTTGGGTTCCATGAATGCTCACAGCAGACCACAGGATTCAAAGAAAGGCCATTTCATCTGAATTGTTGCTGCATTTTGAGACCGACAGAAAGACCTTTCTGTCATGGATCATTACAGGGGATGAAAACTGTGTGCACAACTTTGCACCGGAAACAAAAAGCCAGTCCCTGGTGTGGCATCATCCTCATTCACCACAAAAGAAGAAATTCAAGGCAACTCCCTATGCCGGGAAAGACATGATCACAGTCTTCTGAGATTGTGATGACATCATTCTCGTGAACGTGATGCCAAGAGGGTGAACCATTAATTCAGAGGCATATGTGAAGACTGAATAAACTCAGGAATCATTTCCGAAGTGTTTGGTCTGACAAGAATCTAGCAGAAATCTTGCTCCAACATGATAATGCATGCCCACACACAAGTCTGAGAACCCGGGAACACATCACCAAATTGGGACATCATTGCCTCACCCGCCCTACAGTCCAGATCTGGGACGTTTGGACTACCATCTCTTTGGTCTGCTTAAAGATTCTCTAGGGGGACACACTTTGAAGATGACGAGAGTGTAATTCATGCAGTGAAAACATGGCTATGCGTAAAGCAGAGCTTTTACCGGCAGGGAATACATGCTCTCACACAACATTGCCGTAAGGCCGTAGAATGTGATGGAGACTACATAGAAAAATAGGACATGGACAAGAAATGTTGATTTATATTCTCGCCAAATTCTGACTCTTTAAGAATAAATATGTTCTGAGAAAAAAAAGTGGGGCATTACTTACTGAACGACCCTCGTATTATTCACACATATTTGGTGTTATCATTTAGATCATTGTATTTATTTGTTTGATTATGCATGCACTCTTTATTAATTTACATATATCCATATTCTAAAATCATTTATTCATAAAACAGCAATTTTAAAGTGTATCATGGCCAACTTTAACTTAATTTGTAAATATAAAAAATAATATAAATTCCTTCATATAACCATGGAATAAACAAAGTCGTTATTTCTACAGAGAAAACTAAACAAAACAAATAACATATTGTCAAGGAGAAATAAAAAACATTCTCATCCATGCTGTTACCAGCCAGTTCTCAATTAGCACTCAAACTGTGCACATCCAGTTCTTCATTAACACGCATCTAATTTATACTTATATTCTTTACTAATTATCAAACTGTGCATATTGTCATACATTAATAATTAAATAATTATAAATGTTAAATGACTTACTTAATAAAAGCCAGTTTATGTTGGGAAATAAACAACTGTGTTGTAATCATTTATAATGGAATCTCACCTGTTACCATCGCCCTGCAGATATACAAAGAGATCTCATATGCTCCAGAATTAATTATAAAAAGAACCCAACATTCATAAAAAATCGCTGTAATCCTATAGAAATGGCTTGAATCTATTAATATGAATAGCCACCACATTGGGGAATACATAAAACTAGCAGACGTCTGTACACAGTAAACCTTTTCCACCGTCTAAGGGATTATCAGCAGCGATTTGGGCTAGCAATGGGCAACTCTGATCACTATTACTGGCCAATCTGTTCAGGAGGCACTTTGAGATGCAAATTACTACAGCCTTACCATACAACTTTAAAACTGATTTAGATATGTGGATGACACATTTGCAATAATCAATAAGAAACACATCCTGGATGCCCTAAAACTATTAAATTTACAGGAAACTATCATCAAGTTCATGATGGAAATTGAATCTAACAACACACTACCATTTCTGGATCTTAAAATAGTAAAACATAATGACAAGTTTTACACCAAAGCAAATAGTTTCAACCCTAGACCTCACAAACATGCAATCATCAATAGCCTAGTTCACAGACTGGTAAACGTACTGATGGAAGAACAGGAATATAAGACTGAATACTCCCAATAATAGAAACAGCAACAAAGAACAGCTTTAACAAACAACTGGTAGATAAGAAAATTAAAAGCTTCAGGAGAGAGAAACATCTAATAGAAGTAACACACTATCACCTATTAAGGACAAAAAGTTATACAGCAAGATCACATATCACCCCTGAGTGACCCAAAAATTTCAAAAAATGTTTAGCAAGTTTAACGTCATGCTGGTACCAGTAAATAAAGTCAGTATCAGACACCTCATCAAAAATCCACAAACTGACAAAATGCTCCCAGAAAAGAAGTCTGGGATTTACAAAATTAACTGTTCCAACTGCAGGAAGGTGTACATCGGAAAGACAAAATGTAATATTGAAACCGGATTAAAAGGGCACTTTCAGAACACCAAACAGAAAGAAACAGACAAATCCACAGTAGCAGCACATTTCTGGGATGATCACCACAACATAGAGAAAAGAACCCAAATACTAAAACCGATCCACATGAACTATGAATTAAATATCTGTGAAAAGATTTACATGAAGTTTCAAACACAGTTAATGAATTTCAACATTCCGTCGGAAGAAAACCTGCACCTCTGCCTCATTGAATCTCCGACAGATGTCTCCTCCCCAGGAAATCAACATCCAAATGACCACCAGAGTTCCAGGCAGTCGACAATTTCTTGATAATCCCTTCAAGTGAAGGCAAAACGTGTTGAGAATAAATTCAAGGTATGTGAAGTATAGGTCTTAGTCAACTCAGTGTGTATAATTTTTTTACTTTCTCTACTACGTATAATAAGTAGGGGAAGTATTGTATTCCACCCAAAAATTCAATACCAAGATTTCACCGGAAATGTTTTGAGGCCCCCTGAATCCAAGAAAAGCATTTTTGGAAACATGTCCGTGTGTGTGTCTGTCTGTGAACAGCATAACTCAGAAACGAACAGTCGGATAAACACCAAACTTGGTATTTAGGTTCAGTATCTTCCAGAGATGTGACACAAAGGTTTTTAAGAAAATCCCCCACCCCAAATTACCCTTTACATGGAACTTTTTTCGAAAATTTTGATTTTCTCAGAAATGGATTTTGATTAAAATATCATATACTTAAGATACTTTCATGACAAATAAAATGTATATCTTCAATTTTCTGGGAATGTCTTCAAAAGTATGCCTCACTGTGAACGACTTTTGCATAACTGGTAAACCATAAGAGACAAAATTTTACTACACAAAAAATGTAGATGGCGTTAAAATACACAATTTATGTCATATACATTTTCCTTATTGAGTGAACCATTTTTGAGATATTGCTTGTTATTCCCTTAAATTTTCAAATACTTTTTCTCAAATGGGAAATCGTTATTCATTTTTTTTATGTCCTGGATATGCAAAGAGAATGGAATGCGCCACATAGCAACCAGCTTTTAAAAGATTTGACTATTGCTTAAAGCCTACCATATTCCCCTTGCACCTACAAGAAAATTATTAATAAGATTAACATCTCGATATCTCGATTAACATAAAGCATATGGAGAATAAGGGTTTGTAAAAATAGTTTGTACAAGAGTAGAGAAAGTCATGTGAGTGTAACACATCAATTTTTTTTTTTTTTAATTATTACATTACTTAACCCTCCGTTAGTCGCTAGGGGCCTGAGAGACCCCTGGCATTATATAAATGTTATAATTTTCGAACAAACGCACCTATGCAATTGCCTGACTAGGACATCTAACATTACACCTTGCGTGATTATTTGCTGCAGCAATAACCTTATCTGTTTATTTGTTTGGCTGGAAGAATGGCTAATCAGCAGTTACGTGTCGCACAGGTCAACCAGGCCCCGCGCGCCTGCTCTCATTACATATTGTTGACAGACTTGTTTCTCATTAGCTTTTGTGCAATATTGCTTTGCTATTGCAGGGAGCTGTTACTGCTTCGTCATGAATACGAGTAAAAGGTACGATCTACAAAATCCGATTGATTTGGAAGAAGTACATCGTCTACTTTGCGATGATGATGCCTTGCCCGTGGATGACAACTTATATGAATCAGATGATTCTAATTCAGAAGATAAACTCGAAACGAGATCCTTAGATTCAGAAACTGACCATGAAGATGAAGAGGAAGATGATGAAAGCAGCTTGTGTGATAACATGTATTTTATAGGTAACATCATATGCTTATCATAGTAATTATTATTATTATTATTATTATTATTATTATTATTATTATTATTATTGACAATACATTCTGTTGTTATTTACAGGAAGAGATGGAACAAAATGGAAAAAAAAAAAAAACACCTTGGAAAATAGCATAGACAAGGGCTCACAATATATTGATCAAACTTCCTGGTGTGATAGGAGCTGCCATAAATGAGAAAACGGAAATTGATTGTTGGAACCTTTTTGTTACCTAAGATATAGTTGATTTGATTGTTGAAAGCTCAAATACTTACATTAGCAGTGTGCAGCACAAATTTGATGGTGAAAGAGACAGCAGATCTACAGATGTAATAGAAATAAAAGCTTTCCTAGGCTTATTGTACCTGGCAGGAGGCCAGAATATTCACGATTTTTGGAGAACTGATGATCTTGGAATTCCTCTATTTCAAATGGCTATGTCCGAAAAACGATTTAGTTTTCTAATACGTTGTATTCGCTTTGATGACAAAAGCTCAAGACTGGAGCGACGAAGATTGGATAAATTGGCTGCTGTTAGAGAAATGTTTACCTTGTTTCTGAACAACTGTCAGAACCATTATTCTCTTGGACAAAATGTCACTGTCGATGAACAGCTGCCGACATTTAGTGGTCGATGTGGTTTAGACAATATATACCATCCAAGCCAAACAAGTATGGCATAAAGATATTCTGTTTGAGTGATGCAAAACTGTTTTATACAATTAACATGGAGATTTATTATGGACAGCAGCCGGATGGACCATATTTACAAACTAACTCGGCAGAGGCTGTAGTGCTGAGACTAACTGAACCAATCTCTGGCACTGGACGAAACGTTACTGCAGGTAATTGGTTTACCAGGTATTGCTGATGAATGAATTGCGCAAAAGACAGCTTTCTTTTGTCGGTACAGTGCGAAAGAACAAAAAAGAATTACCCACTAATTTTACTTCTCCAAAAGATTGCAGTCAGTATGAAAGCGTATTTGGCTTCACAAAAAATGAAACGCTTGTTTCATATGTTCCAAAAAAGGGTAAAACAGTAGTTTTGCTCTCAAGTCTACATGTTTCATACACACAGTTACCAGAAGGTGCTGAGAAAAAGCCTGAAATAATCCTGCATTATGACACTAAATCTGGAGTTGATATAGTAGCTAAATTGTGTGCTACATACAATGTAGCCAGAACAAGAAGAAGGTGGGCCATGGTAATTTTTTACCATATCTTGAACATTGCAGGTATTAATTCTAGGGTTATCTTCCTTGGAAACCAAAATAAATATTCCACAAGCCAGGAGTATTTGAAAGCACTATCTTTAGCTTTACTGTTTCAACAGCTACAAAGGAGAGCAACAGCATCAAATCTACCCGGTGATTTGAAAGGCCTTTTGACAAAATATAAACCTGAACAACCTGGCGTAGATGAATTGTCAAACACACTGCTATGCACATCGAAAAGGAAATGATGTGAACCCTGCAACAAAGACAAAATAGACTGCAAAACTAAATATGTATGTGGGAAATGCAACACCCCCCTGTGTTTGAGCAAACATGCTGAAATTATTGGCGATAGTTGCTTAGTCGGGGAAAACACGGGTGAAATAGTAGATGATTCTGAGTAACTGAACATTTGAAATTACAAGTTGTATGTATACCTGGAAATGGCAATGTATTTCTTTATACTTACTGTAATACAATTTATAACGTATATGTACTCATATTTTAGCTTGTATTTTTTATGTTGTAAGACTGGCTAGAAAGAATGTATGAAACACTGGTGGAAACAAGAATGTTATATGCAGTAGAAATTTGGGGAGGATCTGAATTAAGCAGGAAAATAGACCAGAGCTACGGAATGTTGTGTAAAGAGCTATTGGGGCTAACAAGATCAGCACCAGGGGAAGTAGCATTAGTGGAATTAGGAAGAACAAGAAGAAAGGGAGTGATACTGGAAAGGATATTAAAATTTTGGTTTAGGTGCCTGAGAAAAGATAAAGAGGAAATTTTAAAGATATGCATGGAACAACAAAAGAGTATGAAAAATAAAAATAGCTGGTGGACAGGGGTAGAAAAAATTATGGAGAAGATAGGAATGGGAGATATCTGGAGAATAGGAGAAAGAAATAGCGATGGTTTCTGGATAGCAGTAAGAAACAGAGTGGAGGATATAGAAAGACAAGAGATTTGGGGAAGCTTAGAAAATAAAAAGTCACTAGGGTTCTATAGATTAGTAAAAAGGAAATGGGGAAGAGAAGGGTATGTAGATTATTGTAATAGAGCAGGAAAAGAAGCGTTTGCATGGATGAGAACAGGAGCAATGTATTTGAGAGGGTTAAGAGGTAAAAAAAATGGAATTTGTGAATTATGCGACGATAGCGAAAGCACAGAGCATTATATGTCAGAATGCAAAGAATTAGCAGAATGGAGACAGGAAGTATGGGAAGAAAAATGGGAAAAAATGGATAGGAAAATAGTAGCAATTAAAATGCTAACGAGAAAAGAAGAAAAGCAAATTAAGAATATGGGGGAGTTCCTAAAGAAAGTAAAAGAGAAATGGAGTAGAAAAGTAAGAGAGATAAGAAAGGTAGAAAGGCAAATGGAGGAAGGAGAAGATGGGCAAATAGGGATAAAAGGTAGTAAGGAATGTTTAGAGGAGCCAGAAGGCCAGGGTGCCAGGCAAAAAGAGCAGCATAAAAAAAAAAAAAATGTTGTAAGATAATACTTACTAATGAAAACCTTGTACGCTTAATCTAAATAAAGGTAAAAACAGAGAAAAAAAGAAAATAAACGAAAGAAAACAAAAATACAAACAATAACAACAAAAATATAGTGTGGATCTACTAGGCCCCATGCACTAACGGAGTTCTACCAAAGCACGCGCCTGACGGAGGGTTAACAATGTTAATTCCAATTAGTTTTACAAATTAATGTACAGGTTGTTTAAAATTGATGGGATGTTACTTTATATGTTCAGCATATCAGGTACAGATAGAATGGGGGCTTTATGTCACTGGCTATGGAAGAAAAGCAGAAAAATGTCAGGAGACAGTCAACATCAGCATGTTCTATTAGCTCTAACAGAATTAATTTAACTTTTTTTGCTTTTATTGAGCTGTGTGATCTGTGTGGCAGCAGTACACTGCAGAATCAGCTGCACTATCTGCTCTCTGTGGTGTTGATGGTAACAACAGTGTCATGAAGAGAAAACTGAAGATTTCAGTTTTGCTTTTGATGCATACTATGAAAGAAAATGTCATTATGTGCAAAGCATGGGCCATAGCAATAGCAAATGAGTAATGTGGATAAGAGAAAAGATGAGTCAAAAGCTTAAGTGGCACCAACATTTATCAAATTCCTGAGAGCCATGAAAATGTGCAAGAATTTGTCAACTCATGCAACTGCAATAATGTTTAGCAACAGAACATCTTAAGTGTAAAATGTACGTTGTCGTGATTAAAAGAAAATCAAAAAGCAAACATCAATTAAGGGTGAAAAAAGTCATCAATTAAAGGCTTTATAGTGGAAAGAAATGCTGAAGAGATATTCTATAAAACACAATGTTTGCTTATACTTAGCTTTGTATGCGATTTAGTAAAATCCCATGTTCAAACCTGCTCCTTCTAAAAGCAAAGAATTGATGTTCTACTAGAGCCTGAAAATGCTAAATGACTAATTTTTGTTTCCCTTAATTCAAATATCAAAACTACCATGTTCCCTTATCAAAACTACTATTTCTTCTTTACTGCTGGATGCAGAATGGCCTACTATAATATGAATTGGTTGTTTATTTAAAATTATAATTTTCTCTTCATACATTAAATGAGTTAATTAGATTACTGTCATGCTGCTGATATACAGGGACTCCCTAGCAGTGTTTTCTGTAATCAGTGCATTTCTAGTCACTGATTCTGCCACTAGGTGCACATGGTGGCAGGGAATTAGCCAACTGCACATAGATAGTGCCAAGGGACGGAAGCAGGAAGCTATGGGCATGAAATAGCCAACAATTTTGTTCGGGGACTTTCTCTTCCATGATATGAGGTTCTTTTACGTGCAAATAAATATTTCATGGGACCAACCACTTTACTTTCCTTCTGAAGGAAGCTGTGTTAAGAATTGTTATGCCCAAGAAAATCCTACAACCGCTGCAGGTATAAACCCATGACCTCAGGAACCAGAGGCTAGCATAGTTACCACTAGACCACAAAGAATGACCCATGTATTAAAAGAATCTCATAAAAACAACATTTTTCCAAGGAAATAAACAATAACTTTCTTAATGCACTGAGCAATCTATAGATTATGTACCCACTACTTTACTGAAATTTGGGGGAGGATAGATTATTACAACTTGAATCAAGCACATGTGTCCCCATATAATTTGACTTTGCACAATTATGCAAAAGCTTGCCGTTTACAGACTGGTATTCACAGAATATGAAATGTGCATTTACATGTTGGACAGCAATTTTCTGACAGGTATTCACAGAATCTGAAATGTGCATTTACATGTTGCACAGCAATTTTCAGACTGGTATTCACAGAATATGAAATGTGCATCTATATGTGGCATAGTAATTTTCTGACTGGTATTCACAGAATATGAAATGTGCATCTATGTGGAGTAGTAATTTTCTGACTGGTATTCACAGAATATGAAATGTGCATCTATATGTTGCACACCAATTTTCTAACTGGTGTTCACAGAATATGAAATGTGCATCTATATGTAGCACAGTAATTTTCTGACTGGTATTCACAGAATATGAAATGTGCATCTATATGTTGCATAGTAATTTTCTGACTGGTATTCACAGAATATGAAATGTGCATCTGTATGTTGCACACCAATTTTCTAACTGGTGTTCACGGAATATGAAATGTGCATCTGTATGTTGCACACCAATTTTCTAACTGGTGTTCACAGAATATGAAATGTGCATCTATATGTGGCATAGTAATTTTCTGACTGGTATTCACAGAATACGAAATGTGCATCTGTATGTTGCACACCAATTTTCTAACTGGTGTTCACAGAATATGAAATGTGCATCTATATGTGGCATAGTAATTTTCTAACTGGTGTTCACAGAATATGAAATGTGCATCTGTATGTTGCATAGTAATTTTCTGACTGGTATTCACAGAATATGAAATGTGCATCTGTATGTTGCACACCAATTTTCTAACTGGTGTTCACAGAATATGAAATGTGCATCTGTATGTTGCACACCAATTTTCTAACTGGTGTTCACAGAATATGAAATGTGCATCTATATGTGGCATAGTAATTTTCTGACTGGTATTCACAGAATACGAAATGTGCATCTGTATGTTGCACACCAATTTTCTAACTGGTGTTCACAGAATATGAAATGTGCATCTATATGTGGCATAGTAATTTTCTAACTGGTGTTCACAGAATATGAAATGTGCATCTGTATGTTGCACACCAATTTTCTAACTGGTGTTCACAGAATATGAAATGTGCATCTGTATGTTGCACACCAATTTTCTAACTGGTATTCACAGAATATGAAATGTGCATCTGTATGTTGCACACCAATTTTCTGACTGGTATTCACAGAATATGAAATGTGCATCTGTATGTTGCACACCAATTTTCTGACTGGTATTCACAGAATATGAAATGTGCATCTATATGTGGCATAGTAATTAATTTTCTGGCTGGTATTCACAGAATATGAAATGTGCATCTATATGTTGCACAGCAATTTTCTGACTGTTATTCACAGAATATGAAATGTGCATCTATATGTTGCACAGCAATTTTCTGACTGGTATTCACAGAATATGAAATGTGCATCTATATGTTGCACACCAATTTTCTGACTGGTATTCACAGAATATGAAATGTGCATCTATATGTTGCACAGCAATTTTCTGACTGGTATTCACAGAATATGAAATGTGCATCTATATGTTGCACAGCAATTTTCTGACTGGTGTTCACAGAATATGAAGTGTGCATCTATATGTTGCACAGCAATTTTCTGACTGGTATTCACAGAATATGATATGTGCATCTATATGTTGCACAGCAATTTTCTGACTGGTATTCACAGAATATGAAATGTGCATCTATATGTTGCACACCAATTTTCTAACTGGTGTTCACAGAATATGAAATGTGCATCTATATGTGGCATAGTAATTTTCTAACTGGTGTTCACAGAATATGAAATGTGCATCTGTATGTTGCACACCAATTTTCTAACTGGTGTTCACAGAATATGAAGTGTGCATCTATATGTTGCACAGCAATTTTCTGACTGTTATTCACAGAATATGAAATGTGCATCTATATGTTGCACAGCAATTTTCTGACTGGTATTCACAGAATATGAAATGTGCATCTATATGTTGCACAGCAATTTTCTGACTGGTGTTCACAGAATATGAAGTGTATATTTATATGTTGCACAGCAATTTTCTGACTGGTATTCACAGAATATGAAGTGTGTATCTATATGTTGCACAGCAATTTTCTGACTGGTGTTCACAGAATATGAAATGTGCATCTATATGTTGCACAGCAATTTTCTGACTGGTATTCACAGAATATGAAGTGTGTATCTATGTGTTGCACAGCAATTTTCTGACTGGTATTCACAGAATATAAAAGGTGGATTTATATGTTGCCTAGCACAGCATACAGAGGAACTAGGTTTTGAAACAATGCCAGGGGAAATCTTTAACCAAACAGCGACAATGAGTATTGCTTGCCTTAACCCAGCTAGTAGAATAAGATATCAATATGAAAGGAGTTTTTCCATTAACTGATGATGCAAAAACGGGAGTTGATGTTCTTTAACCCTTCAAACTCTTCATTTACAAGTCTCTCTGCTTTTGCATGTTCACAGTGTTCATGTAACCTGCTGTTCACTAGGCAAGGCACAAACATCCAGGGATGAAAATAGTTAATATGTGCATGCAGCATAACATTAAAATATATGATTTAGAAGCGATTTTCACAGAACATTTGAAACAAATGTGTGCTTTGGCTGGATTAAGACACACACGCTTTGACACAGAAAAATAATTCTATTGCAATTTGCTTACCTGAAGGATAAATACCCTAGCTAAGAAGGCTATTGTCAACACCGCTGCAAAAACCCATCTTGCCACTGCATGAGGAGTAACATCATCAAGCAATTTCTGGTACAGCTGCAAACATTAGAAAAGCCTATTACAAAGCATACTTAACAGAGATGGTAATTCAATAATCTTTGTAACTACATACCAAATGCTATTCACTATGCATCTTAAACCAACATTGTTCTCCCCTCCATGTAACAAATATTCATTATAAGTGAATTCCACCATGTGGGGAAGTGTAGATATTGTGACAGTCATAGTTTTATTTTATGTGATACGTATGATTTGATAAAATATGAGATATTCAGGACAAAATTTAAGTAAATCCATGAAATTGGCTTTAGAATTCTTGTGGGTAATTTCGCAGATGCTTATGTAAGCAGGGGTTTGGTGGTATGATTTTAGGGGAAGGATCACCTCTTGTCCAACAAGTGGATGAATTATGCAATTCATGCTGACATGCACATATGTCAAAACTAGCTAGGCACTAGTAGCATTCTCGTCAGGTATTTAAACTTTGTTCTCTCCCTCTTGCAATGTAGTTTAGATTAGTTATTAGAAAGATAAAAGCTTCTCTTGGAAGCAGAATTACACGTCTACTAATAGTATCACCCTTTCACCTATTCGCAACCTATAACCATCTCGATGTCATCCCTGTGCTATGTCCCCATCCTCATCACCTCTGCAAAGATGCTAGTTTAGGCTAAGTGACCATTATATCACATCTGATGGAGCTACCAAAGGCTTCCATGACATCTGATGATGGCATTGCTGTGTCAAATAGAGGCTATGTCACTATCCTTTGTGACATCTGGTGAAGGCGCTAATGGCGTCTGTCACCTCGTCCATGACAATACTATTAAAAGCTGACAATTTTCAATTCACAACAAATGTGAGGATAGTCATTCATTTCAAATTTTTGTTATGAGATATTAACTATATGTACTTATATCATTCTTGCACTACAATTGATTAATATCTGCAGATCCAGATGGTCTCTTCATGGTGAGAAAACGTAAATGCATTGTAAAAAATACTCATCATCAGTGTTGATCTATGATAAATGTCTTGAAACACAAAATAACTGAAAATACTCTAAGGCTTCATTATGTAATTTAACATAAAACTATATTTACCAGTTTCAATCACCAGTATTGTAATATTTGTTAGCACACACATGGCAAATGTGTGAATGACCTATGGATGATGTAGATTGTTCTTCAAACTATGCTCTGCATTGAAAATAGCATATGTTTAAGGATGGGCGTAAAGAAGCAACCTTTATAAAATATTTGTACTGATCAGTAGTAGTTTATTGGATGTACTTTATCTTCTTCTTCCTCAACCAAATGTTTGGTAATCAGGCCTGTTAAGATCTTGCTAACAAATTTTCCCTCCATCTCTTTTCCCTAGGAGTGTACTACATTACAGCTTTGGGAATGCATTCTGGACCCATCCGATGTAGGTGTTGTCTCCAATTGTTCTGGTAATGTTGTAAGTATTCCAAGTCTGGTTACGTCTTTAGCCCTTTTAAAATAGACATATTGGTCTTCAGATCCCATTTAGTATAACCAGCAGTCTTTCGTATGAATTTCTTCTCTCTCAGTTATTCTGCTTTTCTCTCTTTTCTTTAAGGTCTAAGCCTCACTGTCATAGCATAAGACTAAGGTTTACTAAGGTTTTGTACAGCCTTAGACGAGTGTGCTTTTGTATTAAAGCTGGTTTCAAGACACTATTGATTATTTCCACTGTTTTACTGAACTTTAAGTTTGTCATTTCTGCAGAAAATTTGCAATCCTCTCAGAATAACAATTTGGATTCAAAAAAAAAAAAAAAAAAAAGTCAACAATACAGGCAATCTGCAAAGGAAATGACATCATTATAAATGCAATAAATAGAAAAGAATATGTAGTAGCAATCTTCCTAGACCTCTCTAAGGCATTCGATTGTGTAAACATTAAAAAACTACTAGAAAAACTTGAAAATTATGGGATTAGGGGCACTCCACTAAAATGGTTAAGCTCGTATTTACAAAACAGAGAACAATGTGTTGAAATTATACACAATACAGGTGAAAATCTAATTAAAATCAGATCAGCTTTAAAAACAATAACACAAGGCTCAAAATTTGGACCATACTTATTTCTAACATACATTAACAACTTATTTAAACATATAAAAGATGCGGGGGGAATAGCTATTGGTTATGCAGATGACACCGCAATAAAATTGTAGTCATGGGGAAAACAGAAATAGAGGTACAAAAAAAAAAGCAAATGCACTACTAGATATAATTAGCAGACAGCAAACCTAGGGATGACGTTAAATATAAACAAAACAGAGTGCATGCAAATCAGTGTGAGTAATAAAACACAGGCCAACATTAAATTAACAATAGAAAATAAACAAATTCAGCAAGTCACAGAAACAAACTTTTTGGTGTTAATCATAGATAGTCTGAAATGGAACAGACATGTCGAGAGTCATAAAAAAAATTAACATGGGCTTATATATTTTAAAACAAACAACACAAATAATGGATAGAAAAAGTATCATACAAGTACATTATGCCTTCATCCACTCCCACTTAAGTTATGAGGTTGTTCTATGGGTACAGCAAAAAAATCCTCAGTTTTAAAGATATTCAACTTGCAAAAAAGAGCAATATGTATAATGTTAAAAATGAAAAAAAACTGATACATGTAGAACTGCATATAAGGCACTCAAGATTTTAACATTACCTTAACCATATATACACGAATGTATTAAATTTGCTACAAAAAGTTACAATAATCAGAACAAAAATATGAATGCTCATAACCATAATACCAGAACAAAAAATAAGTATTTCAGTAATAGATTAAGAGGGACACTAAATCACAAATGCATAGAAAATAACACCAAAGATATGTACAATCATTTACCTTCACAAATGAAAAGATAAAACTAAAAGCCATCAAATCCTATCTGTCAGAAAATGCCTTCTACTCCTTAGAAGAATACAAAAAAGCAAATGTAAACGCACTGTAAAATATAGTATTTTTTCACCTCTCATTTTCTTATATACATGTATATTCACTGTTACTTATGTATATTCACTTATATTTTTGTATAATTGGACGATCCTTGTAAAATGTAGTTACATTGCAAAAATAAATACAATACAATACAATACAATCTTCATCAACAAATGACAGTTTGTAACCAACTTATGAAAATTCATTTTTACTTTCTAATGTTGTAAATTTTATACAAATTTTGCTTGGAATTGGAAACACTTCCTTAAATGCCATTATTTTAGCTTTATCTAATGAAATTTCCATATTCTACTGATGTGCTATTTCATGTAAACTGTAAGTAGAGCATTGTAAATCATCATTATCTACTATTAATACTAGACCATCTGCAAAAAGAATTATATCTAAGGATTTTCTTCTATTTAAACTTACATATCACTGTGGAAGTTCTTTATAATTTTTAATCATGTGATTAATGTAGATTATGAAGGGCAATGGAGAAAGTGCACAACCTTGCCTTGCACCTGTGTTTATATTTACCTATTCATGTATTATCAACTTTAACTGCACAATAGAATTTTTCCTGTATATGTTAAATATATTTTGAATGATTAGCTGTGGAGCTTTGTCTTTTGCCATTATTTGTAGCAATTTGTTTCTGCCTACCCTATCGTTTTTTAATCAGTAACTTCACTGAGAAATATCCATCACAGCATTATCTTGCTTTGCAAAATACCATTTGTTCACTTAATAAATTTTCATAATATTTGTACACTTTTTTTTATTGTATTTGCATATATATTGTATCCTGAATTTAGCAAACCAATTCCTCTATAATTTTCACATTCTTTCCTACTACCTTTTCTTATAAATGGGAACTACAATAGGTTTCAACCATGCATTTGGTGGTGGTTCTCCTTTCCAAATTGTATTTAAAAAGTTTAAAAACTATGTAATAAATGCTGGCTAGCATATTTAAATAGTTCCATGTTAATATTATCTTCCCCTGGTGTTTTAAAGCTTTTAATGTTTTTAGAGAAAATTTAACATCATCTTAGGTTAATTTTTTCTTTTATTTCCTTGTCCAGATATTTAATTATTTTGTGTGTTTTTGGTTGAGGTCTTGTTATATCATTTTCCAAATTTGAAACGAAGTTTTCTAAAGATTCTCTGTGTTTTTTACAAACTGCTCTCTTCTGACAGTAAGTAATGGATGTACTTTGTTCAGATCATAATTACGCTTATAATACACAGTTTGGCAGAGAGGCCTTATTTTTGCCCACCCACAAAAAAATTGATTTGTGTGAGCTTTCTAGCATACAGAAGCTTTTTAACATTTGTATTGTAAGCAACATGTAACTTTAAAATGAAAACTAATTCCTTCCTAACACACCTCTCTCTCTCTCTCTCTCTCTCTCTCTCTCTCTCTCTCTCTCTCTCTCTCTCACACACACACACACACACACACCCACCCACGCACGCACGCACGCACACACACACACACACAAAATATCACACTGCATACTGGCATACATTCCCACATACCACAGGAACCAGGATTTTATTGCAGCATCTGTGTCGTGACATCCTATGCTTGCCTCTTACTCATTTCAAGACTAAAATAAGTCTAAACATACTGAATGTTATTGATATAAGTTTAAAATGTTTAAATGCAATATTTAAAATATATATATTTTCTGCACAACCATAATACAGTACTTCTATGTTGAAATAAATTTTCATAAGCATCCACTGCATAGTTCTAAGTTATAGTTTGAGGTGAACAAATTAACTATTAACAAGGATAGAATAGAGACTATTTTATTTAGTTTGTATGATGATTTTATTGCAACCAATGGCCATACAAAATGTACATAATTATACACTTTTGCAGTGTCACAAGTGAATCATATAGACAGTTCAGTTAGTGTTACTGTTCTATTTTTACACATACTTTAACATGATACTGATCACAGGGTTTCCCACACAACTCACAACACAGCTTTCATCTGGGTTAAGATAATTCTTTTGCTGCATAGCTTGTAATGAAAGACATGGACTGTGAAGCACATCATGAATTTACGTAGTTTATATATTGGGTTCTTCCATTCTGATGCCACCATGGCATCTTCTGGTAAAAAACTTTCCAAATGTTGGTTCTCTCTTGCAGTAAAACTTGGTCTGTTTTGTAGAAGGTAGTTTACTTACACATAGTTCCTCTATACAGAGGTGTCACTGTGTGAGCTATCCTTGGAGTTGAGTACTCCACCAAGACTATGCTACACACTCATGCTTCTTTTCCTAAGCAGGAATGAACAGCACACCTTCCATCCATATGAGATGGTGGTCTTGGTGAATGCTGTGCACATCAATGACTTTACACACTACCTACAAGTATACTTGCACAGTACTTGACTTTCATGTCTCAAGCAACTGTACTGACTACCAGGAACCCCATGAATTATGACGATGAACCAACAATGAAAATGGTAGTGCAAGAAGATGCAAAGTTGGTACTGCAACACTTCTGTGCAGTACTACAGCAGATGAGGATACTAGTTTTCTGTGTGGAGTACTGCTGAAGAGCAGCTGTGTGTTGTGTGCTAGTACTTCCCACTGTCACAGGCTCTCGCTGCCTTGTCAACATACCTACATTTGTGCAAGCTGTTTTAGCAAGCTTGATAAATAAATAAATAATAATGATGATACAAAATCTGTCCAAGTTTTAGGCATATGGACAGTAACTTAAATTGGGATATTCATACTACCAATCTATGTAGAAAGATCTCAAGCATTACTTGGGTACCTTATTAGAAAATGTTAAAACTGTACACTAATTTTAATTTTGTGCATATGGCACATTATACTTTTTTTTATACTCGCATACAATATAATATTCTACTTTTGGGGAACTCTGTAGGAGCCATCCAATCATTCTGTGGCCCCCGAAAAACGTCATAAGAATTATGAAAGGTATAAAAGAAACTCTGACCCGTTAACCATATTTTAAAGATTTTAACATTATGATTATATCTTCACTTTGCATTTTATCTGCTACAGAAAATTACGATAATTATGAGAAATGAAATGAACTCTTACATTTGACAAAGAAACCATATAATGAACACATGAGATTAACAGAATCTCAAACGAGCTTTAGGTATACTCACATAAAATATTTTAATAAAGTACCATTAGCTGCTGTAAAACTGAATTTTAGGAAGGCTTAAAGTTGGTTAGAGAGTTGGCTCAAAATGAAAGCTCTTCATAGCATTGAAGAATTTTAAATGACTAACATGGTCTACTGCTGTTGTTATTAATAAAGCCTATCACAATATAAAATTGTTAAAAAATCAATTCACTGAGTATGTATGTAAATAATAGTCATTACAGAGCACTTAAGCTTTTCTACCATTTAAATTTGGCAAACACATAATTAGTATTCAAAATCTATTGGTAAAACATTTCTTCATTTTTTGAAGCACTCCCCACATCAAGATGTTATGTTATACATAATAAAGCAATAAAAAATTCAGTTTAAGAGTTTTGTTGGTCAAAATATTAAATTTATCTAGGCTGGTTTACACTGAATGTTACAGACCAATGCACATCCTAAAACAAAACCTGTGTATGCAAGATGTGATAACACAGCACAAATGAAAAGGAAGTGCATGTAGGGGCAGATTAATTTGACACATTATTACATACACACTCATAAAAAACAGATGAGTGAAATGAATGACTAACACCATGTCTCTTGTCTATCAAAATCAGGCTGTAATTTTAATACTTCAAAAATCTTAAACAGTACTTGTCATGAATCTAATTGTTCTCAACTGTTAACCACTGAGCACTCCATAATCTTAATGCATCCTAAATAGATGTAAATTGCATCTAAAAATTTATGTAGCTATTGACTGCTAATTAACCTAAGTTTTTATAGAAAAAAGAAAATAAACCTAACCTCCCGAAAATCACAAACCTTAGGTTTTATAAATAGGTAATCATAACCATCATTAAGGATTTGCTCGCGTGTTTTGAGGTAGCTAAGGCTAACCTTGCGTGAATTCAGAAACATAAGCTTATATAATTAAAAACCTAACCTAAGGCTAACCTTGCATGAATTCAGAAATCTAAGCTTATAATATATATAAAAAAAAAATGACATTATGCTCTAGTTGTGGCCCGTCGAAGTAGCTTAAATTAGCCAAAGAAAAGTGAATAATTCACCTTGTGAGTGAGTGAGTTTAGAAGTAGATGTGATCTGTTCAATAGCTTGTGCCCACCTACCCATCCCTCGACGGTGTTTTACTTATATAGGCATTTTCATTTAGGTTTAAAAAATGGCTACGTTTGTTTTGTTTCGTATGCGATTCGCCTATATAAGTAAAACAGCGTCGAGGGACGGGTAGGTGGGCACAAGCTATTGGAACAGATCACATCTACTTCTAAACTCACTCACAAGGTAAATTATTCACTTTTCTTTGGCTAATTTAAACTACTTCGACGGGCCACAACTAGAGCATATTAGCAAAAAAAAAAAAGGAAACCGAGAGAGTTGGGGATATATCTCCGCCTTTGGCGGCATTACTTCATATGTTGCCAGCATTGCATTACAGCCAGAGAATACATACAGTGCCATTGTGTGACATACGACATGTGTTGGACATATAAAACATCACTTCCATCGCTAATGTGGGCCCAAAAAGGCAACTTATCCAAAATGAGAAGCACTTGTGTCTCCACAACCCCCCTGCCCCTGCACTTCAATTTTAGGGCCAGCCTTTTAATGAAAATCAGTATGGGAAAAAAGGGCCCATGTTAATCTATTCCATTAACTCTGAAGCAATATCTTTGGTTACGCTCAATGCATAATCATCTTTTCGGTTTCGCATTGCACTAAAATCTTAAAAATCATGACATGTGGTCCATTATTATCAACTTTAACCTATACATCTAACAGGCTATCTACCTGCTGTGTCCGTTTCCAAGCTTGCGATATGACATTTCCTCTTGAGTTAGATACAGTGTCATCACCTTGCATCATTCTGAACACTCAACCACATTTAATACTAAACCAAAGAAGATGACACCTCCTGCAGACTGGAGAACTTCAATGTAGGTTATGTACAGCACTCACCACATAGCAGAGGAAAACTGAAACTAAAAGAAGTCTGTTCTGTAAAGCTTATTCAGTATGTTATAACAAACTAGCATTTATTTAAACATTTACTAAATATTAGCTCACAAAGCGCTATTTTTCGGTCTTGGTAAATAACCACCAGTGAACATTTTCTTAATCTTCACAAAAGAGAATAACAATTGATATTCTTTTCGTCACACATAAAAGACAACCACAATAATGCTCACTCTCCTTGTATTAATAAAACACATACAAGCACTTACATGAACCTTTCCACGTCGATCAAAATCCAACCATTCAGAAATTGTCAGAATTGCACACAGGAAGGAAGTACAGTGTCAACGTAGCTTACATGCATGTGAAATATTCGCAATTATTTATTTGAAGATGAAATGGTGATACTGACATTTACCGTATTAAGGGCTCAGGAATCTCTTCGTTTAATACCGTGAAGAAGCATAATTAAGCAGCCAAAGATGTTACGTAAATAAGAATCTATACACTTAATGTTTAAAATGTTGTCCAACCTGTCGGAAAAAATACGTGAAAAGTATGGGGCGCTATTTAATGTACATTTCATATCTTGGCACACAATTCAGGTAATCAAAATTTGATTACCCTTCTTATACGTAACATATTTTACTTTCTAAGTGCATATGAAAATGGTAGGTCATGAACTTTAGTTGGATAACTCATATCGAATAAAAGGGAAACCGGGAGATCAAATAAGTATGTTGTTTTTACACTTAAATTTTTATAGGTTATGTCGTGTAAATGAGGAACAGATGTATTCGCTACATATTTGCCTGTAGAACCTAACATAGAAATGAGTAAAAAATGTAACACATTAGCAGGAATTCTAATGTCATACTTCTAGAAAAAGCCCTGTCGTCCTTCGCAGTCCAACTGCTCCACTCTTCTGCTTCTAAAAAAATATCCCTCGGCTACGCTTTGCGGCTTAGGGGGCCCTCAACGTTGGACTACGCCTTGCAGCTTATGAAGAACAAGTAACGCACTTTACCTTACCCCTGCATTATGTTACGGGCGTGTGTTTGTTTTCCTTTTTGACCTCTCTTATTAAGCGCAGCTCAGGTATATCGAATACCATATACAAAGATTGTCACAATGCAACCCAGAATTGGGGCTTTTATATGGTATGGCTGGCATCAAGTTTCAGCCACTTGTCCCCTGGATAAATTTCTTGGGATAACTCTCAGGTATTCATTTGGAGTGCAGGTTCAGTGAACCTGTTCTGTTTGTTTAGAACAGAGTAGAGAATCATTTTCCATGTACTAAGTGAATTTTTAGATTTTAAAGTTTAGCGCCATACTGATTTATGTAGAAATATAGATGATGAATTTTGTGCTATGTTATCTATACAAAATATTCCTTCTCACAACAGTATATAGTTTTCTTATTTTACTTTCTGCTATTCTCAATAATGCATTAACATCCTATGAAGTCATTCTCATGCTTCCATAAGCAGTAGAATCTTAACAGGGCAATTCTGTCAGAAGGGTCACAGAAGCACCATATTCTTCTCACCTCCCAGTCCATCTTCTAATCCAGAGGTGGCAAAAATGTGACTCGCGAGTCATTTTGACTCGCAGGCGCCGTTCCCTTTGTGCAACCGTCTGTTTGTTTCTCACATGCTTCTGAGTGATGCAGTGCGTGATGCATATTTGGTGACTCGTGGAAGGGTCGTTTTCGCCACCCTTGTTCTAATCCATATTCATCTCTTTTTCTCAATTATTCTGTTTTGTAGATTTAATATTTCTGTGCTGGCTTAAAACCCCAGGAAATGGGGCCATTCAATGTGACAGAATGGGACAATTGAAAGATTTTGTTTCTCTGTATTGTTCCAAAAATAACTCTTAAAACAAATTGTGTGTGTTTATTTTATTCATAACAGAGAACTTCAATCCTAAGGTTAACATAAAAAGCATAAAAGGGAAAGTATCTTGTTAATTGAAGTAAAAATATGAAGTAATTTTTCTATAACGGAAAGAGACATGGGCAAAAAGGAAGTTCCCTCCCCCCCAAGTTAAAACAACTCCAAAGTTCTGTGAAACTATACAAATGTGCTGTCTCATTTAATAGTATGGAGAATTACATGGAAATCATTACTTTTTAGTTATAATTTTTACTTGTGTGATGGAAAGGTACACATACAAAATGAAAACTGCTGAAACTACATCTTTCATAAAATAATCCAGTATTACTATGTTGCATTCTTTATCAAAACTCACATTGTGATACATCAGTGATGTTCTACACCAAGAAATGAAAATCTCTGGTGATTATCTACATCAGGAACTGGAAGTGCTTTCAATACATAAGAAATTGCAACCCATGAAGTGCCATTACTTTTTAATGCAAATTTGAAATCTGTGTTGATTTTTCTCAAGAAATTGATCTTACATTCAGTATTGTCAACTTTTAAGATTTGTCCTATGAAGCTTTTAGCTGTCTTTTTTGTCATAAACTTCAGTACTACAAAAGCACCTACTTGAACATTTGAATTTCCTTCCATTGTTTCAATTTGGACAGTTCTGCCAGTCATAAAATCAAAGCTGATACTTTTTTTGGACAAAGCATGCTCTTTGTATACCACAGTATACGGAAATACAACTTTAATGTAGCACTTAGAATGAGAGTCGGGTATCATTCATTAGCATCAGATTGTGTCTTTTGTTGATCCAGTTCATATTTACAATTAGATATCACCTCTACTGATTTTGACACTTTCCTGGCACACCAGTAAAAAGACTGCATTGGTAACCACGTGTTTTCCACCTAATACAGCATGCCATACTAATCTCTTCAGTTCTCCACCAACACTATTGACACTGCCCTTCCCATGACCTGTAGCTAGAAAGTTCCATGTTAACAGAACTTCAAACTCTTCCTGATGATGAGTTAAATTACATAGAGAATAATACTGTTTAAAGTGGCTTGCTGCACCATCTGAAAAAATGTTAATTGTTGAGAACTCTGGGTAAACTTTCCTGATCTGAGAAACCAGCCTTCAAAGGAATGTGTTGACAGCATATTTGTCATGTGATATTTTGTTAGTACCATTCTAGGACTTATCCAAGTAACAGCTGTGAAGGCTGTGTAGTCTGCTTGGGAGTTTCAATATGCTGACTGAATTCCGTTTTGAAATCTGGCAGTGTAATTTTCGGCAAAATATACTACAGTTTTTACTTTACTACATCTAGTAAGTAGGGGAAGTATTGTATTCCACCCAAACCCCCCCAGGGGCTCACCTTATGTGAGTACGGGTTAGGCGCACCCGGGGTACCCGAGCCATTCATAGCCATTTTCACCCATTCATCCCCGTCCGGTCGAGTGGGTTCGTTCTCGTGACCGGGGGACCCAAGGTAGGCTCTCGTGCATTCTTAGCATTACATTCATACCGCGCCTCGCCATCGTTTCTTTCTTCTCTTCTCCTTACACACATTTCGCCCCACGACCATTCATTTACACATCTTTGTTCCTTCTCGCCGGCCTACCTTGCGTGCGAAACGCCCACACAGTTTTAGTTTCTTTTATCTTTCTTTTAATCCTCCGTGGACACAGCCTGACGGATACCCGTGCACCAGGTGCGCAGCTGGGTGAGTGGGTAATGGCGTCATCCCCACCACCCGGGGTCGTCATGTAGGGTTTGTGTTCATATCCGCTGTTCAACTGCAGTCCCGCGGGGGGGGCCATTGCATGAGCTGCTGACTTCCGACGGCGATTGGGTCCCTCTGTCTATGTTCTGGGAGGTGTGACCCTGGGGTGAGCTAGGTATAGATAGGCCACTCACCCAAGCCGGGGTAACGCCCGGGAAAGTCAGAGCCCGAGGTCGGAGACGGTTGCAATGGTGGAGGATTTTTTTCGCTATGGAGCACCCTTTCTCCATTGTTAACAACAAGCGCCGCAAAGTTTTATTAACAGAAGTAGCACCGCCAACAGCTGGTTGTTACTTAGTGATTACCCATACCGAGGAAGGTCAAACTTTCGAGAAGGTGAACCCTTTTGTTATCCAAAAGGGCATTGATTCAATTGCTGGTCCGGTTCTTTCCTGCACTCGGCTTCGTAATGGTTCGTTGTTAGTGCAAAGCAAGTCCGAGGCACAAAGTAAGTCCTTGTTGAGCGCCACGCTTCTCCACGGTTATCCTATCCGTGTTGAGAAGCACCGTACCTTGAATTCCTGTCGAGGCGTCATCACCACCCATAGCCTCGATGGTATGTCGGACGAAGAGCTAGTGGAATATCTTTCCGACCAAAAGGTAACGGCAGTTCATCGAGTGCAGGCTAAACGCGACGGAGTATTGGTACCCACTCGTACCCTGTTTATAACCTTCGATGGCGTCGATCTGCCCACGAGCATTTCCGCAGGGTACGAACGGATTTCTGTGAGGCCTTATATTCCTAGACGTCTGCGTTGTTTTAAATGCCAACGTTTTGGGCATACGCAAGTCTCCTGTAAGAGTGCCGTTAACATCTGTGCCACATGTAGCCAGCCCTCACACGAAGGTGCCTGTTCAACAGCCCCCGTCTGCGTCAATTGCAAAGGGTCACATTCTGCTTCCTTTGGCGACTGTCCGCGCTTTTTGGACGAGAAGGCGATCCAGGAGATCCGGGTTAAGGAAAAACTCTCCTTCGCCGAAGCCCGGAGGCGTTACCATGCGCGCCAACCTTCACTCCTGCGATCTGGTACCTTTAGCTCTGTTGTTGCCTCGCCAGTACCCCGGAAGGATGCAGAGACTCAAACTTGGACCTTGACTGCATTGACCGCCACTACCACCCGGCCGTCCAAGCCTATTACTGTTACCAAGCCCTATAAACCTGGTCGAAAATGTATGAAGTCACAAGCTCCTGAGAAGAAATCGAAGCAGAAATACCGCAGGGAAGATTTTTTAAAAGACCCTCCGCGTGCGCGCGGCAAGCCAAGTTCACCTTCTCCTCCTCCTCCTCGGAGGTCGCTGTCCCAGGACGCACCTGGGACAAGCCGCGCTCAGCGGCCCCCTTCAACCGTTGCCACCCAGAACCGATTCTCGGCGCTGGAGTCGGTTTCTGGCTCTGAGCGCGTGGGCCCTCCCCTCGAGGAGGCTATGGAGTCTGACCAACTCCATACAAGAAGCCCGAGCCCAAAGGTTAAGCAAAAGATTCTTTTAAGCCGCCCTTCTAAGTAGACAGTTTATCCCTTCTATTCATGGCTATCCTGAGCTGGAATTTACGTGGTGTTCGATCGCATAGGGCGGAACTGCAACTTTTATTGCGTTCCCATTCCCCTATGGTCGTATGTTTGCAGGAGACCAAGCTTCGCCCTCAAGACCCTTTCGATCTCCGAGGGTACACTCCGGTTCGCTACGATCTTGAACCGGTGGAGGGCGCTCCTGCCCATGGAGGTGTTATGTTGTTAGTGCGTAACGACGTTTATTTTCAAACTCTCGCTCTTACGTCCGACTTGCAAGCTGTTGCCATTAGACTGCAGTTACCCGGTTTTTTCTTTTCTGTTTGTTCTGTGTATTCACCTCCATCGTCTCCACTCGCTCCCGCGGACATTCGAGATCTTCTGTCCGCTCTCCCAACACCAGTTCTTCTGTTGGGAGATTTTAATGCCCATCACCCACTATGGGGTTCGCCAAGGGCTTGTGCGAGGGGAACTCTTCTTTCCGACATTTTTTACCAGTTCAATCTTTCAATCCTCAATACAGGTGAGCCTACTTTTCTTTCCGATTCTTCTGGTACATTCTCACACCTGGACCTTGCCGTTTGCTCCCTCCAGCTTGCTAGTCGTCTGCTGTGGAACGTCGTCGCTGACACCTACTCCAGCGACCATTACCCCTGCATCGTTTCTCTTCTGTCACACCACGCACAACATTCCAGAGTACCTACCTGGATATTCCCAAAAGCCGACTGGAGTTTGTATTCCAGCCTCGTGCATTTTGACGACCAGCCCTTCACCGACATTAACCAACTAGTGCAGTACCTTGCGTCTACTATTTTCTCTGCTGCCGAACGCGCAATTCCCCGTTCATCCTCTCAACCTCGGCGAATGCCTGTTCCTTGGTGGAACGAGGATTGTCGGGACGCCGTTCGTGCTCGTAGGACTGCACTTAGGGTGTTTCGGCGCCACCCTACACTTGATAATTTGGTAACTTTTAAACAATCGCGCGCCAGGGCTCGTCGCACTATACAGGATAGCAAGAAGGCGTCGTGGGCTCGTTTTGTCGAGTCTTTTAATCGCTTTACGCCTTCATCTGTTGTTTGGGATAAACTTCGTCGCTTCTCAGGTAAAGTGTCGCATTGTACTGTTTCTGGCCTTCAGGTTTCTAATGCCGCCATAGTGGATCCGGCTGCCATCGCTAACACTCTGGGTGCTGCCTTTGAGGCGGTTTCCGGTTCAGACCATTATTCAGCCGGCTTTCGCTCTATTAAAGACCGGCTGGATTCTGCACCATATAATTTTAGGTCTGCTAACACAGAATGTTATAACGAACTTTTTACAATGTGGGAGCTGGAGCACGCTCTTCATTGCTCTAGGCACTCCGCTCCTGGCCCGGTTGGCATTCATGTCCTGATGTTAAAGCACCTTTCAGCCGACAGTAAGCTCTTTCTCTTACAGGTCTATAACCGTATTTGGCAAGACGGCGTTTTTCCTTCCGTTTGGCGCGAAGCCACCATTGTCCCTATTCTTAAGCCTGGGAAGGATCGCCAACTACCTTCCAGCTACCGCCCTATCTCCCTCACCAGTTGCATTTGCAAGGTGATGGAGCGCATGATCAACGGGCGGTTGACATGGTGGCTTGAGTCTCAGAAACTTTTAGCGAACGCTCAGTGCGGATTTCGTCGTTATCGCTCTACCGTCGACCATCTGGTGTCCCTGTCGACGCATGTTATGAATGGATTTCTGAGAAAGTGTCAAACCGTGGCTGTGTTTTTTGACCTGGAGAAAGCTTATGACACTTGTTGGAGGGGCGGCATTTTACGTACACTTCACGCATGGAATATCCGCGGTCGTCTTCCCATATTTCTTCGGGAGTTCATGACGGACCGCGTCTTTCGTGTACGTGTGGGCTCGGTTTTATCTAGTCGTTTTATTCAAGAGAACGGAGTACCGCAGGGCTCTGTACTCAGTGTCACACTTTTTGCGATTGCTATCAATCCCATTGTTGATTGTATTCCACCTGGCATTTCATCGTCCCTTTTTGTTGATGATTTTGCCATTTATTGTAGTTCACGGCGGACCTGTCTACTCGAACGCTGTATCGACGGTCTCTACGCCTGGAGTAACGCCAACGGCTTTAATTTCTCCGCCGAGAAATCCGTCTGCATCAACTTCTGGCGCCGGAAGTATTTCCCTCCGCCCTCTCTCCATCTTGGGCCAGGGATACTTCCGTTTGCAGACGAGGCGAAATTTTTGGGGTTGATTTTTGATAGGAAGTTGTGTTGGACCTCGCACGTTTCCTTTTTAAAAGCAAAGTGTGTCTTAATCTTTTACGTGTTTTAAGTGGCACATCCTGGGGAGCTGATCGGACCGTCCTTCTTCGCCTTTATCGCTCTTTGGTCCGATCCAAACTTGATTACGGGTGTATTGTTTATTCGTCGGCACGTCCATCTGTGTTACGTCGTTTGAATCCCATTCATCATCGTGGTATTAGAGTCGCTACAGGGGCCTTTCCAACTAGCCCCGTGCCCAGTCTTTATGCTGAGGCTGCAGAGCCTCCGCTGTCTTTCAGGCGTGAGATGCTCTTATGTAGCTATGCCTGTCGACTCTCCAGCTTGCCTGACCACCCGTCCTTCGCGGCATTTTACGAGGATTCACTTGACCGGCAATATTTAGTTAGCTCCTCTGCTTTGCTCCCTCCAGGGGTTCGATTTCGACTGCTACTTCGGCATTTGGACGTTCCGCCAGCGCCGGCCCTTACCCGAGGGGAAACGCGTTTTCCTCCATGGTCGCGCGCTGAGGCCCACATCCACCTTGGGCTAACGTCGATGCCGAAAAATGCGACCCCTGCTTCTGTTCTTAGATCCGCCTTGTTAGACTACAGGCGCAGTTCGGGGACTGTCATTTTATATATACTGATGGGTCTAAGACTGATGTTGGAGTAGGATGTGCCTTTGTTTTTGGTGTACAGAGTTTTACTTTTCGTTTACCTGGACAATGTTCAATTTTTACCGCCGAACTTTTTAGCATTTATCAATCTGTTTTACACATCCAGCGGCACGACTTACGGCACTGTTTTATTTGTACGGACTCTCTGAGTGCCCTTCAGGCTATTCATGCGCTGTACCATTACCACCCACTCGTACAGCGCATACATGACCTGCTCCACTCGCTTGGTGTCTCTGGCATCAGCGTGTCCTTCGTGTGGATTCCAGGTCATGTGGGCATCTCAGGTAATGAGTCTGCCGACGCCGCTGCGAAATCGGCGATTTTATTACCCAGATTTTTTACTTCTGTTGTTCCCTCGTCAGATTCGTGTGTTATTTTACGTCGCCGCATCCTCTCGCGCTGGCGCGATGAGTGGACGGCCCTCCGGGGGAACAAGTTTGCGGGAGGTTAAGCCTTTCCCGTTGATCTGGGGTACCTCTTCTCGTTCATGTCGTAGGGAAGAGGTAATTTTAGTTCGTTTACGGATTGGACATTGTGTTTTTAGTTATAGGTATTTGCTCAGTGGTGACCCCGCACCACTCTGTGGGCAGTGTGACGTGCCCTTAACGGTGTGTCATATTTTAACAGAGTGTCAGGTTTTAGCTGCATTGCGTGCCCGTGTGGGTCTGCCTATTGGCCTAGCCAACGTTTTGGCAGACGACACGCGTGCTGTAGAATGTGTTTTACGTTTTATTCATGATAGCGATTTTACTCTGCGCATTTAATGCGTTGAGCGTCTTTTAGCTTAGTACTTTTATTCTGTCAGTTTTTATGGGGACTCTAATTCCCAGTGGACATATGGCACTCATGTCCCTCGCATTCTACAGTTCTTGACACGTTTTAATCGTTTATTGCCTATGCTTTTAGTGTGTTGGTTTTTTCAGATATTTGTATTGTTATTATTGTTGTTATTGATATTATTGTTATTATTGTTGTTGTTGTTGTTATTGTTATCTTATTGCTATTTTTAGCCTTTTGGACATCGCGGGTTACGTCCCGTTTTTTAATTATGCGGTTCTTTTACCTGTCTTTTATATTTTGACTTTATATTTTATGCATTGTAAGGGCGCTGATGACCTCCGCAGTTTAGCGCCCTTAAGTCGCATATCATCATCATCATCACCACCCAAACATTCAATACCAAGATTTCACCGGAAATATATGTTTTGAGACCCCCAGAATCCAAAAAAGGCATTTTTGGAAGTGTGTGTGTGTGTGTGTGCGTGCGTGTGCGCGTGCCATAACTCAGAAACAAACAGTCGGATAAACACCAAACTTGGTATTTAGGTTCAGTATCTTCCAGAGATGCGACACAAAGGTTTTCAAGAAAATCCCCCCACCCCAGATTACCCTTTACATGGAACATTTTTTGAAAATTTTAATTTTCTCAAAAATGGCTCTAACGATTTTGTTTAAAATATCATATGTTTAAGATATTTTCATGACAAATAAAATGTATATCTTGAATTTTCTGGGAATGTCTCCAAAAGTATTCTTCATTGTGAACAACTTTTGCATAATTGGTAAACCATAAGAGATAGACAAAATTTTACTACACAGAAAATGTAGATCACGTTAAAATACACAATTTATGTCATATACATCTTTTTTGTTGAGTGAACCATTTTTGAGATATTGGTTGTTATTCCCTTAAATTTTTCAATAATTTTCTCAAATGGGAATTCGTTATTCATTTTTTTGTCTTGGATATGCAAAGAGTATTAATCTGTGGCAAAGGGAATGGTGCTGCACCTAGCAACCAGCTATTAAGAGATATGTGTATGCTTAAAGGCTACTGTATATCTATATTGCTCTTGTAAATATATATTCCCCTTACATCTACAAGAAAATTAGCAATAAGATAGAGTCTGCAAAGTTTATCTCGATTAACATGAAGTAGATGGAGAATAAGCGTTTTTAAAAATAGTTTGTACAAGAGTAGAGAAAGTCATGTGAGTGTAACACATCAGATTTTTTTCCTAGTGCTATTAAATGTAAAGTATATGTGGTAATTTAAAATAGTGTGGCATTTAAATCTGCCGCACTATTTCTCTAAATTCGATGAAACATATTGCAACAGGGTTCCTAAAACATCTTGGGTTGTGCTCGTTTTAAGGAGCTCTGCGCATGAGCAATTGGTATGATGCCTTATGGGTTCAAATACATACAGGTTATGTATACTTGAAGAGCAAGTCCACTAGCATGCAAAGTTTTCCCCACACTCTGTTTCCACCATCACCATCCACCATTTACGTTAGTGCCGCTAGGTGGTAGCACACTATGGCAGAAGTTAGAATCACAAAATTAGGTAACATGCACAAGTGCAAAAGCTTCTTCTGATTTCTCCATACCATCCATAATCTCAACTACAATTTAATGTACACATTGCTTTGCTCTTGCCCTAAAATGGTGCATTAATTATGTATACAACAAACATCCACAAAAATAACCCTTTCTTTCATCAGACAAGTTAAGCATTATTATTATTATTATTATTATTATTATTATTATTATTATTATTATTATTATTATTATTATTATTATTATAATTATTATTATTATTGACTTAGTTGTATCTCTTTGTTCACAATCATAACTATCATGCAGCAGATGCTATTGTACATTTTCAGGGTTGTCTGACTAAAATTTGGTGAACACCCAAAATGTATACTCACAAGCTGCTACTGCATGTTAACTTTATAACGCCTGAGGAAGGACTAGTAGTGTTCTGAAATATTGCTTTTAAACATTATGTTGTACTTCTCATGTGTTTTTTTATACTGTTTCATATTGCATCACCCTAGATCCACATAAAGTTTAGCTCCTGATAAGGATTTATACTCTTTTAAGTTGTTGATAATATATGCTCTTTTTCCATGCTCTCTATGGGCTAAATGTTTTTACCTTAGGTGTTTTTACCTTCAATCTCTTGTAAATAGCTTGTCCAAAACAATACTAATATAGGAGATAAAGATGATTAGTTTTAAGTGCCTGAATCTGTGTGTAAGTTTTGGCTGGGGCTACCATGTCAATTTATGAAAACAAAAGTGACTTTGAAATTCATCATGCAAGCTACTTTTTTTCATATATGTATGATTGCATTATTTAGTAGTCTTACAAAGTTAAAAGATCCTTAAATTTCTTTATTATAATTCTGATCCCATATAATCCTTCCTCCAGAAAGCATACCCGTCATTCTGCTATTATCCTTGGTTGTAACAAAAATTGTGTGTTGCAGAGCAGTTCAAAAGCAAGTAACGCGATTTGAACCAAACAAGCCTGACCCCAATTCAGTGCAAGGCATTTTGGAAATATGTTCAAAGCTACTTAAAACAGTGAATGAACCACATGTGTATGTTTCAAGCAGGTATGCAATTTAAATAAATGTATTAAAATATTAATTTATGAATTTTTAAAAATGTATTAACTTGTTTAATTATTTTGCAGGACAGACCAAGGAGTTCATGCATTACGTTCCGCAGCACATGTAGATTTGGAGCATCCAAAAGGAAATGTTTATAATATAGAATATCTCCCATACCATTATAATCGTTACTTGAGGAAAGCCAAACTTAATCTGAGGTAAGCTATTTGCATTCATAGAGGAAATATTGCATTCCACCCAAAAATTTGATAATCAGATTCAGTTGGAAACACATATTTTGAGGTCCCCTGAATCCAAAAAAAATATTATCTTTAGAAACAGGTTGGATGTGTGTGTGAGAGAGAGAGCAGTATAACACAAAAGCAAAAGGTTAGTTAAATACCCAGCGTGACATTTAAGTTCAGCATCTTCCAAGGATGCAACACAAATATTTTCCAGAAAATTCCCCCACCTCAAACTACTCATTACATTTTTTGCTATTTTAGATTTTCTCAAAAATGGCTCTTAATAATTTTGAATAAAATGCCATATGTTTAAGATATTTGCAGGAAATAATGTGTCTTGAATTTTCTGTGAATAACGTTTGAAGTACTCAATTTTTATTCTGAATAACTTTTATATAATTGGTAAACCGTAATAGATAAACAAATCTTACTACACAAAAAAACTTAGATTTCATTAAAGCACAATTTATGTTGAATAAATTTTGTTGTGCTATTAACCATTTCCGAGATATTCTTTGTTATTGATTTGAATTTTAAATAGTTATACTTATCTTGAGTGGAAAGTCGCTATTTATTTTTTCTCATTGACTTGCAAAGAGTATAGAGTTTCAAAGGCATTACATAGTGACCACTTTTTAAAAATCTGAATATTGCTTGAACGTACTGTATCCTTCTGCCTACTTACAATGAAGTGAGTAAATGTGTAACGAAAGTTTGTTGATCAACAAGAAATAGATAGAAGAGTAAGCTTTTGCTAGAAGAGTTTGTAGAAGAATGAGTAGACAAAATCATGTGAATGCAACACATCAGGGTTTTTTTTTGTTTGCTTATAAATTGCTAATACAGTAGAATTACTATAGCAGTTTATCAGAGTTCAAAACATGGTATTTTCCAAAGCCTCCCCCCCCCACCCTTCTCTCTCTCTACACATGAAAATAACAGATTTACCAACAGCAATGGCATAGAAAGCCATGATCCATGGTTTAAATTCCAGCTATGGCAATGAATTTTTCAGTCTGATTCTATCTTTCGAGCTATAGCCTATACACGGCATGTGTGAAAGAACAATTAATTAAAATTTACTAGCTGTTCATCATACACTACAAATGTTCAGTGTCTGCCTCTTTCTTCAAAAAACCACTTGTCCAAGTGATAGTTGGGTTCTGTCCATAAGTTTGTAGCATTCTGCTGCCATTGGTCATCACAGCAAAGTGATATATTCCTTGAACTCTATCATTACTTTTAGCAGTAGGGGTATGTAAACTAGTCCTTAATTTACTCCAAAGAAGAATGTCACAAGACATTAGATCAGTAGAAGTGAAAGGCTATGTAAACTGAGGTAATCCATTCTCATCGAAATGCCATATGCAGAGATCCAGAAGTTAGGTAGTGATAAAAATGTGTAACTCTCACTGCCAACAGCCTTGGTAGAGCAGAAAATGCACCATGCTGCTATGATGATCATTGTTAGGGGATATGTTACAAAATAATTGGATCAAAGTCGACTACCACTTGGAAACATGTTATGTGGCTAAAGGGATACATAAGATATTTTCAGGATGTATGTGGCAAAATCTTAAACAGAATTTGACTACTACTACTTGAAAGCGTGTTATGTGACTAAAAGAATACATAAGACACTTATAGTATGTGGGAAAATGTTAACACAACTTGACTACCAGTTGGAAGTGTGTTACATGACTAAAGTGACAGAAACACAGGGCATTTGTAGTATATGAGAAAATCTGGTGAATCATTTATAGTATTTGCTATAGTATTTAGTTTTTTACAGGCAGTTTTTTTATAGTATTTCATAGATTGTGTTGTGTTATATAGTCAGCTATTCTGACAAAATGCTTGATTGATGTATCTTATATTGTTAGAATATATGCAATTTTGTGCAAGTGAATTTGTGTGCACATATGTACAAACTTAAGGATGGCAAGTCATTTACAGTGGAAGTAGCAACAGATTAAGACTCCAGGGAAATATAATGTACATCAGAGGTTGGCAATGTGTCAATCGCGATCAACCGGCACCATGCCATATCAGGAAATTTTAGCAAAGTCGACTTTTTCATTTAGTGGCCAAACCAGTGAGGCTCAGTCACCATCCATGGGCCAAGCAGTAACCATTGAGTTGGTTTTGTCACTGCAGGAAGGCAACAATCTGCTCACTCCCTTCTGGCCTCCTGTAGTCGAGTTCATCCTAGTGCAGAGTGCAACCTGGGAAGTTTGAAGTCTGACCTGCAGTAGTGTGTGTGTGTATTGTTCCAACAGTTCTCTTCTTTGTTTTGTTGCCTTGTTTTTGTGATTTTGTAATGTCATCATTAGGACTGTGTGTGCCTGATTTATTCTAGTAATCTGCAAGAAGAATAATGCATCGTGCTAAAAAGCAGAAAATGTAGTGAGAGCATGATTATTTTTTTAACTGAAGGGGAGGCAGAGAGAGAGAGTGTGTGTGTGTGTTTTTTTTATTGTGCAAGGTTAGCATCGCTGTGGAAAAGAAAGGTAATGTGGAGTGACCTCTAACACATATCATTCGAAAATAAATGCTGAGTTTCCTCCAAACAGTAATATCAGAAAGAGAAGGTTAAACAGCTTAAAAATTGACTGCTGGCTAACAGCCTTGTTTAACAACATTCACTAACAGAAATAAAGCTGTCGCACCTGCTTTTATAAAATATCACAATTTGCAAAAAGAAAAGGGGGCAAAAATAGATTATTGAAGATGGCGAGTATGTTAAAAAAGTGTTATACAAGTTGCAGACTCTTTATTTAAAAACTTTCAAAACAAATCAGAGATAATTTCTGCCATAAGTTCTGTTCACTTGTCAGGCTGAACAGTTAGGAGATGTGTTGAAAAAATGTCAGAAAATATTACTGGTCTTTTGAAGACTGATTTGGGATACAGTTCTTACTTCTCAATGCAATGGTATGCCAGATGCCAGCTCAGTTATTTGGGAGCATTATTTCTTTCCACTTAGGGTAGAAAAAAACTAGGTACCCTTTATCTAAAGAACTAACCCATTGAATTGCATCATCCGTTTTATCAAACACCTAAAAATTCAAGAGCGCAATAACAAGCACTTTTACCTTTTTGATAACAAGCGCATCTTTCTTTTGATTCTCTGAAACATGACTGCTGTAAAGAGTGAGTAGAATATTGAGGCGCTTGAGAAACTTCTAGGTAGAAGATATAATAAAAGATAGTGAAAGTATGAACATTAATTGACAGTGTATCTGCATATCTTTGGCAACATTGCAGGCAGTTTTTATTTGGGCTGAAGGCTATCCCTCATCCACAATAGTGTCTAGTTCTGCCGTCTTTGGACTTATACCTCTTTGGTCCATTTCCTCATCCAGAATTCCCTCAAATTATTCAACTTACATAACAAAACCATAGAATTCATATGGAAACTGAACATGAAGGTACATTATCATTACTAGATTTAAAAGTAATTAGAAACCAGAACAAGATCAATTTTGACATCTACAGGAAGCCTACACATTCTGAAAACTACATAAAAATTAATAGTTTCAACCTGGTCCCACACAAACATGCAGTCCTAAACAATTTGACCTATAGATTGATTTACACGCCCTTAACAGAAACAGAATACAAGCAAGAATACAAACACATACTCAACACAGCTATAAACAATGGCTTTACCAAACAAATCATTGACAAGAAAATAATTCAAGAAACAGAAACACATTAAAAATACCAAAAAGCTCACCCAACAAAAAACAAAATGATTTTCAAAAGTTCACTTTCCACCCAAGCACTCACTATAAATTCCACATCTTCAAAAAACACATCTGTCTAGCTCCACAAAACAAATTCAGTTTACTGAAATTACTCTGCAACAAATCAAAGACCAAATTTATCAGAACAAAACAGCAGGAATCTATCAGTTGCCCCGAATGTAACCAAACCTACATAGGTAAAACTAAAAAGAAATTTAGAAACTAGATTAAAAGAGCATATGAGACACATTAAATCAGACAGACAGATAAACTTGCAGTTGCACACCACTTTTGGACAGCAAATCACATCAACCAAACATGACATTCCTAAAACCTACAAATGTACAACAAAGTTGGATATTTGGGAAAAGATATTAATCACATCCATTTTAATTAGTGTTCTGTGGTGTACATGAGACTTTACCATGGCAAGGACAAATAAAGTGGTATTAAACAAAGCAGGTGCACAAAAAAGGGTCAAGAACTTCAAAAATGCATTTTCCCAGAATTGAATTTTTGACACTGTTAGAAACTAGTGAACAAATTTCTCAAAACACCTTTAAATAGAAGCTTGAAATTTTGCACACATATTCTGCAGTATGCATTCTATAAACCTATGTATGTTCATTTTGATTGATTAAATAGGAAATTTTATAGAAATTTTTAGATTTGAATGATCTTGTAAATATTTATTCTAGGCAAAATGTTTTATAAACTGGGAAAGTAATACAAGAACAAAATAATAATAATAATAATAATAATAATAATAATAATAATAATAATAATAATAATAATAATAATAATAATAATAATAATAATAATAATAGTTTCCAAGGTAAAGGCATTATATACATTTTAAGAATGAAAACATTCTTTTGGCTTCAGGAACCTTTTCTAGAAATATTGTCTCAAAAAGGCATGTTTCAAAACAAAATGCCATACATTAATTTTCCTTCCAGGATCATCCTCCCTGACTGAGGCTTTTTTACCCAGGTTTTTCTCAGAGAGCTCATATCTGGCAAATGCCAGGGAGGTACACTAAACTTAGGTCTGGTCACTGCCTGTGGTACCTTATGTATTGAGAGCGAGCGTTAAACACTATTTAAAAAAATATCAATTTTTATATCATTGTTTATTATAATACTTATTTGAAACTTGGATTATATACATCTCATTACAGCAGTATACTGTGGTAAAAAATCGGATCAATATATGCAGTAATAAAAAGTTGGAAATCCTCCCTGGTGAAGTCCTCCCTGTAAAGTCTTAAGGAATAACTTGATGATACTGATGAGATGGTAAAACAGAGTATACACCTGAATTAGTTTCAGTCATGCAACTGCTATTTAAACTTTGGATTATTTTCAATAATTATTAAGAAAACTATTGAAAAGAGATGAGGATAAGGATTCAATCATTTTAAAATACCTCCTATTTTTAGTGGATTTTATAACCATCAATAGTTACACATGAAGGGGATATGTTCAATGGTAACATTCTCTATTATATTTGAATTATGGGAGCAACATCAATTCTATGTAGTTGGATTCCTACTATAATTGTTGCTATTCTGTATAGAAAATGTTAACTATATAATACTTTACCTAAGTTATGCATGCGTACATGCATGCATGAGAGAATAGGCATGCGCACATGCACTCATGAGAAAGTGGGGAGGGGAGAGAGTTTAAATTACTATTGTTACTACCACTTTTCATCCCACATAAGGGTGAAAACTCCAAATGTATGGTGACTGATTAATTTGGCTCTTAGATACGTCTTAAACTTCTTTTAAGAAAAAGTGCACTGGTTATATGTATATTCCAGTATCCCCATATATTCCATATTGGTTTCTTATGCTGGTTAGCTATATCAGAATGCATTGCATATTTAGTAGCTTTTTAAAAATTTTAATATTTTTGTTTTCTTATATTCATGTTAATTATTTTCTAAAGATCAAATTTGTAATTTCTCCACAAAGTATGCAATTATAATTGCATAAAATTATTTATGGAACTTTGATACTTGTGTTTGATGTCACAAAACTGTGCATCACTAAATCAGATGCAAAATGACCACACTTAACTGTTGATATCTGAATTCAATGTAGAAGTCATTGGTGTAAATGTTGATGAACTATGCTAACCACTGCTTTTGTAATAGAGTGTGCAAATGCATCTACATATGCAATGTGTATTTTTACTTGTAAAATGCTTACCATGTAATATTTTCAACTTTTCAGAGTACAGACAATACAGCTTGTGCCAGATGAGTTTCATAGTCGTTATAATGCAAAGTCTCGCACATATTTATATCGTTTGGCTGTAAGGAAAGCAAATGCACCAACTCTCAGAAGTTATAATGATTACCATGCAGAAATTCCAATAGTTGAATATGATCGATGTCTCTTTATCCAGTAAGTCCTGTTCATTTTGTGCTGCATAGTTTAAGAATTCTGTAAGACTATAAGCAACATATTGACTAATTTTGAAGATTTAGAAGCTAGTAACAGTGATGTGTCATAATTTAAAATAAAGGGAGTTGAAGGTTGTTACACTACATCACTAAAATGTTCTTACTTGAACGCGTTTCGGGAGATGGTTTACTCCCATCGTCAGCATGTCCTCAACTGATTTTGCCGGTCATTGTCTGGGGAATGTGTGTGGCTAGTGGTGTTCTCTGGTGCTGGGCTGATGAACCTCCAAAGGCTGTTGGGTGGTGGCAGTTCAAAGTTCATTAGGTGATTCCTGTGTTTGACGATATGTATTTTTTCCTAGATGTCCAATTCATTGCTGCTGTTGATCGGTTTTAAGAGTTTTATGTGCTGCATATGCTGCTCTGAACATAAAACCCTTAAAACCGATCAACAGCAGCAATGAATTGGACATCTAGGAAAAAATACATATTGTCAAACACAGGAATCACCTAATGAACTTCGAACTGCCGCCACCCAACAGCCTTTGGAGGTTCATCAGCCCAGCACCAAAGAACACCACTAGCCACACACATTCCCCAGACAATAACCGGCAAAATCAGTTGAGGACATGCTGACGATGGGAGCAAACCGTCTCCCGAAACACGTTCAAGTAAGAATATTTTAGTGATGTAGTGTAACAACCTTCAACTCTCTTTATTTTAAAATATAAGCAACATAGTTATTAACATGCTTAGATAAGTGACAGTGCTCAACATTCAATAGTCTAAGCTTAAAATGGAATCATTTCATATCTGTAGGCATTCTATCAAGGGAAGGCATTGATGCATCTTTATCATACAGGAATGGCATCTGATATATATTTAAGCAACAATGATGATCAGGGCCCTGATTTTGATGACCTATAAAATGACTAAAATTTAAAAAAAAATTACCTAAAAACTTATATATTTATTTAATTTGTTAAACTTAGCATCCAGAAACTTATAAATTAATTTGTACATTGCATATAACTGCTATACAAGTAGAAAAAGTACGTATAAGAATAATAATGAGATAATTTAGAAAATTAACTAAAAATGTATTTGTTCATGTTCTTGTCTGAAGAATCTAAAAAGAAAATTAAGAAAATTGTTTTTGAAGCGGGTGTTACAAAATTGTAGCATTAACTCTTTGTAGTTCTCAGACTATACTAAATTCATTGCAAATGATGAGGACTTCAGAGCCTATGGTACTACATAAGTATAGGGACAATAAGAACTTGACTAAGTGCACATTCATTATGCAAAAAAGAGAAAACTGACCTTTTCCATCCCTAGTTTGGGATATGCATTCACAGCAGTAATTATACCTGCTCCCCTGGGAATAGCCATCCATTCACCACAAGCAACCCTTTTGAGAATAACCATTAAATAGGAATGATTTTTTTTTCCCAAAAAGGTGAGTAAAGTTGCTCATATTTCTCAGGTGAATAGTGACATTTCTGATGTTAAAAAATCATCATTATGTAAAATGTCAGCAATATAAACATCTTTATATACTTAATATAAGTGCAAGGAAATTACTAAATAAAAATGCAAAGGGCAAGAATATGAGAAAATAACAGCACAAAAAGGGGAGGGCATGCTCCAAAATAGAAACTTACATAAAATTACCAAAAACTTAAAACTAATAAATATGCGTTTTTATAAACTGGGATGCATGATAAGGTTATATGTACATGTTAGCAATACTTACCACACAACTATTAAAAGGTGACATGTCATCAAAATCCTGGCCCTGGTTTTGACATAAATATGAACTGCTATAGACAGCTGCAGTTGACTGAAATTAAATGTTGCAATAGCAAAACAAAAGCTTTACTACTAGGGTAGGCAGAGAATATATATATATATTTTTTAATGCTATACCATGCAAAATTGTCTATAGGGTATCTTAGTAAAATGCAAAATAAATACATTTTTTACATCTGGTGGTAGCGCATTGCACTTGAATATTTGAAATTTATTGAAAAATAAGTATTTTTATTCATTTTTAAAGTTATAATCGAATAAGATAAAACCTGCTATAGCTTTAAAAGAAAGGCCAAAAAAAAAAAAAGCACACAGAATAAGAAAATAATGAAAATTGCTTCATTTAAGGTAGTGCAAAGCATTTAAAAATTGTTAATTTAACACATTTACACATTAGCAGCAGTCCCGCGCAATGCACTATGTTATGTATTGGAGCCCATCACTTCTTCCAGTCATTCTGTAATATCCCCTCCATACTGCTAAAGACTGTACCCACAATGCACTCTGCATGCATGTGTTTGCTCCACCATTTTATAAGCTCTGTGACACAGCAGTTTCTGTTAGTGTTTATTTAAATCTGATTAGAGATATAATTGTATTAACCATGCGTCATGGCTGTTTTCAAGAAAATTACTTGCAGCAAGTTTAATTGTCTGTATTTATGTATATAGATTTAAGTATACTTATCTGTATACTTAAGTATAAGTTTACTTATCTGTAAGTAAAACTCCAACTTATGAAGGCATTCTCAAGCGTTTTTTCCATGAACATTATAACCTAGCCTTGAAAACAAATAACAGGCCAGTTAGTTTTTCTCAGTTTTGAATATTGTGGCACCACAAGTTAATCTTTGTTTGATAAAGCTTCAATACCAGCAGTAATGCCTTACAGAATTGTTCAGCTAATAAATGCATATCATGACAGTTATCGTAATCTATGAAGTCTTTTAAGCTTGATAAGGAAAAGGAAAAGTTCAAAAAGAAAGTTGAAGATTTAAAAAAAAATCTTTGTTGCTGTTTGATGTGTCTGCATGTAAGTGCAAAGCTGCACTTGTCAATAGGTCACTGAGATTTGTGAGTGTCCTGTGTCTATTATCTGTAACTGTGAAAAAGCAAAAAAGATAACCATCATTGAACTAAAATTCTTGTACTTCCAAAGAAAGCATGGCATAGGTAAAGTTGGAAGTGTGGACATAAAGGAAACAAAAAAACAACTTACCAGAATACACGAGAGGAAGTTGGTTGAACATAAAAGAACGCAGTCCACAATTGTGATTTATTATCATAGCCATCTTGCTCAAAACGTACAGATACAGAAACTCCTGGCAAAAGAGAGGCTGTGATTCATCTGAAGAGATTACAGATGACCACTGGTAAAGATTTTGAAGAACTTAAGCCAAAAATTAAGTCAGTATGGCAGATGCACATTAAACTGAAAAATATTGTGCTGGCTAGTCATCACTTTGGAAAGTCAGATAGAGCAACGACAGCTATTGCTTCAAGTGTGCTGCAAGATTTTGGTATTGTAACTGATGATGACCACACCTATGTTGTAGACAAAAATAAACTTAGAAGGGATAGAAGTGTTAACTGCTCAGAGCTTCAAATGTAGAAGAAGGACAAGCATAACCCATTATAAGGACTATATTTTGATAGGAGGAAGGATAACACTCTCGTGATTGAAAAAGTAAATTCAAAGAAGTTTTGAAGAATGATAACAGAGGAACATTACTCAGTTGCACAAGAACCAGGTTCAACCTACATTGGTCATGTTTCACCCTCTTCTTAGTCTCCTCAAAATGTTGTTTATAGCATTCTTTCTTATTTGACTGAAGCTGAATTTTCACTTCATGAACTGGAGGTAATTGGACGTGATGCACCATTACTAATATGGGATAGAAAATGGGTGTTATTTGCACAATTGAAAAACAAGTTAAAAGACCCACTACAGTGGTGGATATGTCTCTTACATTTCAATGAATTGCTGTTCTGGCATTTGTTTCAAACTTTAGATGGTGAAATGACTGGACCAAAATCATTTGTCGGTGCGATTAGCATACTGCTCAGAAAATGTGAGATATTCACAGTGGTAAATTTTGACAGTGCTGAGTGCGAGTTTCCAGAAATTGATCGGAAAATTTTAACCAAAGATCAACAGATCTGCTGTACATAAGTTCTGCTGTAAGATCAGGCAGCTGTTCTGAAGATTTATCTGTTCATGAACTTGGCCCTCTTTCCCACCCAAGATGTTTAACAATGGCAAATAAAGTTCTTTGATTGTATTTAAGTATTGAAAATCCAACAGATGAACACAAGATCTGTTCCTTTTATCCTAAAGTCATATATGCCTGTATGGTTTCATATCAAGAAAAGTGAGTACTTCACAAATGGACCAGAACATGTATTTGAAGCAATAAAATCAAGGTTCCTCTAGAAAACTTGCTAAGTCATTGACCCAGTAATTGAGAGAAGCGCATTTTTTGCCCACCCAGAAAACTTCGAGTATGATAGTAGATAAAAGGGGGATGAGGTGAGCAGTCGAAGAAGAAGGTTGTGTCTGCAGGAAGCTCTGTCGCTGAGAAGAAAAGTGAAATAAGTGAAAATGGGATCTTACTGCCTACAGAATGAGAATAGGGCTATTTAGGATAATGAAACTAAGGCAAAATGGAACAAAATATAATGATGAATTGATTTGTATTAGGAAACATAATATTTATATTATTACTGATTGGAGGGATTGAATTAAACCCAGGACCTGCAGGAATTGAAAGAATGTTAGAGAAACTAGAAGAAAAACTAAGTAAAATGGATTGAATGGAAGAACGCATAAGAAACAACCTGAAGCAAGTAGCCAATGAAATAAAAGAGGATATTAGAAAAGAGGTGCATGAAATAAGGAGGGAAGTAGATGGAATTAAGGAAGAAATGGAGAGAGTGGATGAGAGGAGGAGAAGAAGACTGAATTTGGTTTTCACAGGTGTAGAGGAAAGAAGAGGTATCTGGCCAGCAGAAGAAGTAAGAAAAATCCTTACGACCAAGCTAGAAATGGAACTGGCTGGATGGGAGATTGTGGAGGCATATCGAGTAGGAAGACAAAGCAGGAAAACGCCAATTATAGCAAAATTTGCAACCACCAACCTATTTATGAAATTTTAAGAAGAGTAAAGTGGTTAAAAGGGAGCAACATATTCATCAACAAGGATCTGAGAATAGCACAGAGAGATCTGAAAAGGGGCTTAATTAAGAAGATGAGGGAAGCAAGATCACAAGGCAAACAAACATTTATACGAAATCTACATCTCTGGATAGACAGAGTAAATGCAATGTATGCGAGAAAGAGCAGCATATGGATGAAAGGAACAGATGGGAAGGAAATAAGTCAGCAAAAAAGAAGTGAACGACAAATCAACACCCATGGCAGGCAGAGGAAGTGCAAAGTCCAGCATGGAGGTAATGGATAAAGAGATAAGACCAGTGGGAAAGGAAAATGATGTAATTTCAACAGGTGAAGAAACGTCACAGAAATGGAGGGAGTCAACAGCTGTATGGAAAGAGAAAGAAGATATGACGACAATGAAAACGTCATGAGCTACGTCATTTCCAAATAAGGTTGTGTCGTCAAGGAGGGAGGAGAGTGTTGCAGCACGTGCTTTAGCAGAAAAGGGGAAGGAGGCTTGGTGCCAGTGCAGCGAAGTGACCAGTGAGGAAGATGAGGTGGGGAAAGAAAGAGGGGAGCAGTGGCAGAGTCTCGGCTTGCATAAAGAGGGAACTATTATGTCATCCCTGCATGGAAGCATTCTGGTGTTACAGAAAGAAAACTGAAAATCAATGGAAGGTTACAGACTGAGAAGTAAACAAAACCTAGAAAAGTATAGAGCATTCAGGGGTAGAACAGGATTGCAATAGCAGAAAGTAAGGTAAATCTTTAGAAAAAGATATATAGAGGCTAAGGGAATAGTACACACATATTGATATAATAAAAGATCAAAGTGTAAATCGACACGTAGTGTGGTCGAAAATATCTTGAAGAAAGAAATAAAAGTAATGTAAGTAATCGGGTAATAGGGAAATAAATTATGTAAGTGTATATACAGGAGTAAGAGAGTTTAGAGTCAGAATCTGAGTCATATGTAGTGAATAAATTCAATAATGCTTATGCTCTATTTAAAAATACTGAATGGAGCAAGATGATAAGGTGGGCAATGATAGGAACTGTTAACATAAAGCAAGCCCAATGCACATGATTGTTAAATACTGTAAACTTGGGTATGATCTCAATAGGAGCCAGGGCTCGACACTGATCATGCCCAATTGAATTATAATACCCCAACACTCAATAAAGAATAAAGAAAGATAAAAGGGATCATATAAGAGAGGTTTCAGAACAATTATAAAGGCTAGAAATTAGCCTCTAAAAGAAAGTCAATCAAGAATTTCCAAGCACCCAAAATCAATTTTCTAGCTAGAGACTTCGTCGAAATGATTCACTGGCAGACTACTACACTTTCACCACCACCTTTGCTGCAAAGAGTCACATCAAGAGATGGTCTAAGGTCCAATCAGGTGGAACAGCAGCAGAATGGAACTTAGACAAATTCCCATGTCACATCCAAGCAGTGGAATGATGCGTGAAGCTGGTAACCCAGGCATCACAAAAAGTTGTTGGTTCCAGCTCCAGAGATGATTTTATAACTACACTTCTTTCAAGATTTTCAAGCAAATCTTATTTCAAACTACCAAAAGAAAGTAAAGGACTATATTTCATTGCAAACTGAAATTTTATGCAACAAGGAAAAACTTTTTGTTTCAGTGGAAATTTTTCAGTTTTCGTAAAATAAAAAAAATAAATAAATAAAAAATTGTTTTTTGTATACCCTATTGTATTGTAAAATGTCCTTTTTTCATTTATTTATCTTTCGTATACTTTGTTCCACTAAAATATGCCTGTAGTTACTTGTTACAGAAGTTATTTAATTTCTTTCCATTACAAAAATTATAAAAGTGGTATATTTTCTGAAAGTTTATGGTTGATACGCTACCAACAGGTGTAAAAAAACATTTGTTTGTTTTTTTTTGGGGGTGGGGGTCATTTCATTTACCTCCCCTAGAGGCAAGTTTTCTGCAGTATAGCATTAAAAAAAATTAAAATTTTTTCAGATAGTTCTATTTATTACCGGTTTTGTCTGTACAATCTCTCTCCGCATTACTCCCTTTATTCATATTTCAAATGCCTCCATCCATTTTTCTTCATTTATTTGCTGTGTTCCAAGCATTAATCTCATTCTTAGTTACGTATGTATTGTAATGAAAAGAAGCTAGAAACAGTGATGTGTATTCTATTTAAAGGTGAGTCGAAAATGTAACACTAACATCACTTAAGTTTACTCACTTAACATGTTTCGGGAAACCGTTGTTCCCATCCTCAGAAGGTTATTAACTCGACTAATCGAGTCGAGTTAATAACCTTCTGAGGATGGGAACAACGGTTTCCCGAAACATGTTAAGTGAGTAAACTTAAGTGATGTTAGTGTTACATTTTCGACTCACCTTTAAATATCATTCTTAGTTATTTTTTTACAGAAAAACAATAGAGAGGGAGAGGGGGAGAAAGAGAGTGTTAGTTTATAATAGTACTCAATGTTAAATCTACAAAATTCCCCTCTATTTTCTGAAATTCTTAAAGTAACTGAAGAACTATAGAACTTCTGTAATTAATTAGTTATAAAATGTTGGGAACCTTAAATTTATCATCTACTAACCTGTGTATGAGGGTGGTTTGATAAGTTCTCGGAACGGAATAGAAAAAAAGTACTTACATCACTGAAACTTTTTTTATTTTTCAATGTAGTCTCCTTGTAGATTAATGCACTTTGTCCAACGATGTTCCAGTGCCTTGATCCCATCTCAAAAATGAGATTCCTCCAGGCCTGCAAAATAGTTGTCAACTCCGGCTATCAATTCTTCATTTGAAGTGAATCTTCGTCCACCAAGAAAAATTTTCAGTGTGGGAAGAGATGGAAGTCTGATGGAGCCATATCAGGTGAATAAGGCAGATGTGGCAACAATTCATACCTTAGTTCGTTTAATTTTGCCATGGCTACGGCACATGCGTGCGGGCGTGCATTGTCTTGATGGAAGATGACTTTCTTCCTTGCTAAACCTGGCCTTTTTTGCGTATCTTTTGTTGCAATTTGTCCAGGAGGTTAGCATAGTATTCTCCAGTAATTGTTTGCCCAATGGGGAGATAATCTACAAACAGAATCCCCTTCACATCCCAGAATACTGATGCCATGACCTTTCCAGCCGAATGAATTGTCTTTGCTTTCTTGGTGGTGGAGAATCAGCATGTTTCCACTGCTTTGACTGTTGTTTTGTCTCTGAAGTATAGCAGTGCACCCAAGTTGTGGTCACAAACCGGCACAAAAAATCTTGTTCGTTTCTCCTAAAACAGGCCAAACATTGTTCCGATATTTCTATTCTCATGCGTTTTTGATCCAGCATCAAGAGTTGCTGCACCCATCTCACAGATAATTTTTTCATCTTTAATTCTTCAGTTAAAATGTGACATCTTTCAAGCATGAGCAATTTCACGCACTTTCAATCGGCAATCCTCCATGATCATTTGCAATGATTTCTGGAGTAGTGACACATATTGGCCAACCACTGCACGGATCATCATCTAAGCTCTCCCGACCAAATTTAAATTCATTTGTCCAGTTGGCAACAGTTGAATATGAAGGAACAGAGTCCCCCAGTGTATTCTGGAAGTCCTTTGCTTTCATACCTTTCTTTACAAAGTACTTAATCACTGCTCGAATCTCGATTTTTTTCCATCTTCACAAATCACTACACGGGAACAACAACAGAGCCACGTCATCATCGCAGCTTTTTTCCAAGAGCACTGACGTGGCACGTGTTTACAGGCAACAGTCCAATGAATATCACATGAACAACTCGTTGTGCTAGTGCTGACTCATCGTGGTTATTCTGAGAACTTATCAAACCACCCTCGTAGAAAGGCTTATTATTGTGTAAATGAACATATGAATGACAGTACTTCATGTCGATTGCATAACATTTGGATATAATTGAATCTCTATATAAACGTTTTCCTGCATATATAGATATATATTTTTTCTTATGTATAAATATCTGATGTGTTGCACTCGCACTTTCTCTACTCTTATACAAATTATTTTTACAAATGCTTATTCTCCATCTACTTCATGTTAATCGAGATAAACATCTGCAGATACTGTCTTATTGCTAATTTTCTTGTAGGTACAAGGGGAATATGTTAGGCTTTAAGCAGCAGTCAAATCTTTTAAGAGCTGAAGCATTCCATTCTCTTTGTATGTCCAGGAACTAAAAAAAATGGAATAATGAATTCCCATTTGAGAAAAAGTATATTATTGGAAAATTCAAACAAATAACAAGGAATATCTTGGAAATGGATCACTTGACAAAAAAAATGTATTTGACAAAGTGTGTTTTAACGAGATCTACATTTTTTGTGTAGAAAACTTTTGTTTAAACCGTAAGTGGTTTACCAGTTATGTGAGTCATTCAGAATGAAGACTTTTGGGGACATTCCCAAAAAATTCAAGATATACTTTTCATTTGCTGTGAAAATATTGTTATATACCAGGGTGAGGCCAAAAGGTTTTGCAGCTAGACATTAAATTTAGTTACCCCGGCATAAACATTGGGGGATGTAGACTCAGAGGCAACGAGAGGACCAGGAACTTAGCTGCACAAATTTAAAGCAGGCATGGGATATTCATAACATAATACACTTAAATTCACATTTAACACATTACCTGTAGTTTATTAAATAATTGACATGATGCCATTACATCATTCACAACAGATTTCAGGACAAACACTGGAGGGAGGTGCTCCTCACTCACACGGTCCATGCACGCTACATACACATCCACATGCCCTGAAGACACACACAAGACTAACCCATGGTACTACTAGACTAGGAGGTGAGGGAAGAAATGCCACGCCAGACGGAATTCAAATCAAAATGATTATGCTACAAAGCAATAATGTATCTGATGCGACAATGCACACACATACATGCTACACTATCTTAAACATATATTTTTAATGAAAATCGTTAGAGCCATTTTTGAGCAAATCAAAATGTTCAAAAAATGTTCCATGCAAAGGTTAGTCTGGGGTGGGGGAATTTTCTTGAAAATTTTTGTTGCATCCTTAGAAGATACTAAACTTGAATACCAAGTTTGGTATTTATCCAACTTTTCATTTTTTAGTTATGCTGCTCACAGACAGACACATGGACATGTTTCCAAAAATGCTTTATTTGGATTCAGGGCACCTCAAAACATGTATTTCTGGTGAAATCTCTCGGTATCAAATTTTTGGGTGGAATGCAATAACTCCCCTACTTACTATATGTGGTAGAGAAAGTAAAAATGTAAATAGTCATTTTAACTGAATAATTCTTGTTTTACGTCCCTGTGACTATTGTATGAACTTAAAAGAGTATGCTCTTACATTTAAATAAACCAATTAGCTTTTTAACACTGCTTGGAGCAGTTGCCATCTCATTGTAAATTTTACTTTGTGACTCACATCAGGAGATGTGACAGAGCTGTGTTGCTGAATTGATAGAATGCACATTTTTGGATACCAATAATTCATTGCAAACACAGTTCATGCCAACCATTGTCCAGAAAATGTGCATGTGTTACAGCAGTGTTATAAATTTTTTTAGAAATATTTGATTCAAAATTTTTTTCTTACATTTTAGGAATCCTGAATTTGATGTGATGAAAATAGAGAATACAGTAAAGCTGTTTCATGGGAAGCATGACTTTCGTTCATTTATGAACCACCGCAAGGACTTCAATGGCAGGGATACTGTGCGGCACCTATTTAAATTAGAAATATGTCCAGGAATGCCCCTGTTGTCACACTGTATTGCAAATTCGCATTATATTTATTGGAATATTACTTGCCAAGCCAAGTCATTTTTATACAGACAGGTAAATAGTATGAAACATTCTGAATATTTGCTCAGAATAAAATAATACCTATAGTTTAGTCCTGGTAATCTTAATCAGGAAGGGGAGAAGGGTAAAGGCAGTTCTCAGAAGTATTACAGAAAATAATATGGTGAAACTAAAGAATGGAAGAAACAGATTTTAAATGCAACAATTTTCTAACATATTTTATGACCGTTACAATTTTGAGAGTAAAAGGCAAAAAAGAAGAATAAAGAAAAAAAAATGTATGAGAGGAGTGAGAGGCAATACACCAAGCAATAATGAGGTCAGCTAAACCTAGGGAAATTCCATTATACAGAAAAGCAAGGTATTTAGGGTATATTGAGATTATGTTTATGTATTCTCTGTAACTGCAATGGAGAATGAGAAATTGTGATACTAAAGATATTTTTTTCTTTCTTTTGTTAATTCCCCATTTACATGCCACCTTTATCTTAGGCCATAATGGTCACTTTGACTTTAATAATATTGCATATTGCCAGTGATGTTCACTCGTTTTCGTTTGTGTTTATTGTTGGGTGTTTTTTACTTTTTTTTTTTTTCTGTTATAAACATTAAATCTCTCTCTCTCTCTCTTTATGCACACAACACACTCTTCCCAACTTAGGAAGTAATTCCATCTAAAGAAAAAGTTTTACCCTCCAGCTGGGAATTGAACATGGGGATTAGCATGCTACCACCAGATCACATAGGCAGTCTATAAAACATTATTGTTTCTTTTTAGTTATCAGCACTCAAAAAAGTGTTTACTTTACTTATTATGACATTTATGTTTTAAGTACAAGAAATTAATATATTTAGTACAAAGTTATTAATTCATTGTAGGAAGAAAAATTGATGTGTGACATTTATGCAACATTCTCTACCTGTAAATTCACATAATAGCTCTTATATTATAGCATTCATATAAAAAGCAATTCTTCTATTCACGTTACATTACTCATCATAAATATTTTACTAGAAGTCTCTACAAATAAGGGGAGAAAGGGAGAGGGAAGGGGTGGCAAGCCCAAGACAAACAAGATATAGAAAGAAGTTGGAAAAATATAAGTTGTGGAAAGATTAAATTCAAGAATAGGACTGGAGCTAAAAGTGATTGTTCTGGAGTGAAGGGTTAAAAATTAAGGTAAGCAGTGGAGAAATACAAAGGGTGATAAGCTCAATGCTTATTATAGGAGTGGCAGAGACAGAGATGGAAGGGAAAGAGACAATAGAGCTAAAAGACTTTATGTGTATTAGGAGAAATGCAAGCAAGATATATGATACAGGTTGAGCTGCGAGGGATTCGTATATTTGTTAAAAAGAGCTACCTGAAAGCCAAAAGGCCAAGTAGCCCTTAAAATGGAAGGAGCATCAAACCAAATCTGTACTAGAACGTAAGTAGTTTTAAGACTAAAATAAATGTATTTAAAATTATTTGTATGATAATTTAATTGAATCTTGAGTCGGTGGATACACTAAAACTTCACTTGCTTGAAATTAATTGAACATGTTTCAAAAGCACTGCTTGGTTTCATCTTCAGCTTTTTTTCCGACTGAGCATGCCGGGAATTTGGGTCCATAGATGTAGCTGCTTAGATTGTTGAGTGGCGGGATTTTAAAGTTCATATCCACCAACTCAAGATTCAATTAAATTATTGTTTCGCTTCACTGTAACTTCTGAATAACACTTCAATTCTTTGTTTCAAATAAATATTCTATTTTACTCGAAATTTCAAACTAAGCAATACAGATTGGTGCATGCACAATACAGAAAACAAAAACGGTTTGCTATCATGTTAACTTTTATTACTACTGTAACCAATGCATGAAAAAAGAATTGCATAGGATTCTTTATAGATGTTTGCAATACAGTTCTAATTAAAAAAAAACAAAAAAAAAACGAACTAATGTGTTGCATTCGAATGACTTGTTCTGCCCCATGTCATGTTACATTCAAATGACTTTCTCTACCCACTACCAAATGTTCTTACAAAAAGGCTTATTTTTCTATTTACTTCATGTTAACCAGGATAAAAATTTGTAGAAATGGATCTTTTCCCTTTTTTTTTTGTTTGTTTGTAGGTACAAAGGGGATACAGAAATGTAAGTCATAGTCGGATGTTTAAAAGGCAGGTTCCTATATGCTGACCTTGAAATTCTGTAAGTGCTCTTCCCATGACATTTCAAGAAACAACAGATATCTCAGAAATGGCTGATGCCACAAAAAAGGTTGTAATAAATTGCGTGTTTTAGATATCTACATCTTTTGTGTAGTAGGTTATTCTTTTAAGTCTTATGGTTTACTAATTAAACGAAATTGTATAAAACTCTTTTCAAATGGAGAGGAGATTACAGGCTATTCCCAGAAAATTCAGGATACATATATTATTTTTTATAAATAAATAAATAAGCAGTATATAGCATTTTTAATCAAAATCGTTTAGCCATTTTTGAGAAAATAATAATATAAATATTCCATGTAAAGAGTAGTTTCTTGGAAATTTTCATATCACATCTTTGGATGATACTGAACTTACTTTTTGTTTTCAAATTATACTCTTCACACTTACATACAGAGATCTTTTTTTCTAAAAGTGCTTGTTTTTGGGTTCAGGGGGTCTCAAAACATGTATTTCTGGTGAAATCTCAATATGGAATTTTTGCATGGAATGCAATACTTCCTCTACGTAATTGGTTTGTGGTAGGGATAGTAAAAATTCATTTCAGAATAAAGAGGCCTTCACTGGTTATTCACAGAAAATTCATCATCTTCCTAAAAGGTGATAGTCTTAGGACTGCTCTGCTTTACATAAAATTTCCCTGCCATCATACGGATGATCCAGCGATCTTTTCCCAGATGGTCTGCAGTGTAAGGTTGCTCAGGGGATCCTGTTTCTGGGCATATGCTTGATGTGCTGGAACCAATTTTCTTGATATTGATGAATATGCTGCATGGCAGGTCCCATTCCTAGTATTTGAAGGATGTCTTCATTTTGTCGATGGTCCCATTTAGTGTAGTCTGCTCTTTGGCGCATAAACTTCACAGCACTGGCAGTAATTCTATTTTCACGATTCTTTCATAAGGTCCAAACTTTGCTGCCATAACAGAGGACAGGTCTTGTAAGGTGAGTGTGGCTGTGTTTTTGGACTAAGGAAGTTCTCATTACACTATTGATAATGCTACAAAAATTATTGAATTTAAAGTTTTTTCTGCGATATGTCTAGATGGTGTAAAAAGGAAGATTTAAAACCAAGATAATTAAATTCATTAATGCTTTTCTAAAAGTTTGTCATTTATACAAATTTTGCTGCATACAGGTTGTTTGCCACAGAATGCCATTACTTTCTTTTTCACTGTAAATATTTCCAAGTGATATGTATTAGTTATTGATGCTAAATTATAGATTGATCATTGTAAATCATTATCTGAAGTGACTAGCAAGACCAAATCATCTGCAAAAATCAGGGTATCTAGATGTAAATGTTAATTTATAGTTAATATGACCATGCCTTGTGTTCCTAAATTTTTGTATTATTACATTCGTATAAATATTGAATAAGAGACGTGAGGAAGACTTCATTTGACACTGGTAAACATTTTTAACCATCAGAGATTTTTTCATTAGTTTTAGCAGAAATGTAAGTTTCTTTGTATACATTAAAAATAATATCAAATATTTGCTGTGAGATATTATCACACACTAATATTTCTATAAGTTTATTGTAGTTTATATAGTCAAAGCTTCTTTAAAATCAATAAACCTTATATATTAAATTCTTGGTGCCTTTTTATCAACAGCTTTATTGTGAAGTATCTATCACAGCAAGATCTCCCTTTCCTAAATCCTTTTGCTCTTCTCCCAAAATGTCTGCATAATATCTGTTTAATCTATTTTTGATTATGTTGGAGAATAATTTTACAACCAGTGTTTAGTAAACTAATTCCTCTCTAATTATGGCAGTTAAAGCCACAATTAAATAGTTAAAGGAATGACCCTAATAATTATAGAGCTATAAGCTTGTTCTGCGCACCTTATAAGATCTATGCAAACATTATAAGTTTTAGATTAAACAAAATAATAGATGCAATAATCCTAGAGGAACAATCAGGGTTTAGAAAAGCAACAGGTTGCTTAGACAATGTATTTACTCTAAAACAAATAATACAGAAAAGTAGAGTGTATAACTGGAAACACAATTATTTGTTGATTATAACAAAAAGTATTGAGAATAAAACTATAGGATATCCTAAAGAAAAAAGGAACACATTACGTTTAATACAAGTAATACAGAACTTGTACAAGAGTTTGCAGATTAAGATAAATCAGCAAGAGCCAGTACTAATTATTGTTGGAGTACGACAAGGTTGCCCAAACTTTTTAACATATATGTGGATAAAATAATAAGCTTATGGAAAAACCAGACTACAGGTGGAATCAGACTGGCGAATAGACATTTTTATTCATGATAATCAGATCTTGCTGGCAAAAACTGAAGATGAACTACAAAAGATGGTATACACATTGAACACAATGGTAAACGATTTTAACATGAAAATATCAACAGATAAAGCAAACCCAATGGCATTTTCTTTGGGTGTAAAATATCATACATTAACAAAGTAGATACACACAGAAAGTAAACAAATTTCATTACATAATTGGAACTTTAAGATAAACATTAAAAAAAATAAGGCATGACCAAACTCAGTAATTAAACTGTACGTGTCTATGACAATGCCAATTGTCACAAATGGGTCCGAAACATGGACCACTACAAATCAATATTTGAAGAAAGAAAAAAAAAAAAGCAGCAGAAATGAGATTCCTGAGATCTATACTATAGCAGGATATACAAAACTGGACAGAAAGACCAATATAAACATTCACAAATAACTAAAAGTATAGAATTAAATAGCATAATAAAGACATAAAAAAATTGGAATCACTTTTGGACAGAATGTAAAACAAAAGGATACCCAAGACAGTTTTATATTATAACTCACAAGCGATAAGGAAATACATAGACCAAAGAAACGAATGCCATCAGCAGCTTGGAGTTGGGACTGGTTGAAGTCCAAACTGTGAAGTAAAAGAAGAAGATTATTGCAATCATTTTTATTTCCTTAGAGATTGGTATCACAATTGAATTCAACCTACTTTGGAGTTCTGCCCCATTCCAAAATAGAGGAAATTTAAAAGTCTTTATAAGAATGATTGAGCGTAATTATGAAGAGTTTTTATCTGTCGAAGTAGACTCTGAGTCCAACACTTTATTTAAGTCTATTCCTGTCTTAGCTTGGGTTTATGGTAATGGTAAATAGACATTTGACATTCAAGATGTAACACGAACATGTTCACCGGCATTATCTTCTGTTTCTGTATTTGATTGTCTTAGAATTTGAACAGATTGTTGATATGGAGAAGTAAGTGGTTATTGTTTTACCTTGTTGAATTTCTTAGTATTTTTCTTCTTTTTTCAGCTCTTCTGTAGCACCTGATTTCATGTTAACTAGCCATTATAGCAGTTAGCTAAACATATTTAGTAGCTACACTTGATGAAAGTGAAGTCAACCTAAGCACTCTTACTAGCTTCACTCAACTATTTATTTTGCAGAACATGTATTGTGAGCATGAGCTCACATCATCAGCTGCCTGTTGACTGTCGGATCAACACTCGAGTCATATTGTTGAAAGCCTGGGGTGTCCTCTGGTGGTCTATGGATGAAACTAAATAGAGGGTTGTCTGCTTCTGGCAAATCAAAGTTCATGATACTTTATATAAATCTTCTCCCATACTTCAAGATCTTTGGGTTTTTGGGCTGGTTTCAGCAACTGGATACTGGTGTCTGTTTCATGGTTTTGAGTCCAGAAGTGAAAAGCAACTGCTGATTTGTCGGTCTGTTTGAACTTTAGCAACGCAGGTGTTCCTTGAAGCGGGTGCCTATGTTCCTTTTTGTTTTTCCGATTTAAACCTTTTTTGCAATTTTCATGTTGGATCCGGTAGATTTCTGACCTTTTGTCCTGGGGTATGGGATCAGATTTTCTTGCTTTAATGAGATTCTTGATGCTAAATTTGTTGTAAGGTGCAAGGGTAATGTGATTCTTGAATATTTTCTGAAATTTGTGAAAGAAACCTTGGTGGTATGTGAATTTCCTGAAGTTGAACTTTTCTGTTGCGTTAGAAAGTGTGGTGACCTGCTTGATGCATTTTTGTCTTTTGAATTTACTTATTTTCGTGCCTACCATTTCCTGGCTGAATCTACTCTCTACTGCAGATTTGACAATGTGTTGATATTCTTTGTAGTATTCAGTTCTGTTGAGGGGGATGTTGATTAATCTATGAGTCCTGCTGTTGAATACTGCTTGTTTGTGTGCTTTGATGTAATTATCTATGTGTGCGTGGGCGTGCTTTTTTTTCTCTATTTGAATTGAATGGATGGGTCCTGCAAGTTTAAAAGCTTGAGAGTGTCCTGTGTGTGTTTGTGTTTTACTATTGTGAATATGTCATCAACATATCTGTACCAAGCTTTGAACATATAGGAGAATACTTTTGTGATGTGTGTTTTGAGTTGGCTCATAAATAAATTTGCCAGGAAAGGAGATAGAGGGCTTCCCATAGCCAAATCTTTTTCCTGTTGGTAGAAATTCCCTTAAAAAACGAAACAGGAATAGTTTAGGCAAATCCTGATGAGGTGCAGATATTCTTCATACTGTTCGGTAGGGGTTGGTGGAGAGTAACCATTTTCTCAGAAATATGATTAGTTTGTCTATGGGAATGCTTGGAAGTAGGTTTTTGACGTCAAATGAGACAAAGCTGTCCTGGGGGTCCAATTTGATGACTGCAGTTTTTCCACCACCTCAAGGGAGTTTTAGATGATGTGGCTTTCAAATTCTGGCAATGCTTAAAATTGGTGAAGCAACCAGCTGGCAAGGCGATAAGAGAGGGTGTTTATATAACTGATGATTGGCCTCATGTTGTTGCTGGCTTGTGGATTTTGGGGAGACCGTATATTCTGGCTAACTTAGGGTTGTCCATCTTGATATTATGGCATCTGTCTTTTGGGATGATATGACTGTTATTTATGGCCTCCTCTACGGCTTTTATCCATTTTTTCAAGGGATCATTGTTCAAAAGCAGGTATTCTGCCTCTTTCAGCAATTCCCGCATTATTTTGGAGTAAGCAGATCCATCCAAAATGACAATTTTGTTCCCCTTATCTGCCTTCAAATATACCACATCCTTATTGTTTAGAGTTTTGGCGATCTTCCTATGGTATGTAACTGGGCCCTTTTTTGTGCAGCATTTTGCTCAATATTTCTGCGCATTTTTGCAAAATGTGCACCTATCACTGTTGCTTAGATCTGCTGCGGCTATTTCAATGTCAGTCATGTAGTCATCAGGATTGTTGGAAAACTGAGCAACTCTTGAGGCCTTTGTTCAAAAACTTTGGTGAAAGTTATTTGCAAAACCGCATTATGAACTTTGATTTGCCAGAAGCAGACCACCCCTAGCTACATCCAGAGGACACCCCAAGCTTTCAACAATACGACTCGAGAGCTGATCCGACAGTCAACAGGCAGCTGATGATGTGAGTTCATGCTCACGATACATATTCTGCAAAATAAATAGATGAGTGAAGTTAATAATAGTGTTTAGCTTGACTCCACTTTCATCAAATGTATTTTATTAATTGCTTCATTGTGTGAGATTCCACTACTTTTTGGATATTCAGTACCTGTTTAACTACTCCGTAAGCAATAAAGCTGCACTGAATTAATTTTAAATTTATTCAGAGCACCACAAAATAAACTAGCCACTGTTATTAGGAAAATCTTTCAAACATTTTATTGCCATTAAACCTCGATAATCATTATTATAACTTCAACAATACCGGACTTAACTGGTTACTCTGTTTCCTGCTGGTAGAGGGCACCTTTGTCATTGTTGCTGTCAATCAAATTTAAGAAATTGGTGTGTATTTCATGCTGTTACTAGATTACAGCATGAAGGAAATGAAAATCACTGGTGTCAGAAATACAAACTAATGTGTGAAAGGCAATTATTTTAACAGCGGCAGACTGGATACAGAACCAGCAAAATAAATTTTGAAACAAGTTTAACAAGCATTTAGCAGGTCTATGTCCAGGACTTTTATTTTGATACTGACTTTAGTATGTGCATCTTGGCATCTAAGATCAAAATATATACCTTCCATGTGCTCTGTACTAGAAGCATGTGCAACAGGGACATAAAGTACAAGACTGCTGAAACTCATTATTGCAATGCCAACACTGCATTTGAGTGTGCATGCACGAATTGTTGTGGCAGTATATTAGCAGTTATGAATATAAAATGGCATAAGTAACAACCATGGCTTATAAAGGTTGAGTTATAATAAATAGAGCAAGACTTAAAATACATGAATGCTCTTAACTTGCATTTTTACTTTCTCTACTATGTATAGTAAGTAGGGGAAGTATTGCATTCCATCCAAAAATTCGATACCGAGATTTCACCGGAAATACATGTTTTGAGACCCCCTGAATCTAAAAAAAGCATTTTTGGAAACATGTCTGTGTTTGTGTCTGTGAACAGCATAACTCAGAAACGAACAGTCGGATAAACACCAAACTTGATATTTAGGTTCAGTATCTTCCAGAGATGCGACATGAAGGTTTTCAAGAAATTCCCCCCACCCCAGATTATACCTTACATGGAACATTTTTTGAAAATTTTAATTTTCTCAAAAATGGCTCTAACGATTTTGATTAAAATATCATATGTTTAAAATATTTTCATGACAATTGAAATGTATATCTCGAATTTTCTGGGAATGTCTCCAAAAGTATTGTTCATTGTGAACGACTTTTGCATAGTTGGTAAACCATAAGAGATGTACAAAATTTTACTACACAAAAAATTTAGATGGCATTAAAATACACAATTTATTTCATATACATTTTTTTTGTCGAGTGGACCATTTTTGAGATATTGCTTATTCCCTTAAATTTTCCAATACTTATACTTTTTCTCAAATTCATTATTCAATTTTTTTTTTGTCCTGGTAATGCAAAGAAAATGGAATACTCCACATAGTAACAGCTCTTAAAATATTTGACTATAGCTTAAAGCCTACCAATTCCCCTTGCATCTACAAGAAAATTAGCAATAAGATTAACATCTTGATTAACATGAAGCATATGGAGAATAAGCGTTTGTAAAAATAGTTTGTACAAGAGTAGAGAAAGTCATGTGAGTGTAACACATCAGATTTTTTTGTTTTAGTTTCAGATAATATAATATGTGAGTTTATATTATATTATTTTATATTTAATAAAATAAGCTTATATTATATAATATTTTGGGTTCCAGACCTCCAGAAATTGCAAGCCTCCGTCACAAGTCCAGGTTATGTACCCCTTTTGGATGGCCCTGTCCGACTCAAATATGAAATTTGATATCTGTCTGATGTTAGTTTTGAAGCTATACTGTTCATTCTCTCTTTCTCTCTCTCTCTCTCTCTCTCACACACACACACACACAATTTTGATATCAGATGCACACATGTTTATTGGAGGATAAATAATTCTTGCGTTTTCTGGAAAGGAAAAAGTCCAGAAGAAACATCTAACCAACATCTTCCACCAATGTGGAATTGGAAGTTCGGATAGAAGGACTTTACCCTCATCCCACACATGGAGAAAAGAGCAAAACAAAATCAAACAAGTTCTACTACTTCCATCGCAAAATAATGATTACACGTAGCTAACTAGATACTTTTAACAACATATGAAAACAGACACACATGTGTCTACTAAACAAGTTACTTGAGATGATGCTATGGCAGAACTCTGAAATATCTAGCTATTCAATGCAGACCGCAGCTCTCTTATTATTAACATCTTTTGTTTCCCCATATTAGGCACCTGGTATCATTTTTTCATGCATTCAATCACTGCTTGTGCAGGGTATAGAAAACATTGTCAGAAGTCCCATCCTTTGAAGCTTATCTGTCATTCCCGTCATAAACATGTCTCCTGGTTATCAGTAGTCATATCTGACTTGTGCAACTTGGTGATGACTCCCACTCCCTCCCTCCAAGATGCTAAAAAAAGAATTTCTCTATGACTGTAATGCCTAATACTGAGGTGGAATACAAATTAATTATGGAAAATCAATAAAAGATGGCACTGCTGCAATATTAGACTATTCCAAGAAACTACTTGATATGCTTGCATCATACACTCATACATTGAGTAATTAAATGTTTGTCCTGCCAATAGCATTTTCTCAGTGTTTTATTAAAAGTTTTAAGTACACTCATCTCACATTCATTACCAATGTTTAGATGCTTAATGCAACTGTTAGTTTGGTATGGAGATGGTAAAAATCAACATAATGGCAAAAAAGTAGCTAGGAACAAAGCATTTTTAGCAAATATTATGCTTCAGCAATTAAAAAATAACTGCAGTTGTTAAATTTGATGTTATGCAGGTGAGGAGAATTGTTGGAGTATTAATTGCAGTAGCACAGGGAAAAATTACAACAGATGACATCAAGTATATGCTGGAAGTACCTTCAAAAGAGAGCTGGAATAACCGTATAGTTGTGGTACCAGCATATGGTTTATACCTGTTAGATGTGGAGTATGACTGGAATGACTTGCTTTTAACATCTGTGAAAGAAGAAATATTTACAAATGCTGGTAAGGAATGTAGTTGAATAGCTTTAGACAGAAATTGTGATTTTCTTCAGGTTAAGCTAAAAAATTTGCTAGTTTTATGCCTCTGCCAGCTGTAAAACATATAATGTTAAAGTATTTCAAGCTATTAGTGTGTTTAAAAATGTGCAATATGTTTTGCAAATCCAGCTAGTTGTATGACAGGAGATAATTTAATTACAATAATCCTTATGATTGACATTGCCTTAAAAATTGACATGGGTAACTGAGTTCATTAAGGCATGGACTCTTGAACAGGAGATCTGAGGTTCAAGTTCTGTCAGGACCATCCTCCCCGATTGGAGTTTTCTTCCAGTTTCCCCTCGGTCTTCGTAATTGACAAATGCCAGAAGGTACCATAAACTTGGGTCTGGAATGTTTCTTTCTCAGACTCACTCTGGTGTGCAAAACCTAAGGACGAGATGGGTAAAGTAACATAACAAACAAACTACTTGGTGGAAATAGATGAAGGAGAGCATGTTGCCAGAGGTCTCACACACGTACACAGAAAGCTGAATATCACATGGTGTGAGTGTAGCGAGCCTACAGTGCCAAATGGGTCTGGTCCCGCAACACGGGGCAGTTGACAAAACAGGACAAGACAGTGTGTGTGGCAATTAGTGGGCTGTTACGGTGCACTGTAGTGGTGTTCTTCATTGCAACATGGTCCGTAGACAGTGATAGTCAAATGTTTAAGAATTGGATGCTCTACACTGGCCTTAAAATTCCATATTGTTTCCATGCAATTGCGAGAAACAACTATGTTGAAAGGACTTAAAATGACCAAGAAATGAATAATCCAAACCTTTAATAACGGATATCGCAAAAATGGCTTATGCTACAAAAAACTTCTTTGAAATAAATTGTGTGTTTTAAAGAGATCTACATTTTTTGTGTAGTAAGTTTTCTTCTGTCGCTTAAGGTTTACCAGTTATACAAGGTTATACAAAATTTCTTCCAAATGAAGTGGACTTCAGGGCTATTCCCAGAAAATTCAAAATACACATTTTATTTGTAATGCAAATATCTTTAATATATGGTATTTTAATTATCAAAACCATTAGCTATTTTTTAGAAAATCATAAATCATAAAAATTTTCCATGTAAAGGGTAGTCTGCGGTGGGGGGATTTTCTTGAAAATCTTAAGGTCGCATATTTGAGGTACTAAACCTAAATACGAAGTTTGGTATTTATCCAAGTTTTCGTTTTTGAGTTTCACTGTTTGTGTTCACAGATACACACACAAACCTTTTTCTAAAAATGCTTTTTTTGAATTCAGGGGTGTCTCAAAACATGTATTTCTGGTGAGATCTTGGAATCAAATTTTTGAGTGGAATGCAATACCTTCTCTACCTACTATGTATGTGCTAGAGAAAGTAAAAAGAATAGTGATTTGCATTTGGAAAAGTATAAAGTGTTTGAAAATTCAAACCAAAAACAAAGAATAGCTCAGAAATGGTTAACGCCACAAAAATTTTATTTGACATAAACTGTTTGCTTTAACGAGCTGTATAGTTTTATTGTGTTGTAAGATTTTGTCTTTTATGGTTTACAATTATACAAAAGTCATTCAGAACAATGTTCCATGTAAAGGTTAGTTTGAGGTGGGGGACTTCATTCAAAATCTTTGTCATATCCTTGGAAGGTTCTAAACTTAAATACTAAGTTGCACATTTAAGCAACTTTTTGTTTACACATGCAGGCACACACTCACACTCTCTAAAAATGCTTTTACTTGTTCAGGGGGCTTCAAAACATGTATTTCTGGTGAAATCTTGACGTAATGTGTTTTGGGTGGAATACAATAGAGTGTAGTGCGTACTCTACTATGTACATGCAAGTAGATAGTAAAAATTGCATTTAAATATCAATAAGCTCAGTAATAGACCGAAAATGGGCATTTTGAAGCCCCCTGAATAAAACAAAATGCATTTTTATAAATGGTGTGCATGAGAGAGAGACAGAACAGCATAACTTGAAAACAAAAAGTCAGATAAATACCAAACTTGATTGCAAGAATTACTTCACTTGGCACATACACTTTAATTACTTCACTATTTTCTTGAGAGTTACCTTCAGTTATTTGTGTGTGTGTGTGTGTGTGTGTGTGCGTGCGTGTGTGTGTGTGTTTTATTTATTTATTTATTTTTTTTTTTTTTATTTTTTTTTTTTTTGAAGAATGGCTCTAATAATTTTGATTAAAATACTATATACAACCTGGAGAGCCAATGAAGTGTTTCTCCTGTTTGTGTCATTGGCGCTCATTGACTTTGCAGTTATCATAGAATGGCGCAGATGCAACCACATAACATTTTTAAAACTACTTTTAAAGGCTTTTCTTACCAACTTTATGAAAGGAGGTGCTGAAACTGGCCACCGTCATTGTCCATACCTTTTTAGGAAGCTAATCACTCACTGTAGTTCACATTGGGAAATGCTGGCAATTTCCTGGTGGATATTTTGTTTTAATTTTCCAGGGTGTGTTGGTTTGTCTTTTACACTTTATGTTTTAATTTACTTCATATTGCAGGGGGTCAGGTCAGGGAATGAGGGGGCCACAAATTTCTACTAATAATTCTGTCCTCGAACACAAAGGCAAAATCACACTCCCTATCTGTTAATTCTCTAAACAAAGTGGGCAAAATTGTATTCACATATATAGGCGCATCATCTGTTAACTCAAAAAAATTGGCCCTACATCTCTTTTGCTCGTGGCGCACCATACACCAATTTTTTCGTCATGGAAATTAAATTAAATTGAGTTTATGTTTATGAAGGATCTTTAACTGCTGTGGTCCTTAGCGTCCCATTCTATATTGGGCATGAAAGACTGGTAATTTTTCTCATAGGCCTCTTTATCAGGCTTGAGGTTCTTTTATGTGCTGTAAATCTACGACACGGAACCACCAGCTTTACTTCCCTTCCAAAAGAAGCCATGCTAAGGATTTTTACACTCAAAAAAATCCATTGCCCTCCACCAGTTTGAATTCACAACCTCAGGAACTAGAGGCTAGCATGGTAACCACTACACCACGGAGGACGATTTCGTCATGGAGGTATACTTCTTGAACAATATTTGTCAGAGCTCCAATATCAATTATTTTGTACACACATATCCATGAAGGTGGCACCAAGCCTCAGCCGAGAAAAATATTAAATATGGGTCTATTTTGCCATTGTACATACTATTGAGACTCCACTCACAAAATGTGCACCTAATTACAGGATCACCTGGTTGAAGAGCATATGTCATAGTTATTTTATATGGTTTTTAACATCAACAATTTAGTAGCTCTTTGCATAAAGCCATAAAAAATGCCTGCCTGTTGTGAAAGATGCCTAAGCAATTTTTGGGGGAAGTCTCCAAATGATGAGCGCTGTCTTTTAATGTTTCTTTGGTAAGAACCCTATTGCTGTCTTTTAGGTTTCTTAGACTGAACACTACCCGTGGCCTGAAATTTATTGTAAAGCGTATGGATTGGAACTTCTACACCCAGAAATATTTCTGCAAATCGTATTTTCACTTGATGAGCTGACTGAGTTAACACATATGAATCATAAACAAATACATGCTGTGCAGTAGAAAACATATTGAATCTAATATACTTTGTGACTAAATACAGGACAAAATAATAAATAACTGAACAACACCATATCACTGTTAACTCAATACTGCAAAGCAGCATCAGATTGCTTGATTGTCCACAATCCCAGTGAAAAAACACAGCACAGCTGGTTCTTAGTTCATTGGCTTTCTCGGTATTAAAAGATATTTTCTGGGAATAGCCTGTGAAGTCCTCTTCATTTGGAAGGAATTTTACATAATTCTTGTACAAGTGGTAAACATTAAACAGTAGATGGAAACGCACTACACAAAAAATGTAATGTCTTTAAAACACACAAGTCCTGCCAACATTCAGTTGTTTCTTACGATTGCATGGAAAGAGTATGGAATTTTAAGGCCAGCATAGTGTCCATTATTAAACATTTGACTATCGCTATTCCCTTTGTATGCAGGCAAGTCAGAATAACACCGAATAATTATAAGGCATGATCCAGGGGTTATATTTGAATATTATGTATGTCTTGTTATTGAGCTAGAGGACGTTTTTCAAATGCTGCGTCAAGTTAGATGAAATTCTGTCAAACAGTTCTCTGTTCCACCATGGCATTGGAATATTGCTTATGTTTTGTTTTATTTGCATTTTGGAATGTGTTCTGCTTATAACATTGCTTATATCACCATTAACCTAAAACTTTCATTTTGTTATTTAAGTGGTAAGGAATTCTGTCGCAGGTTATACAGCTCTTTTTGACTTTGTGGTTCCTACAAGAGGTGTAGGTTATCAATCTCAGCTATCAGATATACTAAAGTGCTCTGTTTACTGAAAGGACTTTCAGTTTTACAGGCCATTATAAAAATGTTCCGCTTCACTTATGCAGAACTAGTAGACTGCATTAAGTTTATGGTGAGTTTTACCCAAGGAGACATTTGCCTCATCACAGAGCACCTTTACTGCCGTACATCGACGACTGCAGGAAACAGAAACTTCCCAAAAACAAGCACATCATTTGGGAGCCCAAAGAAATGTAAGAACAGTGGCTCTAGTATAGGAAGTTCTTGACCAAGTCCTAATTCTCTGTTCACAAGCACAGGAGCAATAGTGCCTGCCATGCATAAAAGCCAGTCTTCGCTTACTATAAATTTGCGCGAACAACAATTACATCTATATCATCTCACCAGAGTTTAAGAAATAGGAGTAGGAGCAGGTATTGCTGCAGGTAATCAAGTTGAAAAAGGAATTTGTGCCAAAATGGGGCCAAATGACTTTCCACTCCGGCTACAGTTTACCCAATGGTCTCTTCATAAGTGATTGATCAACCAAGATTTCCTATGATCACAGTGTGGACATACAAGAAGGTTTTTACATGAGAGGGATGTTTAAGACACATAATGGTTACATTTGGACACAGGAAAACCCTAGAGCTATTAGTGTTACAAATTACCAACACTGGTTTGCAGTTAACATTTGGGCTAGCATTGTGAATAACACATCCAAAGGGCCCTATTTACTTACAGTTTTTTACAACATACTTTGCCAGAACTTCTGGAAGATATTCCTTTAGGAATATGTTAGTTAATGTGGTTCCAAGGTGATGGGGCATCTGCACATTATTCTGGTGATGTAAGGGATTTGCTAAGTGTAACATATCCTAATTGCTGGATCAATAGAGGAGTACCATAACCATTGCCAGCACATTCACCAAATCTAACCCCTGTGGATTTTTTTCCTTTGGGAACATGTGCACAGACTCGAGCAGCTGATGGCCAGGATTTTTGTAGCACTTGATGCTATCCATGATATGCCAGATATGTTTAAAGAACTAGGCAGTCATTACAACAGTCTATCAATGTGCTCCGAAGTAAAAAATCAGCATGTTGAAAATTCTTTTATAAACTCTTATGCACTTGTTCAATTCTTAGTTTAACTATGTTTGAAGCTTTTTAAAAACATATGTTCGCATTATTTAACATAATTTTAACTTTTCTCTAGATTGGTTAAAAAAAGGTTTTGACTTACTTCAGTGTGCATGGATTTAGTACCATATAATTAAATAAAGGTTCACAATGAATTTAAGACAGGCTACCCTTTATTTAAAAACCCTTACAATGCCTTGTGGCAAAAGATGCAGAGCGACCCATTTGGCAGAATTTCATCTAACCCAATGTGGTGTTTTAAAAATGTTAATGCCCCCTAGTTCGATAATAAGATGTTTACGGGCATACATTCTCTAAAACAAAATACTCAAATAGAACCCCCTGAATCGCACTTTAAAATTATTCAGTGTTATTGTGACTCATCCTGTATATAACAGAACATGTAAGTAGCTGTTTCTGCAAAGTTTATCTTGATTAGAATGATGTAGATAGAAAAATAAACTTTCGTAAGAATAATTAATAAACAAAAAGGGTAGAGAAAGTCATGTGTATGTAACACATCAGATTTTTATTAAATGCATTTACTATGATGTATCTCTTAGCATTCATTTGACCATTCATATTGTGACTTTGTCCAGTTTTTACACTGTCACTTCTCTCCATTCCCATTGTCACTGTTTTTTACTTTCTCTACTACGTATAGTAAGTAGGGGAAGTATTGTATTCCACCCAAAATTTCGATACCGAGATTTCACCGGAAATACATGTTTTGAGACACCCTGAATCCAAAAAAAGCATTTTTGGAAACATGTCCGTGTGTGTGTCTGTGAACAGCATAACTCAGAAACGAACTGTTGGATAAACACCAAACTTGGTATTTAGGTTCAGTATCTTCCAAGGATGCGACACGAAGGTTTTCAAGAAAATCCCCCCACCCCAGAGTACCTTTTACATGGAAGATTTTTCGAAAATTTTAATTTTCTCAAAAATGGCTCTAACGATGTTGATTAAAATATCATATGTTTAAGATATTTTTATGACAAATAAAATGTATATCTTGAATTTCCTGGGAATGTCTCCAAAAGTATTCTTTATTGTGAACGACTTTTGCATAACTGGTAAACCATAAGAGATAGACAAAATTTTACTACACAAAAAATGTAGATCGCGTTAAAATACACAATTTATGTCATATACATTTTTTTTGTTGAGTGAACCATTTTCGAGATATTACTTGTTATTCCCTTAAATTTTTCAATACTTATTTTCTAAATGGGAATTCGTTATTCATTTTTTTGTCTTGGATATGCAAAGAGTATTAATTTGTAGCAAACAGAATGGTGCTGCACATAGCAACCAGCTATTAAGAGATATTTATGTGCTTATATTGCCCTTGCAAATACAAAACAAGGGGAACATATTAGGCCTTAAGCGATGGTTATATATTTTTAGAACTGGTCGCTATGTGTAAAATGTAATTCTCTTTGCATGTCAAAAGATCATTTCTGCAAATGTTTATATCGATTAATATGAAATAGATGGAGAATAAGCGTTTGTAAAAATAGTTTGTACAAGAGTAGAGAAAGTCATGTGAGTGTAACACATCAGATTTTTGTTTGTCTTGTTTTAAGTCCTTATGTAGTTCACCTTCTCTGAGAGTTACTTCACTAAGGTGAACTAGTTCAATTCTCCATTAGTTCACTTCCTTCGAGATGCAGCCTCTTCACACCGGATGGTTTACTACTCGGGAATCGAATACAAGACCACAACTGTCGCTCCGCAGTAGCACTCGCTGCACATCACAAAAGCTGTCATCAACTCGCTCAGAGAATAACACTCGATGTCGCACAGGAAAATCACCTGCCAACTCACTCGTTTGCTAACTGACCAACGCAACTCAACTGGCACTGTCGCACTTGACTTGCTTTCAACTCGCAACTGCCCTGCCTGTGTGCGAGAGCTCTCACTTATATAGGCATTGGAATCTTCCACAGAAGGTTCTCGAACCTTCTAGAACTATTTCAACACACTTTCTGGAGGAAGGGGGAGATAACGCTTCCAGAAAGCACGTCCGGTGTTTATGTTGGCAAGTGGCATTTACTTGGACCGCTCAGCACCAACCTCCTGATAACCTTGGACCATAGCCACTGTGTCACAATATACAGAACACATGAAAAACTCAAAAGACACTGCACATAAGAAGTTGACATTTTAAATATCAGAGTTGGAAGAAAACATATCCAATTATTTTAGACTTGCTGAAATCTGTAGCAATTAAGGGTAATTTATGACACAGTTATAAAATGTTACAATTTTTATGCAAACTATTACATGGATGGAGTGGAAACTGTAGGAGTTTGAAGATGTTCCACTTATTTCAAATTTTATTAAAATCAATGGAAAATTAAGAGATGTATATGTAGAGCCTCCTACACATTCTTGGTGTAAACTAATATTCACACAACACACTGCAATGCTTGGGACAGGTGAATTTTCCCATCTGAATTAATTTAAATCACAAGTCATTATTGGTCTTCATTCATAATATTCAGTTTACTCTTATTTTTATAATTGAAATATAATCTAAAAAGAAACACATGCTACATGTATTTATAATCTATTTGCAGCATGACTCTGGAAGATGAAGTTTAAGTTACATTACTGCAAAGTGTCCAGCACACAGCATTTAAGAGTATCAATGGACAAGAATTATTTTATGAAGCACAATGGTCTTGCCCAGGTGCATAGCTAAGCGGTGCAACTGGCACACCATACCAGGACCCACAAAGTTGGGGTACCAAATGAGCATTTTTGTCGACCCCCAAATAAAGGTGGGGGTTTCTGTTCAAAGAGATTATGGAGACATCCGTGGTAAACAATTATGTAACAAATTACATGTCAAACGAATGTTTAATTAAGGCTTTGACTTGCTGCAGTTGCATGTGAAAAAATTATTTCAAAAAATCAAATGTAGGCAGAACTATGGTTGAGTAAGGACAATTACAATGCATCTGCCGCATAGTTAGGAATGCTTTATGCACTTGGGGGTCAGCTGAGCAATCACAATATGCATGCAGTGTTGCCACGTCTTGCTTCCATATTTCTGGCTTCCTATTTTATATTAAATGCTCACAACTTTACAATCTGGTCAACGGCTAGTAGTAGATGCATATAGGGCAATTTATCCCTTCTAGGGATGATCAACTGTAAGAGAAGCTGAACATTTTACAGAAACTTTCTTTGACAACATAACATCTTTGTTTAGATCATAAATATTATCAGAAGTTCCTTCAGATTTAAAATTAACAAGTGCTTTACATCACTTTTAATCTATTGTTGAATGAACATAGCCCTTTGACTTCTGCCTATCCTGATGTATGTATTGCATGTTGTATACACTTAACTGTTCCTATTAGAGTGGCAAAGCTGAAAGATCATCTTCTAAATTAAAATTGATCAAAAACTACCTTAGAAGTTCTATGACTCAAGAATGCATAAATGATTTGGCTCTAATGTCAATAGAAAATGACGGATAACATTGATAAAGTTGGCAGTTTCTTTGTCAGTATACAATCAAGAAACATGGTTTTTTTTTACTGTTGAATAAATAATTTATTTTCCTGATATCAAGAATATTTGGACTTCAAGCTTTGTTAAATTTTAGTTTTTGTTTTTTAATGATTTAAAATTTTTCTTTTAAAATTAATTAACATTTATTAGTGACATAGTTGAATAATATTATCTTAATTTTATAAAAAGTTCATTTTATTTTTCCATGGTTCCACTAAGTTATTACTCTCTCTGTTACCATAGTAAGTAGAGGAAGTTGTATTTCACCCAAAAATTTGATACCAAGATTTCACCAGAAATACACATTTTGAGACTCCCTGAATCCAAAAAAACAAACACATTTTATAAGAAGATATGTGTGTGTGTGTGTGTGTGAGCAGCCAACTGAAATATGAAAAATAACTATTTAAATTTATATCTTCTAAAGATGTGACAAGAAGATTTTTTGAAATTTTTATTTTTTCAAAAATGGCTATAACAACTGATTAAAATACCACATATTAAAGATATTTACACGACAAAATGTATATCTTGAATTTTCTCAGAATAGCCTATGAAATCCTCTTTATTTGGAAGGAATGTTATAATAATCTTGTACAACTGGTAAATGTTAAGTGATACACAAGAATGTACTATTCAGATAATGTAGATCTCTTTAAAACACACAATTTATTCCAAATGACATTTTGTGTAGTAAGCCATTTCCAAGATATCCCCTATTAATGGTTTGAGTTATTCAATACTTTGTCAGTCCTTTCAATATTCAATTGTTTCTCATGATTGCATGTAAAAAGAGACTTTTAAGGCCAATATAGCTTACAGTTCTCAAAAATTTGACTGGCTATTTCTTCTGTATCTATAACATATGTGTAATGTAGCTATTTCTGCAAAGGTTTATATAAATTAAAATGAAGTAGATAGAAAAATAAACTTTCATAAGAATAGTTTATATACCCACTAATAAATAATAGAGGGTAGAGAAGGTCCTGTGAATGCAACATCTCTATTATTATTATTATTATTATTATTATTATTATTATTATTATTATTATTATTATTATTATTATTATTATTATTATTATTATTATTATTATTATGTATTTTGAAAAGCATTTGGTAAGATCTTAAATAACACCTTTTCTGAACCTGTTCATCTTGTAACAATAAATGAGTTTAAAATAAAGAGAGTTGGAGGTTGTTACACTACATCACTAAAAAATTCATATGAACCTTTTAGTGATGTAGTGTAACAACCTCCAACTCTCTTTATTTTAAATTATGACACATCACTGTTACTAGCTTCTGAATCTTCAAAATTAATTAATAAATGAGTGTCAAACCTTTTAACTGTATAGAAATCTATATCAAACAAATAACATTACATTATTTGATACCATTGTTCTTTGGATTTGTAAAACCATACAGCATTGTTTATGAATGCTTAAATCTAATTCTGTATAATGCCTCCTAAATAAGATTTAAAACTATCTGAATTCATGTTTGGAAATTGCAGTCAGGGGCCTCTGAGAACCTAGCTGTGCCACTGGTCTTGCCGATGATACTAGGGTGAATTTAAAAAACAAACACGCACGCACGCACACACAGAGGAAAATTTTACATATAGCACTACAAACCTTCCTTAACAATGCTAAAAAGTTTCATAATTGTTTTCATGAATGCATAATATTTTTGTTAAAAATGTGGCTAATGCACATGTATGTGTTTTAATTTCATTTTGTGAAGTAGGAGACTGTTGCAAACATTCACATGCACTTAAAAAAGTCTATAGAGATCAGGCAGTAGACAGTAGTATGGTCAGTCATTGAGTAAGTAGAGTATCGCCATCTGAAATAAAATGAGACTGTCAGATCTTCAACATTTGGGATGGCTGCATGCAGCTGTGACATCGGCAACAGTTCAATGTGCAGACTGGCTTATTTGCGATTATAGGTGAATGACAACGAAAGTAGTGGCTACTCAACTTGACATTTCTGTGGATAATGCCAACACAATTATCTGTTGCTTAAGATATCCAAAGGTTTGTTGCAAGTGTGCCCACAGTTGGCAGACACCAATAAGAAAAGGAGAACCATTTGTGCAGATTGAATATCAAAGGCTGATGATTTCTTATCCAAAATTGTCACAGCAGATGCAACATAGATTCATCATTTTGAGCCAGAAATCAAATGACAGTTCATGGAGTGGCATCATATTAATTCTCCTCACAATCAGAAGCAAAGTTCAAATTAGGATCCCTTAGACAGTAAGATTATGTGGCTTCATTCTTCTGGGATTCTGATGATACATTTGTATGCTGCTGGTCACACATAACCTCAAAATCAAGATGAAAAAACTGAAGAAGTGATCTCTGCACGTTTATCCCCATAAAGATATCAACATCTTTATTCGCTACACCACACACAAGCCTGTGCATTTTTTAAACAATTACGAAACTTAGATGGACTGTTTGTTCTCATTCACCATACAGCCTGGATCTTGCAACACCAGACTTTTATTTGCTTGTCCCCCTTAAAGATGCATTCCTTGGAAGGCAATTTTACATGAGTGGGGAGGTTCTGGGTGAATTCCAGATGTGAGTGAGAAGGAAACCAACTGAATGGTACTGCAGCAGTATAAAGGCTCTTACATCTTGGTGGAGGAAATTTCATAATTCAAATAGAGACTATGTCAATAAAAAGCAATTGTAACTAATGTGGTATATTTCCTGTTGCAAATAAAAAAAAAAAAAAAAAACTAATGAAAACAAAGTCTTACTGAACCACGTAGTATAAGCACATCAGTTGCAAAAATATTATTAGTTAATAAGTTCTATAAAAGCTGCTATATTGCGAATCAGTTGGAGAATTTAATGTCATGTTGCCATGGTAGCTCAGGGTTAGAGCAATCGGACAGAGACTGGGAGATCTGTGGTTCAAATCCCGGCTATGGCATTGAATTTTTCAGTCATCTGATTCTACCTTTCCAACCCTGTCCAACACACGGCTTGTGTGAAAGAGCAATTAATTCCATTAATTGACCTAATAGTGGTTGCAACTATAAAGCCCGGGAATAAAGTACTTACAAAGAATGTAAGTTGCCATTGGGGTATGACATCTCAATACAATTTGTGGTTTACTGGGAAAAATGCGAATCAGTTGGAGAATTTAATATGTTGGCATGTTGCCATGTAGCTCAGTGGTTAGAGCAACCGGACGGAGACCGGGAGATCTCTGGTTCAAATCCTGGCTATGGCATTGAATTTTTCAGTCATCTGATTCTACCTTTCCAACCCTGTCCAACACACGGCTTGTGTGAAAGAACAATTAATTCCATTGTTTTCCACAATTTAAAAACTTAAAATTCAACAATATACATAAGTGGGAAGATAAAACTTTAACATAGCTGATTCAGAGTGGGCTAAGAAGCTGTCTTGTTATTTTTAGTTTTCTCAAAAATGTTGATTAAAATACCATATGTTTTTAGATAGTTGCATGACAAATAAAACACAACCTGAATTTTCCAAGAATAGCCTGTAAAGTCCTCTTCATTTGAATGAGTGTGTATAATTTTAATAGCTTATAAATCATAAGACAGATAAAATCTTACTAAACAGAAAGAGTACGATATCTCGTTAAAACACTGGATTTACATCAAGTACAATTTTTTTGTGGTATTTCGATTTTGGAGATATTCGTTGTATACCTATAGGTTTAAATTTTCAAATACTTTATTGCCTTTCTTTTCTCACTTGTGATTATGAAAAAGGTGCAGTTTCAAAGCCACAGATATCGTCCCACTTTTTAAATATTGCTTAAGCCTTCTGTACCACTCTTGTACCTACAATGCAATGTGTAATAAAAGAGTTTTTGCAACATCTATCTTAACAAGAAGTAAATGGAAGAATAAGCTTTAATAAGAATTGTAGAAGAGAGGGTAGTGAAAGTCAAAGAATGTAACACATCAGATTTTTATGCTAAACCAAGCTGTATGCAACATACCATATCATGTGAATATAGAACCTAATAGTTTCCAAGCTGTTAGTGCCTTTTAATACATGCCAGCAAAGCAAAACAAGCGATTTTATGTATAGGATTGCACCACATCATTCATGGTTTCAAACTGAAATATACACATCTAAAAATAAAATAGTTATGTGATACATGCTAAATAAAGTATGTAAGGAATAACTGCAGCACTCCTACCAAACTAACAAATTATTTATTTAAAGGTGAGTCGGAATTGTAACACTAACATCACTTAAGTTTACTCACTTAACATGTTTCGGGAAACCGTTGTTCCCATCCTCAGAAGGTTATCTCGACGTCGAGATTATGTCGAGATAACCTTCTGAGGATGGGAACAACGGTTTCCCGAAACATGTTAAGTGAGTAAACTTAAGTGATGTTAGTGTTACAATTCCGACTCACCTTTAAATAAATTCAATACACATCACTGTTTCTAGCTTCTTTTCATTACAATATCAACGTAACAAATTATTGTTACAGAAATTTTTTCACCCTGAGTAACTGTTTATTCACAAGCCCATAAGCGATGCCATGATGCAAAATAGTCTGCAATATTTACACATATTAACAAAGCATTCTTGTTTGTTCCATTTAAAAAAAGAGAAACCAAAAAGTTTACCACAGCACTATTATAGTGTAAGCAAGAAACAAATTTTATGTACAAATTAGCTTAAAATTAAAAATTATACATCTCAGCTGACAATACCCTATTTTTGTTTCATTATTATTATTATTATTATTATTATTATTATTAACAAAAGACGAAATAAGGTAAATCAAGAGCATGTTTGTTTTTAAAACTCATGCAGTTTTCATCTTCACATGCTAGCATTCCATCTATAAAAACAGAAGATAGCAAGTTGGCAAATAATTTTATGAATAATGGTGAAAGTGTTAAGTTAGATGTTGTCTATATATTGAAACATATTATATGTACCACAATTTTAACATTTTCAGTCTACTTCTTTACGATCTCTTATTTCTCATGAACTGTGAGATGCAAGTGATCTACAAAAGAATTGTGTTACAACACAGCACCACTTACCTGTTGTTATACTCACTGACTTTGTTTCACTTACAATTGCTCCTATCTTTGACAAGTGTCTGATTATTAAGCAATGTTAGTAATCCAAAGTTTAGTTGTGTTAAGCTTTGAATATAGTGAATATTTTTCAATACTTAAAATATTCTTGTTTCAGATGAAAATCGTTCAGAGCAGCCAGCAAATATAAATCCTCAGAATTTTATTAAAGGAGTGTGAAATGAACAGTAGCAGATCATTTGAACTTCTGTAGGAATTGCAATGAACTTTCAAGAGCAATTGCAACACTGCAAAAAACAACTTCAGCCATGTGAAACAACTGTTACCATGCCATCTGGACGCTGTTTCAAGGAGAAACTTAATGCAGATGGAAGTACAGCTGTTACACCATTGGATGCTTCACCACTAAAAATTGGTTTTGTTGTAGATACTAAACCTGATCTTCAAGTGGTGCAAATATTACCAGGACTTTATATGGGCTCTCAGGATATAGCTACAGATACTGAGCTGCTGAAATGCCACTGCATCACCCATGTGCTTAGCCTTGGAGTACAAGCTCCTAAATTGAATGACTTGGTAATATATCACTGTATTGAATTGTTGGACACTCCTGAAACAAATATGCTACACCATCTGCAACACTGCTTCCACATCATAGACTGTGCAAGGGAAGCAGGTGGAAATATTCTTGTTCATTGTAATGCAGGTGTTTCAAGATCAGCATCAGTTATAATAGCTTACCTAATGAATACTGAAAGAATGAAATACAGTGAAGCATATACGTATTTGAAAGAAAAAAGAAACTGCATAAAACCTAATGCAGGATTTGTAAATCAACTCTTAGAATATGAAAAAATTCTTGAGGCTGGCTTTAAATAAGTTTGCTTAAATGTATTCATAGAAAGCCAACATGTTTGCAATTCAATATGTCAGTTAATAGCATCAGTGGTAATAAATGCATAAGAAAAAGTTTTTTCAGATCTTCATTATTAACGACATTCAGACTGTGAGATATGTTAAAGAGTGGTTACAAAGCTGTAATTTTGAGGTGAATTATGTGTATATAACTTTTCTGACCTTGAAGCTACCCTTGCTATTTATTCTTAATCAAGAGTTAAAGTTGGAAGTATATCTCTAAAAATTGTAAACAGGCATTTAAATTCCCTGAAGACCAGAGGAACCTGTAAAATTGCTATTTTTGGTAAATAATAGTCCTCTAGAACACAGGTAGGCAAATATAAATTGCAGTAAAAGTCAAGACTGCATGGGTAATTGACACTCATTTTGAATTTAAGACAATCCTTGAATGCAGTAAAGGCTTTTTCGCTACATTAAAAATATCCCCCCCCCCAAAAAAAAAGAAAGGCTGTATCTTACTCTTTAGTTCTCTGCAATGATTTCTGTTCCAAAGAAAACAGGATGTTGGATATGCTTTTTGTATGTAAATATTACTATTTTAGATTTCTGGGGATTCATCTTTACTCTCCAAATCTTAGACCAATCATAGATCAGGTTAACAAGTTTTGTATCTTATTTACTGAAGTTTCAACAGTTCCTTTGCTCATAACATAACATCTCAATCTGTAGACCCTATAGTGAGCTAGACCAGCTTAAAGAAAGCTAGTCTACTCTAGGATGTAGATTACGTCATAAATACATAATTACATTGTGTACTTGTATGTAAATAAATTGTAGTTCTTATGTAGAGTACGTTAGATCTAAAAAATTTTAAAACAATATTATTTATACTTAATGCATTTATAGTTGGTTATTTTTTTGAATGAAAGAAATCCTCCTTTGTATAGAAGGTGTGAGTGATGAGATATATTTTCAATGCTAACTTGAATTTATTACTTTCTCTACTACATATAGTAAGTAGGGGAAGTATTGTATTCCACCCAAAAATTCGATACCGAGATTTCACCGGAAATACATGTTTTAAGATCCCCTGAATCCAAAAAAAGCATTTTTGGAAACATGTCCATGTGTGTGTCTGTGAACAGCATAACTCAGAAACGAACAGTCGGATAAACACCCAACTTGGTATTTAGGTTCAGTATCTTCCAGAGATGCTACACGAAGGTTTTCAAGAAAATCCCCCCACCCCAGATTACCCTTTACATAGAAGATTTCTCAAAAATGGCTGTAATGATTTTGATTAAAATATCATGTTTAAGATATTTTCGCGGCGCCGTGGCCAAGTGGTTAGACCGCTCGCCTCCCACCGAGGCGGCCCGGGTTCAATCCCAGGGACCTGCATGTGGGATTTGTGGTGGACGAAGCGGCGTCGGGACGGGTTTTCTCCGGTTTCCCCCGCCATTCATTCCACCAACTGCTCCATCATCACCTTTCCTTTCATCCATTTCATCTACTTCCTTCATCCCATACCAGGCATCGGGCTGATCACCCATCCTGGATGTTCTGTCTGATCCATGAGTGTCTGCTCCTCGACAGGCCTCTGACCCCAGGCATCCGCTTGTAAGTCCTGGGGGGTGTAAGTCCTACATAAGAGGAAGGTAAACAGATAATGAATGAATGTTTAAGATATTTTCATGACAAATAAAATGTATATCTTGAATCTTCTGGGAATGTCTCCAAAAGTATACTTCATTGTGAACGACTTTTGCATATCTGGTAAACCATAAGAGATAGACAACATTTTACTACATAAAAAATGTAGATAGCGTTAAAATACACAATTTATGTCATATACATTTTTTTTCCTGAGTGAACCATTTTCAAGATATTGCTTGTTATTCCCTTAAATTTTTCAGTACTTATTTTCTCAAATGGGAATTCATTATTCATTTTTTGTCTTGAATATGCAAAGAGTATTAATTTATGGCAAAGGGAATGGTGCTGCACCTAGCAACCCGCTATTAAGAGATATGTATGTGCTTAAAGGCTTCTGTATTTCTATATTGCCCTTGTAAATATATATTCCCCTTACATCTACAAGAAAATTAACAATAAGATAAGAGTCTGCAAGTGTTTATCTAGATTAACATTAAGTAGATGGAGAATAAGCGTTTGTAAAAATAGTTTGTACAAGAGTAGAGAAAGTCATGTGAGTGTAACACATCAGATTTTTTTATTAGTTTTCAGTTCCTTAATATATGATGGAAATGAATTAAATAATACTATACCATTGTAATAAGCCCCATTTTGGAATACTTGTAGGTTATTGCTTGGCCTGTATAAGTCCTGCCCATTTCTGGTTTGTTGTATATGTCTGAATTTTTTATGAACACTTCTGGGTGGTCAACCATGGTTAAAAGTATAGCTAAAATATACTCACAGGCTAATGGTAAAATTCCAAATGTTTTGAATAGTGGTTTACAATGAGTTGATTGCTTTTTCGCCTGCCATTATTCTTATTACCTTTTTTTGTAAAAGAATTTTTTTTTTTTTTTGCGTCTACTGAATTTCCCCAAAATGTTATTCCATAAGTCATAATATACTGTTTTTAGGATGCTTTTATTTGTAAAATGAACTAATGATCTAACTGCAAAACAAGCAGAGTTGTTTCGGTAGGATGTAGTCAGTATGGTCTTTCCAATTCATATTATCATCTATAATAAGACCAAGAAATTTTGTGTTACAAGTTACAGTAATTTCATTGCCTTCATGTTCAATTCTTATGTCTGCAATACTTTTATTTTTTGTGCGAAAATTGATATATTTAGTTCTTTCAAAGTTAATATGAATTTTCTTACTATCGAACCAATTATTTAGCACACTGAAAATACTATTGGATAACTCTTGAGAGGCAACTGATGTTGTGTTCTTTAATTATAATACTTGTATCATCTGCAAAGAGAACTGGGTGGGCATGTTCATTTATTACTCTGAGGTCATTGACATATATTAGAAACAATAATGGACCCAAAATCGAACCTTGTGGAACACCATGCTTTATTTCTGACCATTTGGAATATGTTTTGGAATTATCTGCAGAATTTATTGACCTTTTGATGTCTGTCTGATAGGTAAGATGGAATCCATTGATATGTTTTATTCTTAATGCCATAATATGATAATTTTGATAAGAGTATGTTATGAATTACAAGTCAAATGCTTTTGATAGATCATAGAATATTCCTAGTGTGTTACATTTATTATCAAGTGATTTCAAAATTTCATTCGTTAAGTTGAAAGTGGCATCATTGGTTGACATGTTTTTCCTAAATCCAGACTCTTCCTCTGCTAAAATATTATTTTTTAATTAGGTGGTGACATATTCGTTTTAACATAAGTTTTTCAAATACTTTGGAGAAAGCAGTTAGTAATGATACTGGTCTATAGTTTGACAGTTGTGACTTTTGCCCTTTCTTGTATATGGTTTAACTATAGAATATTTTAGCCTGTCAGGAAAAGTCCCTGTTACAAAGGAGAAGTTACACATATGACTTAAAGGTTTGCTAATTTTATCGGCGCATAGTTTTAATATCTCAGTAGTTATTTCGTCATAACCCGATGAATTCTTGCTTTTGAGGGATTTTATTATTTTACTTACTTCTGTTGTGCTCATGGGTACTATTTTTATACAAGTAGGCTGTTCTAAGCTTGCTTTTTTCAAATATGAAATAGGGTCCTCCACATGTTGTTTGGCCTGTAACAGTAAATTTTCTGCTAACTGAATATAATACTCATTAAATAATGTTGCTATTTGTTGTGGTTCTTTTGTGGTGATATGATTTACTGTAATTTCTTTTATTTAATTTTTTGTGTGACGTTTACCAGTCTCTTTTTTTATAATTTTCCATATTGTATTAGGCTTGTTATTTGAGGACTCTATCTGCTTTTCATAGCAGAGTGTTTTAGCTACATTTATAACCTTTTTTAGAATTTTACAATATTCTTTATAGTGTTGTCTATGTTTCTCACAGTTGCTTTCTCTATTAGCCATGTAGTGTTCTCTTTTGTGTTTGCAGGTTATCTTAATACCTTGTGTTAACCAGCCATTTCTAGGTGTGTTAATAATTTTCTTTACATGAGATGGAAAACTTGAGTTATGAATCCTTATGAAAGTAGTTAAACTTGTCATTCATATTGTTCTTTTTGTATATTTCTTCCCAGAATTGTTCTGAAAGCTGGTGATTAAAGAGTTTTATGTTCTCACTGTTAAGGACTCGGTAGTTGGATACATGATTCGTTATTTTGGAATGGGGAATGTTATAATTGATTTTAAGCAACTGTCCATCATGGTCTGAAAGCCCATTAATTAAGGGTTGGATTTCATGGTACTCATTTTTAGACATGTCTATGAAAATATTATCAATAGCTGTTTTGGAATTTTTTTTGAATTCTAGTTGGAAAGTTGACTGTATGCATAAGGTTGTATGTTCTTAATAATGAACAAATTTGTTCCTTTTGGTTGCTGTCTTTAATGAAGTCTATATTTAAGTCACCACAAAGTATAATTTCAATCTTAGACTTGATAGATATTTTAGAGCAGCATCCAGATTCTATAGGAAGTTTTCAAAATTGGCAGCTGGGGTTCTGTATACTGTTGATATAATTAGTTCATTGTTTGGCTTTTTATATGAACCACACTACACTCAAATGTTTGTTCTATACAGTATTTATCCAGATCAATATTGTCAAACTCTATGTTTTTCTTAACCAAGATACTCACACCTCCTTTAGAGAGTTCTTTTCTACAGTAATATGCTGCTCTGTTGTAGCCTCCCATTGAGATATGTAATATTTCCTGTTTGTCCATGTGATGTTCTGTTATGCATAAGATATCTGGGTTTTTATTTTCATTTTGGAAACTAATTAATAACTCAGAGATTTTATTTCTTGAACTTTGAATATTTTGATGAAATACTGTTAATGAGTGATGTCTTTCTGTTGATTGTGTGCAATATTTGTCTGATTTCTCTGTTTCAATTACTTGTAATGTTCTTCGATAGCTCTTATTTAGCCTAAAAAAGGGGAGACTCTACTGTTAACAATTGCAGGAATATTACTGGTATTACCCATGGATGTACATGAAATGCTCTCAGCAATGAGGTGCTTCAACATATCCTTGCCATGAGCGCATAAATGCAATCCATGTGTAGTATAAGCATTCCTCTCAATGGATGATACATCTATAATTCTAATGTGGCCTGTTCCCTCTCTACCAAGGCACTGATCAAGTCTTCGATTAACCACCCTCACCTTCTTGTTAATCCAAGGCTTGTCATGCCTCCAGAAGAGATTCACAAAGCTCACATTTGTGTGGCTACTGGCATCAGCAATGTGGTTTATATCCATCTCAATTGAATAATTGAGATTCCTATCCAAACTATTTCCAGGTCCCCCCCCCCACTATTACCACATAATCTTCTTTATTGAGATCCTTTGACATGTCTGCAAGATTCCCCACCACATGGCTAAGACCAGCATTGGGATTGAAAACACTGCTTACAGTATATTTCTCGCTCAATTTCGCCTGGAGCCTTTCTCTGATGCCCCTAGCATGACTACCTCCTAAAACTAAAACCCTACTTTTGGCATCAGAGGACCCCTTTCCTGGCTTGGGTTTGAGAACAGATCCCATCCCCCAAAGTGACGTGGTAGGCACTTCCTCTGGCAAAGCCCACACCACCAAAGCCGAAAATTGTTTTTTCAACTTCAACTCGGGAACTTTGTCACGAGGACACCCAAAACTTCTACGCCTACGGTTAGGATTGGTATACACATGAAATTCCAGTGATTTAATTTTACTTTTAATATCCAATTTCAGGCTCCAATTCCTTTTGTAGGCTTAGAGTGGTAATCTCCTGACTTAATACTAAAGCCTTACATCTACAAAGTTCACAGTACCAAAACTGATTTACACTTTCACTAGTAGTACTTGCACAGTCCCAATGAAACCACAATTTACACTGAACACAAAAAACACCTTGCTTCACGATCCTACGGCATGATCCACACTTCCCCATCAGATCACATGCTTTTTCACTCATAATCGCAGCACTTTGCTTACTTCATTTCTTAAACCACTAGCAACACAGCAAACACTTCACTTCTTAACATGCTAGTAGTATGACAAACACTTACGTCACTTCTTAAATCACTAGTAATGCACTAAATAATGTCCTATTTAAGTATAATCACAAGTTACTAAGCGTCTAAGTCAGAAAAAAAAAAAAATAAGTTATATGAACACAGAGAGATCAGTTCAATATGGCAGACATAAACAGCTGATATTACCGTACGGTTTTAGTTGATTTTTACACTAAAATATATAATAGAAAAAATATACTTATAGTAAAGCAGATGTCGTATATATTCAACTACACTCCTAAAAGCTTTAACTACTCGAGAGATCTCAAAATAGCTATATCATTGGCCAACTGTGCCAATGAAATGCTGTAGGAAATTTGTTTGGAAAAATCATGAATATTTATAAGGTATAAAAGGGGAGACTAAGAACACTTCCCTGGAAACACCAACTTTTATGTTTTGAGATCTTGATAAAGAATTTAAAGATAAAGAACTGCAAAGGCCTGTAATACATGTCTGGAAGTTGAGGTTTCATTTTATTGAGCAAACTTTATCGAAAGCCGTCTCGGTATCTAAAAAGGCACATACATACTTTTATTTTCCTCAGTGTATTTGGATTAACATCAACTACTCAATGGAGCTGTTGTGAACATGAATAAGATTGAAGCCAAACTGAAAGTCTAGAATTAGTGGTGAGAGAGGGGATAATAGCCAAGGAAGCAAGAGCCTTTCTGATATCTCCAAAACGAGAGGAAGACCTATTTTACGATAACTTGAAGAGTTGTCTTCAGGCTTGTCCGCTTTTGGTATCATAATTATATTTGCATGTTTCAGGCTATTTGGCATTCTATAACTCATTTGTATTCGCAATATTTGTTTTCTAGTGGTTTGTTAGCCAAATGGAATAACTAATTGAAAATTCATGCATTCTGTGAGAGCTTTTTATTTTCTCAATGCCACCAGTACCAAATACCGACTACCAAGTGCTTTTGTTATATTTCCTTGCTGAGTTGGAGACAAAGTGTGCTGTGAAAACATCACATGAAAAATATAAAATACATGTGGATTTTTAAAATCTGCAACCAATGCTTAAAATAGCAACAGTTACACCTTCTTGTGACCCCAAAGAATTCATTTTTTTTTTTTAAATGGGGAAAGCTTACTCAGCTGTGGCAGTGGCCTTGTAAAATGAGTTTAATTTACGTTATGAAAGATATACAAGGTGTGATCAAAACATAAAGGGAATTTTTGTTTTTCTTAAAGAATTTTTATTTAATCACCATCAACTTTGTCCCCTTCAGATATAATACACTTGTGCCAGCGCTTTTTCCAATCTTGGAAGCACTTCTGAAGCTTACTTTCGTTATGGTATTCAGCTCCTTCAGCGATTCTGCTTTCATTTAATCATGGTGGCAAAATGTTGTCCTTTCATGGTTCTCTTCAGCCTTGAGAATAGAAAGAAGTCGCAGGGGGCCATGTCCAGCGAATACAGTGGCTGAGACAGCATAATGGTTATGTTTTTTGCCAAAAAGTCAGAACAAGCATTGAGGTGTGAGTGGGTGCATTATTGTGATGCAATTTCCACGAGTGGTTTTTCCACAATTCTGGTCATTTTCTTTGGATTGCTTCATGCAAATGGCGCATAACTTCCAGCTAGTATTCCTTATTGACCGTACGACTATAAGCCAGGAATTCCTGATGTACTATCCCATTGTAATCAAAGAAAACAGTAAGAAGAACCTTCACGTGTAATCAAGCTTGTCAAATATTTTTCGGCCTTGGCTCTTTAGGCAGTTTCCATTGGGACAATTGGGCCTCAGTTTCGACGTCATACCCATATATCCATGTTTCGTCTGTAACCTTCTTTAGAAGTTCTGGATCGTTTTCAACTTCATTCAGCAATGTCCATGCAATGTTGTTTTTGGTCAAAATTCAACAATTTCGGAAAAAAAACTTTGCTGCTACACATTTCATGCCCAAAACATCCGAAAAAATTGCTTGGCATGAGCCAAAGGATATGCCAACATATCAGCAACCTCTCTGATGGTGATTTGGCGATTTTCCATAACCATTTTCTTTACTTCTTCCACATTGTCATCAGTAATTGATGTGCTCCAGGGCAATTGTCTTCGTCTTCCCGACCCTTTTTGAAATGTTTATACCACTCGTAAACTCTTGTCTTACTCATAGTAGATTCGCCAAAAACCACAATCAACATTTTGAATGGCGTGCTGCACTTAATTCCATTTTTTTCGAGCAAAATGTAATGCAAATTCTTTGGTCCATTTTTCGAAAGTAAAAAGTTGCTGAGCACTTGAAAATACGTATAATTTTTTCAACTGTCAACAATAAACTAAATATTCAAAACATCAGAATATGTGTACCAGTATAATAAAACAAAAGTTTTTAACATCAGATGTACAAGGCTCGCAAAATTAAAAAAATTCCTGTTATTTTTATATCACACCTCATACCAAAGAAATAACAGTGTAGTTTCATATTACTTTAATGCAAGCTTCAGTAATTCATATCAATCCATATTACTTGCTTAATTTTCTTTATGGTTTTTGCCATTTAATTATAATTTTTTAAGATATTAGTTGTCACATAGAGTTTTCTGAAATGTTCATGTACACCATCAAGCATAAGTAGGTACTTATTTTTTAATTCATGATTTGGCAATGTTCAGCTTTAGTACAATTCTGTGGAAATGTTCTTGCATCTTAATCTGTGAATAAAAATCATTATTGGTATCTGATAATATCCATATTAGTTTAGGTATCTGTTAAGTTGAAGTTCGTAGTGAAAAGAAGAGTTAGTTTCACTAGTTGTGTTATCTGGGGGAATGTTGCAGTTACAACTATTTTATTTCAGATAAATTTTCATATGCAAATTTATTAAGTATAAATTATCACTATATAAGCCAAGTGGTTACCTTCTGTTATGTTCTTCCTCTTTCAGCAGAATCAGTATAAATTCAATTTTCCATGGTTATGAGAAGCTAATTAATAGCTTTCTGCTAGCCACTTGTTATAGCAGATTGAAAATTATCATAAAATGATGCAATTGTGCAACACAAGATTAATCACTATTTGAACCTAACATGCTTAAATCAGTAACTGTTGGTGTTTATTACGATATGGTATTACACAATATCTATTTTGCTATTAAAATTCATCCCTTAAAAGTGAGTATCATTTACCAATGTTAAATGGAATATTGCTTACTCTAGTACTCAAGATTACTATAAGATTTATATTTTATGCTACAGTTAATAAATAAACATTGATAATTAAAATGTCAAATTTCTATCATGCTTTTTCTCTTACAGCAGCATTAAAACAATGTCTAATCAAGTATGTTGTGTAATAAATGCGTTACCAAGAGGATCTCAGTGTTTGTTGCATTCAACAACCAAATCTTTATTCTAACAAAATTTTGTTTTGTTACAAAGTTGCACAATGCCAAACAATAGTTAGCAGCTTTAACATTTCTTAAGCCCTAACAAAAGTTACAGAATAGCCCTGTATATATTTGGGTCAGTAAAATAAGCGTCTTTTTGGAAATGCTTGCAGCAGTGGTTGAACTATCAAGTAATGCCCCAAAACGCTTTTTGAAGTTGTCCTCATAATGACATTCATAACTTGTGAAGGAGTAAAATTACAGGAAAAAGCAGATAGCTGTGATGGTTATGATTGGTTTTCAGCCACGATGTTGGTGAAGTCTTGGTTAATAACTGGATTGGTAGTAAGTTGATGTTTAAGAGTGTCACTAAATATGTTGGCTTTTTCCTATATGGAACTGTACCATCTATTTTTATTTTCAGTGTTAAATATTTTGCCTTCCTCCATAGGCTTCCATCTTCTGCAGATAGTTTGCTGAGCTGAAAACTACTAGCCTTGCTGTTCAGTTGTTTAAGTGCACTCTTTAGTTCACATGTTGTTCTGCTTTATGTGTGCGGTATTTAGTATACTACCAAAGCCAGCTATATTTTTTCTTCTCTTGCTGTAATAATTGAATTTTAGATGGGTAAGAAGCCATAGAATAGTGTTTGTTGCTTGCTTCATGTGCTGCATAATGAATATTTCTCCTTAGCTTACAAACAGATGTGTCTATATCACAAAGGGTCTTCAGTGGAATTCTCAAATCGGTAACACCTTCCAGAACTTCTGCATAGTGATACCAATTAAAGGAATGTCTTATTAAATGGGGCCATTGCTATTAGTTGAAACCAAAACAGGATAATGATCAGAACTGAGTTTGTGCAAAATGGATGGGAATGAAGAAAATCCATTTATTGCTTTTGCAATGAAAAAGTAGAATTAGATCACCAATCATGAGTGGATAATAGGTGGGTTCGTTTGGATGTATGACTCTAAGGAAAGTTGGAATACTGTCTCATGCATTACTTTGCCTCTAGGATTGGTCACACTTGAGCCCTAAAGTTGAAGTCGCCTCCTATTAAAACACTAGGACTCATTAAATGAGTAATTTCCCAGAACGTTGACGAGTTATTTTATTGGCTGAAGCAGAATAGAATGATCCAATTTGAAATGTTAAAATTATTGGTGTATAGTTTTATTTAAGCTAATGGGTATTCATCTTCTCTATAGGTGGCACTTGGTCAGGAAGCAGTGAGTTTATGATAATTGCTGAACCACCTTTTCTAGTGTTTGATGAATAATCAGCTCTGTATATTTTATAACTTGGCATTATGAAATTAATGTGTGCTGCTTTCATCTTGGTCACTAAACTTACGTTGATATGATAAAGCATAATAAAATGATTTAATTCAAAATATTTGTTATTAATTCCTTTGGAATTGCAAGTGAAAGTGTTAATGTCTCTCTAAGAAAGGTTGAAATTCATTTTTTGGTGTCAAGAGATGATAATACTTGTAGCATGTTTATGAGGGGCACAAATAGGGATAACAGTAAGTCTGTTTTGTCCATTAGTTTGGAAATAAAGCTTTCTTTGTTATTTGAAGCAGACTTTAAAACTGGCTTAAGTTGATTTTGGTGTGAACGTGGAGTAATTATTGAATTTTGATTCTTATTTGTTTTGAGGCTGCTTGTTTCACATATTGTTATTTGAATGAGCATCGTTCATTCTTGGGAAGGGTGTGTGACACTTTGTAGATTTTTGTGTATTGGGCAGCCTCTGTAATTAGCAGTAGCTGGCTCTTACAGTTGACACACACTGATGGCATTTTGGGGTCTTTGTTAGTTTTGTATGGTTGGTTTCATTTTACACAGTAAGGCAATTGATTTATGGCAGTAGTTTTTTTGAATCACCTTATTCCTGACATTTAATACACTGAATTACATATCTCTTAGGTTTGGGTGGTTCGAGTTTGACTACTGCTCCATATAAGCACTTACTTCATATACTTTATTATTATTATTGTTAGACTTAAGATGAAGGAAAAACATGAGCATGCTGCTTTGGTTATGGGATGATGCACAGAAACCATGTCGTCCTCCATGGTGTAGCGGTTATTACGCTAGCCTCTAGTTCCCAAGGTTGCAGGTTCGAAACCAGCAGAGAATGATGGATTTTTTCGGGTATAAAAATTCTTGGCATGGCTTCCTTCGGAAGGGAATTAAAGCTGGTGGTCCTGTGTCGTAGATTTATGGCACGTAAAAGAACCTCAAGCCTAATAAAGAGACCTCTGAGCAAAATCTATAGTAGTTACAGTGTGTCCATAAATAATATTCAATTTAATTTTACAGGAAGCATTTGTATAGATTCAAATTCTAGTTCAGAAAGTGTTTCCTTCATCATGTTAACATCACATGGGATCCAAACCCTTAACAACTCGAAAGAGCCTAATGGTTTTCATTTGGTAGGTATGAAATTAAACATGAGATTCCAGATATTTAATCATAGCCCTGTATTTTCCAAGTTCACTTTCAGTTCAGTTACCAATAGTGTAATGTCTAAAGAGGCCTAAATTCATTTGTTTCAAATCTTTGATTAGCTGATTGATGTTTATTAGGATACTAATAAGTATAGGCGAAGGAAATATCTTTTTCTCAGTTTTAGCCGGTACTTACATGCTTTCTTCATTGATACTTCAGAAAGAACTGTGAACTTATTTGTGACAAACTGTGAAAAGTATTCCCTTGGTATCTCTTGCAATGATTGCATGATGTTTAAATTTAGAAGCTGAGCAACACAAACACAAAAATAACTAAAGTTAATGAACAAATAGATGATGTAACTTTTAAATATGAGAGAGCAATTACGGCCACCTGAAAGCCAGATGCATAGCTTTTAATAACAGCTTCTATGCTTATCCATCACCAAGATCACTGATGGTACTTGTCTTCTATGTCAGCTACTTGAAGATTCTTTCAAAGTAGAATGGAAGTCCTCATAAAACATCAATCACTGTTAAGTAAAACGCTTATGCAGGCTGGTACAAAGATAAGGTTTTATCTGTAATTTGGTAAAATAAGACACCTGAACATGTTTCCTTAATAAGATTTTCATCCCTGGTGGTATAATTTGTCCCACAGTCAGCAGGCATCATTCTCTTTTTTGACCCAAGGGACATATAAAATGCCCAATCATTTCCACACAAGTTGATTAAGAGATGATTGCAACACTGCTATAGTCATTTAAAAACACCAATAAATATTTTGTTCATAACAATTACATTTTCTGTCACTAGTGAAAAAGGAAAACTTATTTCATTCGCCACCTGTATAACATAAGAAACAAAAAAGAAAACGACACATACTTTTTGGATTGAGTTGGAATAAAAATATATTTCAAAATTGTATCCATTCAAAATAAATGCAATTTAAAATAATTCATTATTGTTCTTAGAGTTTTTCCTAACGAGTTCAAATGTTTTAAATTCTGCAATTTAAATCTTAGGTGTGTCATAAAACAAACAACTTTAAATACAAAAACAGGTAACTTACAATATTTGGTACCTTCAGCTAATCAGTATTCATTAACTACAACTGCCTTGGAAATCACTGGTAATAATGGAATCAGAATACAATCATAAATATTATTAGGCATATATTCAGGTCCCCTAAAAATTCAGCCACCTATAATAAACTGCATTCTTCATCAAATATTTCTCCCCTTTTTACAACCTTTTACATAAAATCCAACATATTCTTTTATTACCATATCCATACATAATAGAATTTAATATATTATAAAATAAATAGGATGTATCTACATTAAAAATACATTACTTATATATGCATTTAACTACATTAGAATCATAAAAATTATAAAAAAATTTTATATAGCAAATTTCAGTACACATTATAAAATATTTAACTTATTTTGCTTTTATCCAAAGAAGCAAGCAAATTCTTTGTACCACGTCCATTAATAATTAAACTATTTCTTTGTTCATATGTACAAAATACTCTTCCATTAGCTACTTCCCATAATACGAAGGAAAGATCCCACTTTATTCCTGTAAAAAGTTATTTCAAAAGTATACTTTGTAAAATATTTACTAGTACTACAAATCTAATTTCATGACCTTTGAAAGCAGTAAAGGTTTCTCTCTCTCTTAACTAAAAATAATACTTTTTTTTTTCTTACCCAAAAGACACAGTTTATGAATGCTTATAATGAAATCAAACAAAATGTTTCAAAGCAAGTTTTAAATTTTCTGTACACTTTTGATAGGTGTACAAGTATTTGCACAGTTTATTTCAGTCATAGGTTGCTTTCCTTTAGCCAAATTAAGAGCGATTGAGATATTAGATTGTATTAAAAAGTGGTAATGATGTTTCACAGGAAATTATAATATTTACAAGTAACATTTGCAGGTATAAAGACAAAGTGAGTAATTTTCTTATTTGCCCATTTCTTACTCACTTAGTCAACTGGACAAAATAATTGAAGGAATCCTGAAAACTGACAATGCAACAGATAAAAATGTATATTTACAATTCCTCTAATACTATATATGCAATTGATATGCTTAAAAGTCTTATATATACACTACACAAATTATGGCAGAAAATTGAGCACATTCTTTTGGATTTATCATGAGAGAGATCTCTAAGCATATAAAGCTGGAAGCTTGTTTAAATCCAGAAATGTATGGCAGTAGTCTTAAAATACTAATATCATAGCATTGTCCATTACATGTCCCAAAGCATATTATTACCCTTAAAAGAAGAGTTAGTACTATAATTTCTATATGCTAAGGATACAGAACATTTTATGAAAAATATCAGTGTGTTTTTGGGTTAGAGTACAGTTTCATTCTGTATAGTTTGTATTAATCTTGTATCTTATTTGAACATAAGTTCCATAGATAGATAAGTCAGCTAGCAAGTGCAGCTAGCAAGTGCTACACTACATCTCAAAAGTTTATTGTTTCTTTTTGGCCCTCATTTATCTAGCATTACTTATTGATCAAATGGCAGAACATTCCAATATCAGTTCATTATTATTCAAGCACTCCTAGTTGATGATTGACATTTCAAGTGACAGGCAACAATCATCATTTTTGGCATCAACATCCTTGTTTAGACTGTTGGCATACCAAAGAGAATGACTGCAGTTGAGGCATTATATTCACTTATTTAGTAGCTAAGTATTTTTATGATATTAGCAGTAAAGTAGTGCAATGAAAGTATTATAAGAGAAACTGTTACCTATTAACTAGAAAACTCATTTGCTTGACAGCAATAACATAAAAAATGTGAACTCATGATGCCTATAAACTCAAATGAAGTAACTTCTTTTACTTTCTCTACCACATATCTAGTAGGTACAAAGGTATTGCATTCTACCCAAAAATTTCATATCAAAGTTTCACTAGAAATACATGTTTTAAGGGTCCTTGGATCCAGAAAAAGCAATTTTAGAAAAAGGTCCATGTGTGTGTCTGTGAATAGCATAACTCAAAAATGAAAAGTTGGATAAACAACAAACTTGGTATTTAAGATCAGTACCCTGCAAAGATACGACACTAAGATTTTCAAGAAAATCTCTCCATCCCAAACTATCCTTTACATGGGACATTTTTCAAAATTTTTCATTTTCTAAAAAATGGTTCTATGATTTTGATTAAAATACTGTACATTAAAAATATTTACATGACAAATAAATTGCATATTTTGAATTTTCTAGAAATTGGCTGTAAAGTCCTCTGTATTCAGAAGGAATTTTGCACAAACTTGTGTAATTGGTAAACATTAAGCAACAGACAAAAATGTAGATCTCTTTAAAATACACAATTTATTTCAAATAACTTTTTTGAAGCATCAGCCATTTCCAAGATATCCGTCATTAATGGTTCGATACTTTATCATTCTTTTTAGGTCCTATAAGTTATTTCTTGCAATTCTATCAAAGCAGTATGAATTTTAAGGCAGTGTATTGTGTCCAGTTCTTAAACATTTTACTCTCTCTTTATATCGTAACAAAATTATAATGTAGCTATTTCTGCAAAGGTTTATCTGGATTAAAATTAAATAGATAGAAGCACTTTCGTAAAAATAATTTGTATACCCACTAATAAACGATAGACTGAGAAAGTCATGTGAATGTAACACATCAGGGTTTTTTTATTGCTTCATTTGTATAGCTCCCTTTAACTTCTACGATCACATTAAGCGCTTTGACTTCCAAAACGAACTAATTTAAAAAAAAAAAAAAAAAAAAACACCTCACCCCAGCTGGGAATTAACCCTTTGAGCTGAGAAGCCAGAACTACCACAGAGGCTGTCTAGAAACATTTTTGTTCACTTTCTCAAAACATTTTCATTTCCCTTTTATGCATCACAACTTTAGACTGCACAACCCTGGAATCCCAAATGCATGTAACTATGCACTGGGCTTTCCAATAGACTCCAAATTATAACATTAACCAAACACAACTGAAGCTACATCAGTAAACATTGTACACTTGGGCCTGGGTCATTTTAATTGAAAAGTTTAATGTATATAAACATATATGCAGTCAAGCTTGCATAATTCAAAGTTTTGTTCAGAATGTCAGTCGAAAATTAGTGTGAACTTGAAAATTTAAGATGTTAAACTTTATCTTTGTGTGTTTCTGTAAGATACAGCATTCATAGAACACACCAGGGTCATAACTCTATCCCTCTTATGGACAAGTAAAGGTTATCTCCCACTCCCCGCGCAAACATAACTTCTGAGTGTAATTAAAAATCTCAAGCAGTTTTACAGACATCTTGTATGATGCTATCTTTCATCCGACTTTTCCCTGGATAAAAACCAGTTATTCAAAATAAATGTCCTTATGCAGCACAAATGTGTTGCACTGCTTGGTCTTAAGTAACAGACAAAATAATAGCAAACTGTTTCCGAAATGCAGTTTTTATCAAGAAAACTGAGCAAGTTGAGCCCTTAGATGAAGATGTCCCTCCCTCTGGGACATCAGTATGGGCGTTATGTTTGATGATTACATTAACTTGGATGAAAACCTGGCAGTGTGTGTGAGATTTCAGGATCAAGTCATTTTTGCAGAAGTTTTGAACAAGAAAGTTGGTAATTCTTCTGATGAAGAGGAGGAAATGCTGATTCGCTTTGTCATGTGCATGAATTTCATCAACATATTGAGGGACAAGAAAAAGTTAAGTGGAGTTGTTTTCCAGTCATTAAACATGCTTGAAGGGTTCGCAAAGCAACCAGCTATTTCAAGCTTCTTTACAATACTGTGATTCAGGTGCTGTAGAGGGTAAAAATATGTGGAATCTCTGTACACTACATACATTCTCTTAAGTAACATTCTTAATGTAAAAATAAATACTGAACCACATATAAAATGTTGTTCTAAACTTTTGTTCAACTATGCAGTTTTTCAAATGATAGCCCTAATTATATCTGAATACTGATTTTAGATTAAACTTTCTAATTCAAATTTTTTCCCAGCACCTTCAGCTTCAAATTATCAAAGTTTGACTGTATAGAAAAATATACTAGCAGAATGAGGTGTTGCTGCAGCAGAATTATGGCATGAGTTTGCATTTTTGGTTGCCAAGAAAACAGATTGCTTCCAACTGGTTCTTTTGCTGGTAGCTATAAGACACACTTATATAAGTACACTTTCTTTTATTTCTAGAGCTTATCACATGGCCACCAAATGCCAATCATCAACTAAGGCTCTGTCAAACAGTTAATCATGCACAGCTTAATCTGCAGTATGACAATACAATTCCTTAAAATGATGACTTCTAGTCAAATGAGACACAGCACAAGCTACCGACATTGCTAATATAAAACTTCAGAGCTTGTTCACTGCAAGTAATACATTTAAGTAACTGCCTTAATCAAAGTACTCTAAAAATTGATATGTATAATGGTAGAAACAGAGTAAGTCTATCATAAGTAACAATGTTCATTAGTGGTCCCAAATTGTTGGATTATTTCCTCCAGCTAAGGATGCAAATAAGGCACTATCACTCATCACAATGCATTTGTGCCATAGAAAATCAAACTTGAAATTGTTGTAATGATCAGGAGGAAATAATGGTCAATATTTACGCTTATATTTTTTCATAATTCAACATCATTCATACATTCAAATCAATTACATTGTTGTTTATATACTTCTGTTATTTACACTAATATGTAATACATTTCTTAAACTTTTAAAATATACTGCTTTCACTCAGCATTCACTCACATAATTTGCAATTATTCCAGTACACCCACTACTGGTCATACATACTATACAAGTTGTATGTTTATTTATTATGTTGCCTTTCACACCATTCAAACAACCTTAGTGATGAGGATGAGAAGCAAGAGAAACCTAGGCTTTTCCTTAAATGAACCTAAAAACTGCAAACCTTTAGATACTAATATTTAATGAAAATATCTAGTATCCTCAGACAATAGGAACGATACACAGGAAAAAGGAGGAACATCACTGTAAGGCGTAAAGTAAGCTAATATTGCCAATATGTACATGATGGGTAGTAGTATTATTGGGCAACAATATCCAAGAAAAGAAAACAAGGAACTATCACTGAAATATTATACATTTTAGAAAGCATGTACACCTTATGATAGGGGAATGTCAGCTTGTGCATGTGGTACAATTGGCAGTGTGTGCCAGCAATGTTTTACAGAACTCTAAGCTGATTTTAAGTTAAATTATGAAAAAATGAACCAATGTTAAGCACTCATATTGCTCCAGTTACCAATTACTGGAAGGGTACTTTTTTTTTTTTAACCTGTCCCCATTTTTGGATGCTTATACTGTTGAAGTTTATACCTTATTTTGTATATAGTTAGGTGTGAAGAGAGTGGTAAACCAAGTGTGTCATCAACCAAGAAGAGGGCAAGCTTCAGTCAAATGACTGAGGCAACTAAGAAACTTAAGGTATAGCCTTATGAACAAGGCAAAGATTGTCATTGCCAGTGGTTGCAATGTTTTACTAACATTTCATAAGACAATAGAAGAATGCTTTTTCAAGACTAATTTGCTTACATCTAAAATCAACATGGTAGCCCCTTATCAGGTCCAATGATGATTGCACCACTTGCTCAAAGGAGATCTAGGAAAGCCAAATTTGAAGCGAAATTTCATAATCGACCTATAGGTATCAGGTTAGAATACCAGTAGATGGGAATATGGTGGAAAAATATGTGTATTACAAGGCTTTTATGTCCATTTTAGGCATTTCTAGGGAACAGAAACTTTACAGAGAAATCTTAAGACTGATAGATCACAGATTGTCAGATGGAGAAAGCATAGAAATTGGCCGAAAAACATTCACATTCAATATTTTGTTCTGCTGAGTATCACATAACATCCTTTAAAAGTAGACAGAACATTTACATGATTGTAGGCTTTCACTGCTGGTGGTAGTAAAATATAACATGTTTTTGGACTTGTAGGCTTAAGCTATATTTCTGATCTTTTCCCCAAAGATATAATAGGCTCATTCAAACACTGCCTCATGACGACCTACTTCCAGTGGAATGGTGAATTTTGAACAGCTTGACAGAGCTGCTATGGGCAATCCTTTGGGACTGTAATAGCCAGTTACTTTATGGAGCATTTTGAGACTGCTGCGCTAGAAACTGCGGTGAAAAAACCGACTTGGTACCAATATATCAATGTCTTTACAATATGACCTCATGGGAGCGTAGATATTCACTCTTTTTTATTGCATTTTAATAGCATCAATTCAAAGATCCAACTTACTAGTGAGATTGAACATGACAGTAAACTCCCATTTCTAGATATCTTGGTCAGCAAAGAAGCACAAGGTAACTCATCCACTCTTGTTTACAGAAAGCTGTTAAGCACCGATCAATAGTTGCACAAAAACCAGGTGTTATTAAAACCTTAGATGAACATGCCAAAAGTATCAGTGAGCCATAACACTTAGAAAGTGAACTAAGACATATTGAGCAAGCTTTCACCCACAATGGCTCTAAAAAGGTATTTGCATATGCAATTCATTTTAAGAAATCTCATAAGGAAAACCTAAATCGACCTGACCCCTGGCTTAAGGTTTTCTGCCATATATTACAGGCGCCACTGACAGAATAGGTAAGATATTAGATAAACAGCAAATTATAACAATATTTCTCCTCACACATAATTAAAACAGATCCATAAATCAGCCAAAGATCCATTAGACCTCTCTACAGCTGGTGTTTACAAGGTACCATGCACATGCAGCCAATCTTATATAGGTACAACAAAAAAAAGCAGCACAAAAACCCACATTGCCGAACATAAAAGATGTCACCTCGGACACAGATAAATCTGTCACTGCAGAACATGCTCTCGTGTTAGACCTACACGATATTATGTTTGATAAAAGAAGTACTTGCAAACACTAAACAGTACTATAGAATGTTCAGAGAAACCATAGAAATACACAAACATCCCAATAATTTCAATAGAGGAGAAGGATTTAAGATAAATCAGGCTTGGATTCCTGACTCACAGCACATTAGCATCATTCAATACAACAGCCAATCCTAACAGAGTAGTCCATAGCCCTCCCATCACTCCAACAGTATAAATTACTGTCCACTGCCATATGAATTTGCAATTGTCAGTCGTTCTTGCCACTCTTCTCTTTTAAGGATGTTCTCCACAGCTGAGGATGAAACGTCAAGTTTTAATAATTTTATTGTTTGACCATGGCCTACAAGCCCGGAAAACATGTTATATTTCTGTAAGAGCATTCAGTCTACATAAATCACTGAAAGTTTACTTGCATGACAGCATATCAGTTACGAAAATGCATTCTACATTGTTTGGAAAAATAGGCCTGTCATATAAAAGCTATGGGAAAATATTCTGCAAAAAATTAAACATCAGTTTTGGATAACATCAAACAGATACATGCAGTAGGTGTGATACACAGCTAACAACAGGTGCAGATGCTCAACATAGATTCTGTAGAGAGTAAGGAAATTGAATCTCAATTACATAATTTAGGCACCAATATCAAACTACATTACAAAAAAACTGAAATATTTTATACATGTAAATGACTTGTATGACTTGCTTGCTTCAAAGAAGAACTTTGATAGGGATGCAATAGTAATGGATTTTCAAAAGCATTTATGCATACCTAATTTATCCACTAATGAACCTACTACCATACAATTTCATTGCTCTCCTTCAACATACATGTTTTGGATAATGGACATTATGTTTGCTATACATACCCAGAGACAGCTGCATGTAAAGCAGCAAATATAGTGCATGTTACATAATTTTATATTTTGTAACATGACAATCTTCTAAGATTCTGCAAGTGGACAAAACAAAACCTGGAGAGTTTTCTGGTTTCTCCATTTGGTAGTTCGTGTCAAATGCCTAGTTTATGTGAAAAGGTATTTCTAATTTGTGGGCACTTTTAGATTAGTGTGTGTTATAATGGCACAAATTAATCAGTTTCCAGTTGAAACTCCAAAAGACTGATTGGATCATTTTAGAACTGCCCAAAACAAACCCTCACCTTTCCATATTACAGAGTTGATCAAGCAATGATTTTACCCCTTTGTACCAAAAACTATGGCCATTGAAAACAAGGTGACTAATCATGTGCATAGAGCACCCATGATTCACAGAATACATAAACACTCACAATGACCACTTCAAGAAACCTGTTGTAAATGCTCAATAACAACTTTAAACCTGCCAGCACATCAGTCAACAAGCTTGTTCTTCCAGAGATTATATGAAGCTAATTAGAATAGTTATATTAAGTTGCTCTTCATTCACTGATGTGAATAAAATGTTTTTTCATCTTATTTTCCTTTGCAGGTCTACATGCAACCTCCAAGAGAAGATTTGCTCATTTGCAAGTCCTCAGATCATTTTGAGGTCCAGAAGGAATATATTTTATTGAAAGCCCATCTTACCCACTTCTAGGAGCTTGATGATGTAATAAAGAGTTGAAATAATAATAATTCTGAGGTTATGATACCACTGACATTCCCCTTATGTTTTGTAACAAATGTCTCAGTATATTTTCTATTTTTTTATTACTTATGGAAACTGTTTCAACACTTCCAGTGCTATATAGCTAAAATGCCAAGAAACGTCTACTCTGGACATTATTAAAGATTTAAACTTGCAGATTTGCTTCTCAGAATGACGAAAAGTATGACATTCCCCTTTTTACTGTACACTCTTCACTGGTGTAAGCCTGCAATTTTCTAACAATCTGCATCTTTTATTATAACTTCATGCACTAGTTCAGTGGTTACCAAATTGGTGGGCCTGAAGTATTTACACATGGGGAGGGGTGACAACTTACTCAGAAATTAGTAACTGGCACTGTAAACAATCAGATAATTTGAATTACATTAGAAATTTATATTCATTTTAATTAAACATTAATTTATCCATGAAATACTCAGAACTTGTTCTTTTATTTGTCTTTTAATGCATTTCCTTGTTTGGCTTTTACACCAGTAATGCAAGGGACCCTGTTAACTTGCTTTGGTATTAAAGGCTGCAATATGAATACTATGTTATTCCAGATGTTATAAGTAAGAATTTCACAATAGTTTTTCCACCTTGTAGCATTTTGGTGAGAATATGATTAAAAACAAATGGCTACTAAAACAAGAATTTTTTAAAATTCATTATGTAAAAGTAATTAAGTAATTTAGTTACACGCTCCTTTAAATTTTCTTCAGACCAGCATTTTGGATTTGAGGCAACAGCTTCATACTGACGATTACTGATGTATGATTTATTGTATCTATGTCAAATCACATTTTTGTTTCAGCATATATCTTGTAGTTTTTTTCTAAATTAGTGACAGTAATACAGAAAATGTTGAAACCCTTTAATTTGCCTAAGGTGAGTCAGAATTAGTTACACTAACATACTTACGTTTACTCACTTGACATGTTTCAGGAAACGGTTTGTTCCCATCATCAGAACGTATCTGACCCTTTAATTTATTTTGTATTATTCTAAAATATAACCATTAATAACTGTAGGGAGGGGGGGGGGCATAGGAACTACAGAGATTATAATGGGGTGTTTAGCTGATCAGTTTGGGAACCACTGCACTCATTTGATATTGCATTTTCCAACCACAATGCAGACTGTTGAAACCCTTTAATTTGCTTAAGGCGAGTCAGAATTAGTTACACTAACATCACTTATGTTTACTCACTTGACATGTTTCGGGTAAAGGATATCAATAAATTTATGACTAATCAATACAAACTACTGATAGCACAAAGGAGACATTGCCTTTAACATAAGGTTAAGATTTTAGCAGTCAACTAGTCCACAAGAAAGTACATAAGGCAAAAATAAATAAGCAATCAGAGATCAGCAGCCTCTCCTCAATTACAGAAGAAAATAAGGCTTTCAAACAACTCACATACCACCCCACAACATTCAACAAATTCAAAAAAATTTTCAAAAAGTGTAACATCTTCATCACCAAAGAACAATCATTCTATAAAATATCTAATACAGTGAAATCTCAGAGTAATATACCTCACTATTATTTCACTTTTGGTATAGATCTTAAATCACACACTTAAGTCCCATAAAATATATTGAAAAGAACTTTCATTTTCATGTACCTGTTAATTATGAACATTTCAAAATGATGTATCCCAGTTTTATAAAATATGTTTTCTTTGATAGTGTTTCATCTACTATTGGACAAAAATGTCATTACATATTGTACATTAATAAACTTTTGCTTCAACTTCAAATTGTTGTCCAAAAACAAACTGCACAGTAACTGCCGCATTAAATTCTTTGTTCTCCGAGCAACACATTTACATCTATCAAAAGTAACAAATGCACAGGCACTTTTTGAGGTTGGCAACCTGATATTTTATCACAGTAACAGGAAAATGGCTATACATAATATATTTCCATTTCTAGCTTGAGCTTACTTGTGTTTACAATTGTTTGAATTGAAGGCTTCGTTTTCATGCAGTTTATTTGTTAAACATAGCAAGATAGGTAAAGTTATTAAAGTTTGCATATTGCATTTTTGTTGATCAGTGACAAAAAGTTGTTTGTTAACCTGTACAACATAACAGAGATGAAGAAAAGGAAGCAGTTTTCTATAGAACATAAAGTTGAGCTAATAAAGAAGATAGAAAATGGAATGAAGCAGATCAAAGTAGCAGTGTGTATAACATCAAACCCACCGCTCTTTTGACAATACTTTGTGGAAAAGAGAAAATACTTCAGCCCAAAGGTATAACTGTTTCTGGACCTATGGTCCAAGCAAAAGCACAGGATTTTGCAATTTTATTGGATGTAAAAAACTTTCAAGTGCTGGTTGGCTTTTTTTCATTTTCGAGAGAGATACAGCATTTCCTGGAAGACCATCAGTGGAGATGCAAGAGATGTCGATATAGAAGTTGCTTGGGTATGGAAGGAAACTTATTTAAAGGATATTATCGTAAATTAAAGCCAGAAGACATTTTCAACACAGATAAAACTGCTTTATATATATATATATATATATATATATATATATATATATATATATATATATATATATATATATGTGTGTGTGTGTGTGTGTATAAAATGCTGCCAAATAAGACAATGGGTTACAAGGGCGAGATCTGTGTTGGTAGTAAGCAATCCTGATGGCAATATTCTGTTGCAGTGCCACAGGTACAGGGAAGCTGAAGTCATTCATAATAGGACACTTTGCTAAGCCAAGGTGTTTTAAAGGTGTTGCATCTCTGCCTGTGAAATATATAGCCAACAGCAAAGCTTGGATGACAAAATGACTGTTCACAGACTGGCTCAATGAGGTGGGTAAAGAGATGGGCAGAGATAAGAAGAAAATTCTCCTCATAATAGACAACTGCTCTGTGCATAAAGTGGACTGCAGGTTAGAAAGTATCAGGCTTGAATTCCTACCTCCTAATTGCACATCGATGCAACAGCCACTAGACCAGGGGAATTATCTAGAATGTCAAGGTGCACATTTGCAAATATCTGGTGAAATGTGTACTTATAAATATAAAACTTAAGGTGCCTACCAACATCAAGATTGTGTAGGGCAGAGGTGGCAAAAACGCAGGCGCAGTTCCCTCTCTGCAACCGTCTGTTTGATTTTCACATGCTACTGAGTGATGCAGTGCGTGTTGCATATTTGGTGACTCACGGAAGGAAGTCGTTTTCTCCACCCTTGGTGTAGGGTATCCAGATAATAGCAGGGGTCTGGTGGAATGTGAAAGCAACTACAGTTGTGAATGGTTGGGGAAAAGTTGGCATTCTGAATTTTCAGGCAGTTACAACACCAGATGACATCTATGAAGTCTTGTGAGTTTTGGGAAGAACTTGCAAAGGAGCTGAAACTGCCATCTTTAATTACCTTTGAAGAATATATCTGTAGATGCTAAGGCAGAGACAACAAATCACCCTATAGAGAAGGAAATAGTGAAGTCTTTAAGTGTAGCAGTCTATCAAGATGACAGTGAAGAGGAAAAAGTTGACACTGCAGCTGAAACTGTATCTTCCATTGATGCAATGAAGCATCTACAGCAGTAGAGGCAATATGTGGAGAAAACTGAAAGGTGCCAATTAGTAAAGTAGAAAATGTCATCTGATTTAGTGATGTATTTTATGCACATATATGTACTGTAGATACATATGAATGTGTAAGAAAGAGTGAGAGTGTGTGCGCATGCTTGGGAAAGTATACACATCTGGAAGAACAAAGACTATGAACTTTGAAATCCCACCTGGTGATGTCCTACTAAAACTATTGAAAACCAATGAAAAATCTGGCTATAATGTTAACATATTGTTTTCACTGAAAGTTTAAGAGCATCATATTTGTAATTAGTAACCAATCAGACAGCCGATCACTAATTTTGTTGTCTGATGTATGTTATACATAAGAGAGTAGACAAGTCAGATTTCATTAACTCAGCTGGAAAGATATGTTGAGCATTTTAGTCTCTGCAGTATATAATACCCTGCACAGTTACCTTAATTTTTAATCATCTCAGAGGTAAACAGCATTTTCAGCATTAATTCCTTTACTGTAAGTGAATTAAGGGGCAGAAATGTAGGACTAGAAAACAAAATGTATGTACTTATTTTTAATAGAAAATTTTCTTCTCCACATGCTACAGAACTCTAAGAAAACAGAAGAGAATGTCATCAAGCATAGCTAAGCAACATTGCTTAAAAACCATAATTATTAATCAGTCCTCATCATAAATTAAATATCTACTAATTTATTCCCACACCAATATTAAAGATGGCCATAATGCAGTGGCAAAGTTGAAGGATAGTCTATGAGCCTTATAATACCCATTGCATTTTCAAGGAATAAACCCATTTGCATTTTTCTATTTTTTTACTAGTATAGGTAAATGAAATCTCTAGTATGCAGCATTATGACCTCTAGTTACAAAGCGATAGATGTTACCTTCTCAGCACAGGGCCCAGGCTGAGGGGCTTCAAATAGGCTTGCAACTCCATGGTTGCACTCTGGAAAAACCATGTGCACATGCTCTAAGCAGAACCAATGTGTGCGATCACTAAATTCAATGACTCTGCACAGAGCCTAGGCTCTAATAGTGTGTGAGAAATTCTAGCATAAGTCAGGTGATTTTTTCAATGCTTGTGTGTTTGTAAGTATAGAAACATGGACAGTGTAGTAATCTAAATATGAGGGTCATTCTGAAAGTTTTGAGAATGAACACAACATTTTAAAAATTTAGATTTGGCCATTGCATTATTTTCTAATAATCTGTGATGACTTCGTGTAATAGTAATTCCTGAAGCTAAAAGCTCAATTGTACTTCCATCTCATCCTTTCAAATCACTTTTCAAATGTTGAATGCCATTCTTCTTTGGAGAAGTACAAATACATTCTTCATAAGCAGCTACTGCAGCTTCAGATGATTCAAAACATTGATCTTGAATTTTTTTCTTTGATTTTGGGGAATAGAAAAAAGTCGCATGGGGCCAAATCTGGACTGTAGAGAGGATGGGACAAATATTTTACTCTTAACTCCTGCAAAAATTGGGTTGAGTGTGGACAGAGGTGTTTTGGTGCAACAAAATTCCATGCAGAGCAGCCTTAGATGCTTTGTTCTCAGTTCATTGATGACTTGTAGCAGACATTTTGTGGTGTACCATCTCGAGCGGAATTGTCACAATATGGCCACTAGCTCAGAAGAACAAACAAATTGTTTTCCTGCCAACACTTCTTGCTTGCCTCACTTTTGTTGGGGGATCCTCTCCTGGGAAGACCCAGACCAATGACTGTCATTTAGTTTCTGGATTATACTGGTATATCCAGCTTTCATCATCTGTCACAATGTTAAATATGCTTTTGGAAATTCCCTCATCAAATTTGAGTACTATTTCTTGACACCATAGCCTGTTTCTGCTCAATTATGGAGTGATGGGGAATTCAATGACTGCACAGCTTCCTGATGTAATTTTTTCTTTAACGATAGTGTACAATGCTGCTGATCCAATATTCAGGGCTTCTTGAATCTGATATGTGCAACAATGTTCTTCCCGCAAAATGTTTGCTCTTTTATCAAATTTTCATCTGTTGTTCCTGTGTCCAGCTGTCTTGCGCAGTCTTCATGTTTGAGGAGATCCCTTCCTCTTCTAAACTCTGTAAACCATCGATAAATCATGGATTGCCAAGGGCAAAGATCCCGAAATGCCCTATGCAGTCTTTCAAGGCATTCTCTCCCCCCTAAAATGACTTTGAAGCCATAGAAAATCATACCATGGAAATGCTCTTGCTCGAGATCCCTCTTAACATATAGCACAGCAACTCCTGCATGTACATACACAGAAATGCTGATGCTCTACATTGTTGGAAAACACCCAGGCTTGCATATGTTATTCTCTGAACTTCAATCTAAAGCTAGGAAGATTGGCTTTGGCTTACCACAACTCATTGGGTAATATGAATAAAACGGAGAGTTTGCTTTTTGCTCCAATTCTGGAGAGATTGCTCACATTCATATCAATAAAGTTTACTCCTTCCGCGAGCAATATTCCCCTCCAACGGATGTTGCTCCGTGACCTTGGGTTGGCAGCAGTATTCTCCACTTCCGTATCAATAAGAATTATAAGTTACTCCTCTGTGGGGGAAGTTGCTCTTGAATATTGGAGCTATATCAGTAGGTGACTCCTGCTTGATAGAGCAACAAGTTTTAAATAGGATGACTGAGTACATGATGGTTGTTCGTGGCATAAAAGTGTATAAGTCCCGCCGAGATGCATTATTATTTCACTATAAGCAACTTTACCGATTTGAAAAGGAAAATGTGAGATGGTTAGCGGAACATTTCCTTGAAGAAGATGGCAATGAAACAAGAGGAGGAGCGTTATCCAAGGAAGTAAAGACGAGAATTTTTTGCGTTATATAGGAGATCCTGGATTTCAAACTGGTGTGGCTGAAGATGTTGGTGTGAGTCAGAGTACAGTGTCCCTTACAATTTATAGTGTTATGGATGCTATATTAAAAAAGCACATATTTGGATAAGGTTCCCTAAAACTGCCCATGAACTTGAAACTGCAAAAGCTGAATGGAAGGAGCATTGCACGTTCCCTGCTGCAATAGGGGCTGTTGATTGCACCCATGTTGTGATTAAGAAACCCAGTATACATGGAGATGACTATATTAATAATCGAAAAAGCATTCCCAGTATTAATATACAGGCTACATGTGATTCTAAAGAAATGTTTACCAGTGTTGATGCTACTGGCCTGGATCAGTACATGATTCACGTATATGGGCAAATTCAGATGCCTGTAGGGTTATGTGTAAAAATCTTGCAAATGCCTTAATTCTTGGTGATGTTGGATATGCAATTGCTCCGTGGCTCATGACACCCTATCACAATGTACTTACCCCAGAACAGAGATCTTACAATAAGTGCTTGATTAAAGAACGTGTCATAGTAGAAAGGTGCTTTGGTCAAGTGAAACAACATTTTCCTATTCTCCAAGGCAAAATAAGACTAGCAACAGAAAAGATTCCCTCCATTATTGTCTGCTGTTTTGTCCTGCATAATATGGCTAAACATCTAAGTGACAAAGATTTCGAAATTGAAGTAAACAATAATCAGGAAGACGCTTGGGAAGGGGAAGCTGTAGGATGTATCAGAGAAAGAGGGCAGCGAAGAAGAAACGAGATAGCTGAGATTATACATGGCGTCCAAAATTAAGTGAGTAATATATGGATTTGTAAATACATTGCACATTTTAGCTTTAAAATTATTTTGGTCTTTTACTATAGCAATAATTTTAAAAGCTGTATTTCTTTTGTGTATTTTGTAGGCAAATATTACCACGCTGGGCTTTCAAACAACTTATTTATAAACAATCACTTTTTTTGTTTAAAAAAGTACTTGTGCGACAATTTCTTCCAGATTGAATTTAAAATTTGCATATAGTGCAAACATATGTACTTGTCTATACATTTTATTTAAAAGTTTCTCAAGACCGTGTTAGTGTGGTGGTAACATGCCTACTTCCCATTTGAGAGGCCCCAAGTTCGAATCTCGGTAACGTGGGTTGTCTAGATAAGGTTTTATGTCACAACCAAATTTTACCTTATACATTTTCATTATTTCTTTTAAAGCCATTGCCTTTTTTTGCCTCATTTCCTGTAAGTGGGATTTTTCTAAAACCACGGGATGTTCTTTTAGGATTTCGACGAAACCCGCTTGAGATTCAACCTCACGTTCTTCTTCGGAAATGCTCATCGTAATGATTAACACCTAAATTTTTGTCCTCTCACTGCATGGTCACCCTGGCTGTATCGGTTGTTTGTTTATGCAGCTGCGAGGTGGCGATAAGAGAAGCAGAGTAAATTGCTATCACTATGGAGAAAATGCTCTGCACACGTAAACAGTTTTTATTGATACGAAACAGAGATTTTGCTCTCGAGAGATTTTCTCCTGAGAGATTGCTCAGTTTTATCGATATCACCCATTGTTGCCAATTCTGAAAACTTTCAGAGTGCCCCTAAGTAGTGTATTTAAAAATGCCATTTTCTTCATTGTCCTGTGAAGAGAAATGTGCAGTGAAAGAGAGAAGACCAAAACCCCATCTCTATATTGAACAGTTCTATTATCAGTGGTATCAGCAGTATGAATGGTTAACAGCGAATGTAATGACTGGCACAATGCATTATTACATTTGTTTTCTGTTTGGTGGTGATAGTAAAGACTGGAGTGAATCTGGCATTACATGTGTTAAAAATTGTCATCGCAAAGCCCGAAAATGTGATGTAGATCAGCAAAGTAGACATGAAACTAATCTGTTTACTTATAATGCTGCTTCATTGATGGCAGGTTGTTGTGGTGGTGCTAATGCAATATTCATTCACTGTTATGCTCACAGACTTAACCTGGTGTTTTATTGGGTGTCAAAACGATTAAGAATGTCCATCTCTTAGTTTATGATCTGACAGCCTTTAAAAAATTTTTCATAAAATCTTCAAAAAGATTTGCACTTTTAAAAGAAGCAGGTTTAAAACTCCAAGCAAGCACTACAAGTTTGAAGTACCACTCTAGAGCTACAGCAATTGTAACTGCTCACTTTCAGGAATTAAGAAGAGCTTGTCTCATATTACTAAAAATGATGACTCAGATGGAGATTCCTATAATGATGCCATTGGTCTGTTAAGAAGATTAGAAGATCAAACTTTCATTTTTTGTTGTTGTAACTTTATCAGAAAATATTAGTTTACATTGTCCACTTAGGCCCAATTTCACAGCTTAAGCTATAGTGGAGTTTTAGAATGCATAGTTCAAGTGATAAGATGAGCTTATACGTGGCTTGGCTTAAACAGTACTGAACTGTGGTTTAAGTTAAGGAGTCACCATGTTATCTGAAGGTGATATTAGTGATGAGGAAATGCATACAACTTTAACCAATAAACACAACAGCTGATTTAAAATATGTCAAAACCATTTTCACATACAGAATCACCGAGAATTCTATGAAATATTTCGATTAAGTAAACAGTCATCAATAATGTACCAGAAATTATTAATGATACAATTAAACATAAAACCGACTGATAAGAAGCAAAACTTAATTTGGCATGCCCTTAATTTTAAATTTATACTTCATACTTTTATTATATACATTGTTGCACTCATTGAAGTCACATCTACATATAACTTACTGCTTTATATTTCAGTAATAAAGCTCTCTCATCAGAAACAACATTTCTCGTAACATTGAGGTTATATGCAAGTGAAAGCATGCTAATTGCAGCTGCAGATTTTCCAGCTCTCAAAACTTGCAACATGCAGATACATAAAAATTGTTTCACACATTTTAATCCAACCTTCACAGTTTTTCCCCATGTTTGGTTTCTCTTACTCCATAGAAATTTGTTCATTTGCTTGCACTCTATTACATGCTTATGCTGCTTCAGGATTTCTAGAAGAATGTTGACTTCTTGAGTAGTAAAAGTTCTACATTTTGGCTCTGATTTTTTGGTAATTTTAACTTTAATGTTGCTAGATAATCTACAAAAGCTTAATTTAGGAACAGAGCCACCATAAACAAACAATGGGAATTCACTCGATGTGCATGCATTACCAATTTTACTGTTCTGTGGAATTATTCACCTCAGTAAAGCCAAACCTGGCTGCCCTACTGTGAAACTTGCAAAGCTTAAACTGTGAAACCAGCCCTTAGTGTACTGCAGGCAAAATGTACTTCAAACATCAGCATTTGCAGCCATGAAATAAAACTTGCTGTAACAAATCCCTTAGAAATTGGGAAACTGTTGAGGATTGCATTAAAGATGCCAAGATACTGAACAATCAAGCAGGATCAGGGTAATTTATGACATTAAAAGCCCAGCTTTTGAAATCATTGATATGATATGACACAATGAAATCAAGATTTGAAGATATTGAAAACTTTAGTTTTGTTGAGTTATTCAATGGAAAACAATTCCCTGCTTATAAATCAGTGTTTTTGACACTTAACTGGAGTACACTTATATAAAGTATCCATACTTTGACAGTAAACAGTTTCAAAATGAACTACAAATGTATATTCTGATCAAACAGAGCACCTACCTGCAGGTTTGTTGCTGGCATATTTTTGGAACAATGTCCAAAAAAAATCCCTATCAAGAAACAGTACAGGCTCATAAGACTGATTCTTACCTTCCCTGTAAATAATGCTTGAGTGAACGAAGTATGAGTGCATTGAAAAGGCTTAAGGCATTTTTACTTTTTCTACTATGTATAGTAAGTAGGGGAAGTATTGCATTCCACCCAAAAATTCGATACCAAGATTTCACTGGAAATACAGGTGCCCTGAATCCAAATAAAGCATTTTGGAAACGTGTATGTGTGTATGCCTGTCTGTGAACAGCATAACTCAAAAACAAAAAGTTGGATAAATACCAAACTTGGTATTCGACACAAAGATTTTCTTGTAAATACCCCGCTCCAGACAACCCTTTACATGGAGCATTTTTCGAAAATTTTGATTTTCTCAAAATGACTAACATTTTGTTTCAAATATCATATGTTTAAGATATTTCCATGGCAAATGAAATGTATATCTTGAATTTTCTGGGAATGTCCCCAAAAGTCCTCTTCATTCTGAATGACTTTTGCATAACTAGTAAACTGTATGAGAGAAATAAAATTTTACTATACAAAAAATGCAGATTTCGTTAAAACACACAGTATATGTCACATTCTTTTTTTTTTGTCAAGTGAAACATTTCAAAGATATTTCTTGTTATTTGTTTGATTTTTCCAATCTTATACTTTTTCTCAAATGGTCATTATTAGTTTTTTTTTTAATGTTTTTTTGTTATGACCTGGACATGCAAAGAGAATGAAATGCTCTACATAGCAACCAGCTCTTAAAAGATTTGACTATCACTTAAAGCCTACCATATTCCCCTTGCACCTACAAGAAAATTGGCAATAAGATAGTTTCTGCAAATGTTTATCTTGATTAACATGAAATAGATGAAGAATAAGCGTTTGTAAAAATAGTTTGTATAAGAGTAGAGAAAGTCATGTGAGAGCAACACATCAGATTTTTAAGGAATGCTATGTCAGATTCTAGAGTGAGCAATTTGAGTAATCTGGGTATAGAGAAGAGTTTGTTGAACAATCTTTCCAGGGATACAGCTTCAAGGAACACATTGACATCTTTGCAGAGTGAAAAGCACAATAACTGGAGTTTATCTACAAAAAACTGTAAGGTTTAGAAATACCCAGCTGCATGAACATAGCTTTGCCACTGCATAATAGCTTGTATTTGAGGAAATACAGTAATGTTAAAAAGTAAACCCACATTCATGTCTTTACCCCTTCTTTCATTCATTATTTTGAAAAATTACTCAACAAAGAGAGGCATCAAGCATAACTGTCTTCTTCATCAACCACAACAATGCAGGAGTTGCATCCCTGATCTCATGCAACAGTTGTGTTTGTAACACAACCAGCTGGCTACCCACTTGATGTGTCCAATAGTGAATGTACATTGTACCAAACCACTTTAACGGATGAATAAACTAACTAACTAACTCATCTATGTCCTCAAAGCACCACCACTATGTATGACAGGATTTCAAGCTGTTTGGAATATTTTATACTATGGTTACTGTATGAAAACTTAGTAATCTTCTTAATGCTTGTTTTTTATGAGAAAAATTGGATGTTTGACCCACAACTTTCTCTACCAATTCCTGTGCCACACTATAGATGTATAACTGGAAAAAGCTCAACATCAAACAGAAGTATTCAAGAAATGGCTAATGCTACATAGAAAATTGCTAACACAAACTCTGCAGTTTAATGTATTTGTTACATTCACTTATGAACAGTATCTAACAATAATACATTTGGAAAGTTAGTTGGATGTTGCAACATAGAAGAAGGCTAATCAAATCAACAAATGCATTCTTGTAAACTACCCTATGGCTTATAAAGCGCTTTTCCTTCATACTGTGGCCACTGCATGACTGCTCACGTGCCGACTACTGTAGTTCAGACTCCTGCCAAAACAGTTATAATATCCCTGCAACCACCTCATGTTCTCATATTTGCAGCTACAATTACAATGATAATAAGCACATATCTTATCATAAGAGATGTTGGAAAGGTTGTCCTCTGTCCACACATTTCTGGCATCTTCTCAGGAAATTTTCATTTACACTGGAGAGTTCAATATCCAAAACTGAAAGAATTTCTCACTTGAATGTTTTCTTGAATTCTTTCAGTGTATGTTGCATACTCCTTATTTTCAAGTTTCCCCATAAATAAAAATCACAAAGTCAAACCAGGGGATCCTGAGGGCCATAATTTTTTACTAATTACACTATCTTCAAAAATTGCAAGAATTAAATTTAATGTCTCATCAGCTGCAAGCATGGTAGCAAAGCCTTGTTGGAAAAATCCAGACTGATATTCAACATCAGTCAGCTGTTCAAAACATGGTGTAAGTCATTGCTGTACATCTCTGCATTTATTGTTTGTTCAAAAAATATAAGCCAGGGATGGTGTTGAAGGAGAAATAGTCTTGCCTGGACTTCCCCCACCATTACATCCCAGCCTCTCTAATATAACAAGTAATGCCACAACGAATGGGGTCTGTGATGGACAGTCAATAGCATGTAACAATCGTAATAATGTTGACAAACTATGTGTTTATTTTCATTATGTGACTATAAAACAATATGAATACTACAGCATATCAATCACATTTTTTTCGGGTTTTGATTTGGAGATCTTTCCAGCTACAAGCCTGTCAATACTAGGTTGTAATTTAATAAAACATTTAAACACAATGTGGCAACTAAGTTAGAATTAATTATTTTCAATCTATTTTTGTCCTTAATATTATTCATAACTGAGAAGAACTGCTCACTGATATAAGTTCCTCCAAACATTGCTAACATATGGGAGGCCAGATTTTTCAGATTAGGACATAAAGTTGTATCCACTGGTTTCCATAATTCCATCCCTAGTTTCCCACTGCTGCACATCCGTGCATTATTCTGCATGTCAATGATGTCCAGCTGACAGTTAAGTGAAGGTTCTTCTGGTTTGACTGAAAATGGATTTTCAGATATTAACATTTCCACTCATATCATTCAGGTCATGAAATCTGTTTTCAAACTCCAACAAAAAAAATTCCTGAACATGTTGGTATTTTGTAATAACACAACTCTTTTGGCTTAATGATGACTGCAGACGTAGAAAATGATGCAATTCTGGCTTTGCAGCTGATGTAACCATAGCTTAAGTTTACAATAAATGATTTAATGGCATCAGCTATATTCACAATGGAATGATTTTTCCCTTGTAGCACAGTATTTAACTGATTTAGATGATCACACAAATCTGTTAAGGCAAGATCAATAATCCACTCGCTATTGGATATTTCAGAGATGGCAATACTGTGTTCTTTTAAGAAGAATTGTAGAACCGGTGAAACATGTTACTCCTGCTTAGCCAGTGAACTTGGCAGTAGTAAGTTAATTCATCACAATCACAACATATGATACGGTAATTTGTATCATAAATTACTTAAAGGTAAATAATGATAATAATATGAATATGTATTTTTATGTGACATTGATTTCAGAGGTTTATTAATTATAATTATTATTGGTAAATAATAATATACGGCTCTACTGAAACTGTCAACAATAACGCAATAATGCAGCAAGGGGGTGAGTTGTTTGTCATTGCCGGGAACCAGGAAGTTACGTAATGTTTCGTGCCTTTTCGGTAAAAAGCTTCTAGAATGTTCCCTAAAAGAAATATGTATTAGTGGTTTTCATTGGATATTAAAATAGACGCTAATGTTGGCGCGTTTTATTAGCCAATGGCAGTTCATTTATAATCTTTAGGCGTATCTTAAGGCAAGCCTATAAATAAGCCAGGCCGAGGTAGCGTGTCCCCCAGTGCAACAAGATTCTCAACACATTACACATCGTCCCCAGTTCTACAAAATTCTAAGTACTCTCCACGTCGGTCTCTCAGTTCATTTATTTCGCCAAGTTACGCGCAGCAGAATTACGAGAATCTAAATTATTATAAAGTTAATTCTACATAAAGTTGAAGTATGCAAGTTAAAAGTGATAAGTAAGAAGTTATTAAAAACAGTTTCAGTTTGGCGAGTATCCAGATTCATATGTAAAAAGTGTTAGTGAACGTGTTCGATAATAAAAGTTATAAAACCAATTTCTTCATCAGTATCATTTCTGGATAAAAGATTCCTTTCCGATTCACACCCTGCAAGAGATACAAGTTCTACCAAGATAAGATGATAGCTAGCCGGAGGACAATATACATAACCTTAAATTCTTTCAGAAACTAATTGATACAAATTGATAACGTCAGAGGGAGCTACGAACCAAACAAAGAATGACATCACAAGAAGGCTTCAACACACGTGATGTAAACAACATTACGTAAAGCAGCAACCGTCGCATATTGGCTTCCAAACGCGGAGCTACAAAAAATGATCTACAACATTAATACCGCAGCATATTGGCTCCCATACGTGGGGCGTTAAAGTTATGTAAACAAACATTTATTTGCAACATACAATATGTAACATTATCACCGCATCACATAGTTCTTGTAAATATTCCTGAAACTATCGATGCCACAGTGAATTGGTCTTAATTAAATTAACAACTTTAACTACAACTGATATTATGTTTTCTAAAGTTGCTAATTTTGCGCATAGTACTTCTCTATGAATAATACAGTGTACCACTTATTGAATTTCTTGATATTGCTATTTCATTCAAAAATCATTAAATTTACCCATTAAACCATGGATGTAACCCTTCATAGAAGGTGTCATCCTCTGTGGTCTAGGGGTACCATGGTATCCTCTAGTTCCCAAGGTTGCAGGTTCAAACCTGGTGGAGGACGATGGATTCTTTTTGGGCGTAAAAATCCTTAGCATGGTTTCCTTCAGAAGGGAAGTAAAGCCAGTGATCCTGTGTCATAGATTTACGGCACATAAAAGAACCTCAAGTCTGATAAAGGGTCCTCTGAGGAAAATTTCTGGACTTTCACGCCCAATGTAGAATGGGATGCTAAGGACCACAGCAGTTAAAGAGCATTAATAAATGAAACTCAATTAATTTCTTTTTTATCATAGAAGGTGCTCCTCCTTGTTACTGATACCAATTTCTCCCATGAGAGCCCATGTTTACAAGCAACATTCTACAATGCTTCAAAAATATCTGCACTTGGCGAGTATCCCTTTATGGGTAATAGATCCAGGAACTCCTCCGTTACATTTAATTCAGTGTCTACTTCTCTAATAATAGTTAATTATGCTGTATGCTTAATATCCCTGCACTCATCTAAGGCTAATGACTACCACATAAGAACTTTTATCATAGAGGTTAATTGGTCTTCTATGTAGAGTTCATTTCTCCTTATCTGGAAACTATTCCGGTTTTTCTTACACTAAGTGTTTAAATTAATTTATCATATTAGGAGAAATCTCCTCTGCTATGGTTACAAGCAAGTGATTTCTAAATTCCCCAACTGAAAAGGGCTTGTTCTTTTCCCTATTAGTTTAGCAACTTTATAGATAGCATACAGAATACTGGGGGGTCGCCACATCTGTTGCTACTATAGAAGGTCTCCTTTAGTTAATGGAGTTTTCTTTGGCATTGTATATTTGACAAACAGTGAATATCATATTGCTCAGAATGGCTATTCCTGAAGTGTCTGTTGATTGTACATTTAGCATTTTAGAACTATTAAACAATATGCTTTTCCTTCATTGAACACGAAAAAGAATTCTTCTTCCCATTCAATTCGAAACTGAGCACTGGATATGTTTACGAAAAGCCAATGAATATTTATCACTGCACGTATCGCACTGACCTACCTGAATGACAAACGCAGGTCCGTGGTTGCCAACCCACCCCTACTTACGTCATGTTGCATGAAAAGGGCGAAAGTAGAAGTATGCACGAGGATGTGCTAAACAGCATATCTGATATAGGCCCTATTATTCTGTATGCATTTACTGCACACCAATTTTTGCATCATGCAAGGGAATCTCATGTGTAAAATCAAGTTTCTCTGTATTCCATTGTTGTTATTTTGTGATGAAACATAGCCATATAAATGGAACCATTTGTCAGAGAAGAATACTAAGCATGGGTGAATTACTCTATAATTTTGCACAATCCAATTACTTAAATTTATCTATGACGATCACATGAAAAATAAAGTGTATGTTACAATCCCCATAAAACATTAGACAAGAAATTCATTCAATTTTGGTATTGAACTCTGAAGCATGAATGCAAATTTCATGAGACAATGCCAGAAATGTGTGGACAGAGAATGGCAACATTTCCAACATCAACCTCTCTTATGATAAGGTATGTGCTTATTATCTTGCAATTGTAACTGTTTCAATAATAATAATAATAATAATAATAATAATAATAATAATAATAATAATAATAATAATAATAATAATAATAGTTTATTGAGCACTAAGTTATTACATGTTTAAATTTCCTTCTCCATTTGGCCCTGGCTACTAAGATGAGCAATCATTGTGAATTACTGTTACATGTTAATACATTTATTAGTTCTTATATTTATTTATATTTACATTATTTTTCCCCTTTTAACTGTCCATATCCATTTATTTTTTATTTTCACTAAGTATTTACCCATATTTTTACAGTTTTTATCTAAAATTGTATGTATATCTTTATTCCTATTCATTCCATACCATAAACTTTCCTTTCTCCAAATCTCTGTTTCTTTGCATTCAATTATAATATGTTGTATATCTTCCCTTCCCCTATATAATGGACATTCACCTTGTGCATAGCCATTTTGCTTCCCTTTTAGCCTTCATACTCCTGCCCTTAACCTATACCTCCTCTTTCTTCTTTATTTGTGTTGTCTACATATTTCTCCCTTTCCCAATGTTTTTTTTATATGATAAAAAAATCAAAGATCTCTTCTCAGTTATATGACTAAATAATTGTTGTATCTCGATGTCAAATCTTCTTCTAATACTCTTCCAAAAACCTTTGTGGTTTGCATCTCTTTTTCTCCAAACATCTCCCATGCCATTATTCTCAAGGTTATTTCTTAGTTCATTTACCCAGCCCGTATTTTTACTTTCTCTACTACGTATAGTAAGTAGGAGAAGTATTGTATTCCACCCAAAAATTCGATACCGAGATTTCACTGGAAATCCATGTTTTCAGACCTCCTGAATCCAGAAAAAGCATTTTTGGAAACATGTCCATGTGTGGGTGTGAACAGCATAACTCAGAAACGAACAGTCGGATAAACACCAAACTTGGTATTTAGGTTCAGTATCTTCCAGAGATGCGACACAAAGGTTTTCAAGAAAATCCCCCACCCAGATTACCCTTTACATGGAACATTTTTCGAAAATTTTAATATTCTCAAAAATGGCTCTAACGATTTTGATTAAAATATTATATATTTAATATATTTTCATGACAAATAAAATGTATATCTTGAATTTCCTGGGAATGTCTCCAAAAGTATTCTTCATTGTGAACGACTTTTACATAACTGGTAAACTATAAGAGATAGACAAAATTTTACTACACAAAAAATGTAGATGGCGTTAAAATACACAATTTATGTCATATACTTTTTTTTTGTTGAGTGAACCATTTTCGAGATATTGCTTGTTATTCCCTTAAATTTTTCAATACTTAATTTCTCAAATGGGAATTTGTTATTCATTTTTTTGTCTTGTACATGCAAAGAGTATTAATCTGAGGCAAAGAGAATGGTGCTGCACCTAGCAACTAGCTATTAAGAGATATGTATATGCTTAAAGGCTACTGTATTTCTATTTGCCCATGCAAATACAAAACAAGGGATACATAGTATGCCTTAAGCGATAGTCAAATATTTTTAGAACTGGTCGCTATGTGTAAAATGTAATTCTCTTTGCATGTCAAAAGATCGTTTCTGCAAATGTTTATCTCGATTAATATGAAATAGATGCAGAATAAGAAATTGTAAAAATAATTTGTACAAGAGTAGAGAAAGTCATGTGAGTGTAACACATCAGAATTTTTAAGCTGGTTTCTTGGTATTTTAGACATTGTTGTAATAAATTATCGTCATCAGAATTCAAGATCCTGTGTCAATATTTCAAGGCTCTCTCCATAATCATTCCTTTTCTTGTTACTCATCTCATTTTGATTTGAGCCATTTTATTTGCTGTAACTGTTGGCAGCCCTAGTACCTCCTTACAAAATATTCTGTGGACCATGTCCACCACTTCCCACCCATTTTCAACCCCCCATATTTCAATCCCATATAACATTCGTGCCTCAACCACTGAATTGTATAATCTTTCCAACCATTTCATCTCCAACTCTGGCATTTTAAATAAAACTGTTTCAATAGGAATCTGAGCTGTGGTTGCTGGTGCACAAGTCACCATGCAGTGGCCGCAGTGTGAAGGAAAAGCACTGTACAATGAGACACTAATTCCATGCAACATTTCCTTAAAGAAGGAAATTTCATTTTGTATCTATAGGACATTCTGAAAAACAACTTTAAAGTTACTGCATAGTGGTTGTAAATGCGTAAATCAATTTGCACACAACAATAATCCGCTATTTGATAGCAAGAACCATGGTTGTAGATTAATTACTACGGGATGAAAATGACTGTACTTGTCAATTAATACCAAACAACAATCTGCTAGTTCATAGCAAGGACTATGGTTGTAGATAAGTTACTTGCCGTTGAAACTGATTATTAATGAACTCCTAAAAGCACTGGTTAACAATTCAGAACTACTTGCTTTCATCTCTCATACAAATTAGATAAAAATAAATCTTTAAGTAGAAAATTCCCTATATGAAATCACAGAGTTAGCATTTAAATAAGAATGTGAAAACAATTACATGATAGTTATTTAACCTTTGTCATACTGCAGTTCTGAGGCTGGCTCCTCGAGCAGGCAGTGAATTGCTTTTTGCTGGTATCTCGCGAGAATGGGAGTGTGCTACAACAATTGAAAGGCACTGAACCCATTCCTCTGCATTCTTTCCATCCTTTGGCTTCAATATAAGTGACTGATCACCAGTAAAAATCTCAAAAGCCTTGGGTATATTTCTTGCTCCTCTGCTTACCTTCACACTGCGAATCTGATTTACTTCTATTGGAGTGACATCCTTATCATCCTTCTGCAATAAAACAAAAACATACAAGTTTTGCACCAAATGAATAAACAAATACTTAACAGTTTATTTTCATTCCATGCAAGGCAAATACAGTTGAACCTCGATCTATCATTCCCAGAACTATTGTTTTCCCACATTCATTATTCCATTTTTGAGGTGCCAGCATTTTTACATTATAATTTATGTAAAAACCCATATGAATTGTTCCTCGAAGTATTGTTTTCCTGCATATTCGTTAAAAAATATCACTCTCAAACAAATTCTATACTCAAACGATCATTTTTCATCTGGAATAATTGCAGCAGAAATTGTAATTTGCAAGTAGTTTTCAATACTTTTGGACCAGCCTATACCATCCAGAGTGAAGAATTCAAATAGCAAGGTTCATGCCCACTTGGTTATGGCGGGAGGCAGATGAAGTGTGCAACAAGGTGATAGAAGCTATGCATGTTTTAAGGAGGGTGGGAGGAGTGAGGTAGAGGGGAAAGAAACAGCTGAAGCAGTGAGTGTGTATGAAACCACAGGAATTTATTTATGCTCATAGACAGAAGCAAGCAACAGAATGTAAAGTTTGTTGTTTGCAGGGAGGGAAAGAAAGAAAAAAAAAATGCAGTAGCTAAGAAACAAATGTCAATTAAAAACTTTTAAAACAAGGTGACAAACATGTAAAATGTTTAACATGTAAAACTGATGCAAAATAGTGTTTGCTTATAGATTTATTTATCTATTTATTTTAGTACATAATCTCTGCCATTCCCATACCTATGATTTTCCTGCAGCTATCATTTGTTCTTTTTATCATCTCCCTCAGTAAAACGATAGAACGAGGTTTGACTGTAGTAAAAAATCCTTAACAACACACTAAAGTGATAATGTTTAAATTTCATTAAATTTTTGTTTCAGATGAGAAAGAAATTTCTCAATGTTCTGTATCACAGGATTTTCAATTGCCCATTAAGAGGAAATGTTTGCCACAAATTATGGAAAATATTGAAAAGCCAGTGTTGGGGACATAATGAAGAGACTATCTGTTCTTTCTAGTAAATAAATAACTTTCACGCCTTTATGAGTGGGTAAAACATCATGTGAAGGGAATTCTTCTATGGAATAACATGAGAATCAAACTTACTTCTTGATCTCCTCAAGATTTGTGTGTTTACAGATAAAACAGCACAAGCAATTTATTCCACCATTTCTGTAAAAAAACTGAATTTTAGCTCACAGGATGCTACCAATGATGTATATAGCACATGATTTACCACCACTGAGTGGCTAGTGACAGTGGCATACCCTTGTGAGCAGATAGATTATGTATTTCAATCTGTAATTAAATTGTTCTTTATTTTGTTATTGGCTTAATTTTCAGCTGTCAAGAAACTTTGCTGTAGCACACCACTTTTGGCCCTCACATCATGACATTACACCCAACATCAATCTGCTGAAATCCACAAGAAACACCGAAGAGCTGGACACCTGGGAGAAGATATACATCTTAAAATACAAGAACGTAATCATGTACTTTGAATTGCTGCCGCCTAACAACCTCTGGAAATTCATCACACCGTCAACAGATGCTTCTACACTCAATGCATATCCACAACATCCTCCAAACAATAACCAAGCAAGCCAGTCACACAAATGCTGAAGATGGGGACAAAACCCGTTCCCAAAACACATACTTAAGAATGTGATGCAGGTCTCAACCACTGACCCATTATTTCAATTGGTTACTAGCTTCTTCTTCATTAGAATTTAAGGTATGTCTTATTCTGTCCGTTTTAATCTGCTCAGAGATTTGGATAATAGGTATAATGCGTTATCCTAAATGTTTACAGACAATCTAAAAAGCAACTAATTCATTAAATTTAAGAGATACTATATCAAGACAAATAGCATAGAATATATTCTCCTATCATAATCATTTCATTTATATTAGCAATTTTTTTCATTCTGCATCAGACTATTAAAACATTGGAAAAAGTGTTCCTTAAATTGGTTCGTTAAACATTTTTCACTGAGCCACATCCAGCTTAACATCTGTTTAAGCACATTGATTACATTGACACTTCAGCAACTTTGCTTATAGCTTTATGGTAACCTGACACATTTATGACGTTTGTGAGGTGCTGGCCTATAGCCAAACAGAAAACAGTATTATAGTCAGGTGTGTCCATTTTTTCTTAACAAAGGCAAGATGTTAAGTATGTGGTAAAACTTTGACCAAAGGGGAGGGTAAAGGGTACCTTCATGGACAACTGGGTAAAGCCAGTGGTCCTGTGTTGTAGATTTATGACACATAAAAGAACTTCAAGCCTGATAAAGAGGCCTCTGAGCAAAATTACCAGTCTTTAATGCCCAATATAGAATGGGACGCTAAGGACCACAGCAGTTAAAGAGCGTCCATAAGTAAAGCTCTATTTAATTTATGGGCAACTGGAAAAGTAATGAGTGCTTTGATTACACAAGTGATGTAAGGAAGGAAATTAAAAACAAAATAACTATATTCTTTTAACAAATGTGTATAATGCAAAATATACTGTAAAGAAAGTCTTCAGGTATACCTGAGTATTTATAACTGTCAATAACTGGACAAAATACAGTAGAATCTCGTTAGTACGTTTTTGCAGGGACCTAAGGATTTGGACGTCATAGGCGGGAAAAACGTGTTAACGAAAATACAAAATCTGCAATTTAAGAACATAGGTAATAAAAATCTAATAATTACTACGTCTCCATGGGCAATTTAAATCGATTTTGAGTACAATTTCATACTGAATACGATCCGCATTTCCATGTTAAATTCAATACGTTTAAATGGATTTGGATACACAAAGCCTGAGAATAAATAATTCAAGCTTTTATTTTGGTCAACTTGGATTTTTTAGGTTATGAATGTTTTTGAGAAAATAAATTGCGAATTGTGGAAGCGGCAATAGTGGTTTTGCTGTGTGTTTTATTATACACGTGATAACACTTTCTGCTAAAAAAGAAAAAATTATGAGCGTGCATCGTGTTACGAGTACAATAGACGATATTATCTTTGGTGTATACAAGACGATTCGAATACGGAGGTGTTTCCATGCAACAAATTTCGTTCCGGTCCTCTTCTGATCCTATTTTCCAAGAGAAAAGTTTTGTTTTAGTATTTTTCCCTTCTTTAAAAGCAGTTTCAATCAATTTAGGTTTGCTAACAATCGTGTTTAAGGTTGACGGAGGAATGTTTAATTTCCGCACTATATCGACATATTTTATATTTAGATTGTGATTACATCAAGGATTTTCAGTTTTTCACCATTGGTTATTTACCTACTACACTTTCTTTTTTTCATTGTAAATGAAAAGTTAAAATACAATCTACGGTTGTTTGGTCATCACTCAGCATTAGAAACTATCGTTAGCGTTTACCGCGTTTACCACGCCAAGGTAAAGCATTCTCTATCCCGCCCACAGAAATCGTGTCACACAAATATTTAAATGCATGTATGTGATTGGCTGCCGATATCCACCCCGCGACCAAGGATTGACCCAAGTAGCAAATGAGTCGTGTTAAACGCCTATTCCCACTGTACCGATCAAGGATTGGCCAAAACAGCAAATGAGGACGTCAAACTTCAAACGTAGTAAGCGGGACCGGGAAAACGCACTAAGCAAACATTATTTATTATATTTGGTGATTTGGTATCGGGACTTTTATAATTCAACGTAATACACGGGAAAACGTCTTAATGAGGAACGTGCTAACGAGATTCCACTGTAATTGAAGGAATCCTGAAAACGGACAATGCAGCAGATAAAAATGTATATTCTATAGAACTATCAGCTTTTAAGTATGTATCATCGTGTGATAGTGAAACAATAAGCGACAGTTTTTCTAGATGCATGAAGTTAATTTGCATGAAGTTCAGATAGTCCTCTTAGCTACTTGCAGTGATGTACATAATGTCACAACGTGACTGAGGAGATCCATATTGTAATTATTATTTTATATTAATTGGCATTATTTTATTAACCTGTCACAAGTTTCTTAATTCATATAGAATCATATTTTATATTCTTAATTCTGCTCAAGTCTTAGTAAATTGTATATATGACAGGTAACAGTGGTTTGCCACTTCCCTTGACATTTCAAAGGGATGTTACTATGCCATCATTTCCTTAGGAGTACGTGTCTTTTTGCATGGCTCTTAGGTGCACCCTGTGGATCACATGATACTTGGAAAGTCCTAATCCTACACATTTTCCAGGGTGTTGGCAGACCATATTTGGTAATAACTGCCACGGTATTAGAATGAACCCCTCTAGGGTATTCAACTCTATATAAGCAAGCCCTCAAGCTCTGCTCATGGGGACTTTGTGTTGTAGCTTGGCCGGGACCACTATGGTACCCGTCGACGGCCGCTGCACGGCCACTCGGATGGTTTCATTTGGCACCACTAGCGGCTTGACAAAGTCGTGTTGAGTATTAGCTCTCCTCATCCATGACGAGACATTTCTCAAGGTAAGCATTATAAAATAAATTGTTAATAATAATCTTAGCTAGTACCATCATCATCCCTGATCTTGTAAACCCTACTATCACACGTAGAAATGTAACTCTTTAGAATATAGTCAGATCGCTCTAGCCAAGCGTTTTAATGATTGTCTCTACCTCTGCAATCCCTCATTTAGCTATTCCCCCAGTGTCACAACTTAGCTCATGACATTTATGGTGGATGCGCCGGCTTCTCTAAAGCATTTTTGAGAAGTATGGTTTGCTCCCGTACCTCTATTTTGATTACTTATAAGATGTTTATGGTGGAGACCGGCTTTTCATAATTCTTTTTTTGAAAAGTATGGTTCGAATCAGTATCTCTCTATCAAAGTTGCTACAATAGACCTGTATCTATGGCTATAGTAGAGCGCCACTTTTTTTTTTTATGAAGTATGGCTTCACATTATTCGGGTGATAATTCTGTTAAGATGGTCAGTATAGACCTCACCACCACCCTCACCCTCAGGTTCTGGCTCCCCCAAAAGTCTTACATCTTTGGCTACGGCATCCATGGCCACCAACCCCCCCCCCCTGTAACAGAGCAATTGCTCATCAAGTCAAAAGTTACATCGTCAGAACCCTTAGCTACACTATTTGTTACATATTTTACAGGAATTCATACGCACAACTTACAATCGAAGAGAAACAGGTACGCACAAAAATGCTAAACAAGATTGCTGTTTCTCCTTATTGGCAGAAAAAGAAGACAGAATTGGAGCATCTTCTTTTGGAAGAAAAAGCTTAGAAATTTGAAATGCTGAACTGCGTATGGTGATTTAATGCATGAAAATGAGCATTTAAAAGAAATTATAAGGGATGTCTTAAACAAAGGCATGCATTAAATAGCATTGCAGAAAGACATCTTCTTAGTTCTTCAATTTAAAGTCTGTACAAAGTACATAGGAAGCCAACATACCAATGTGAATTTTCCCTGACTTAATTGGTTACTGTATTATGAATAGTGTCCCCTGTGCCGTTTAATATTGAGCCTTTGAAAATCATTATTTCCATTATATGTTACATATATTCCAGTATATGGGATAACCTTTAGCGGTGAGATAATACATGCGGAACTGATAATGTTTCCTTAGTTCTTGTTGACAGTATCTTTTCAGGATGTAGCACCACAGTGACATCCCATTTCACATCTGCTTCCTTATCATTTCGTAACACATTTGTATAGTCTTATTTATAACTCCAGAAAGATTAGAATAAGTGTACAATTTCCCTAGACTTTTTTTTCTTCGTAACTTTTGTCTCTTCTCCTTAAATTGTAGTATAGCTAAGTGCAGCAAAATCAGTACCAATAATGATCAACAGGAAAAATCCAATCCTCAATTAACTGTTTTCTTATCTTATCATGTAATGCATGAATGTTGTGCTATAAATTAATAGCTTCATGCTTTTCTTTTGTTAACATTTTTCTGGGAATTTAGCTTTACTTCATAGTTTTTAGGAAAACTCTACCTCTTATATTGTTATATTGCTTTTTAATTTCTATCTCAATCTGATGGTGTTATTTATTTATTTATTTATTTGTGCTAGCAATCTTCCTTAGAATATGGCTATACATCAGCCCAAGCTGTTATCTTGCCATATTCTACCCATATTATAACATAAAAAATGATGATAATAATACAAATAGTAGTAAAAATAATAGTAATGATACCAATAATAATCTTATAGTAATAATATATTATTATTATAATAATAATAATAATAATAATAATAATAATAATAATAATAATAATAATAATAATAATAATAATAATAATAATAATATAATTACATAACTTAACATCACTTGATGAAATTAATTTACATCTCTTTTTATTGTCCATAACCATTTCTTTTTAACTTTGGACAAGTATTCTCCTACCTTTTTACTATCCTTGTTAAAAATCTTGCTTAAAGCTACTTTCCTGTCCCGTTTTAACCATTTCCCATTTATAGCTTCCTTTCTCCAATGCTGTGTACCTTTACAGTCAAAAACGATATGTTCTAAATCTTCTCTTTCCCCACATATTGGGCACTGGTTCTGTGGGAACCCATTTCTTATTCCTATTAATCTCCATACACCTGCTCGTGCCCAGGCAATACTTTCTCTTTGTTCCTTATTTGAGTTATCCACATACTGTTCTCTAGCCCATACATTTTTTATTAATATATATGATTCCAAGGAACTTTTGTTCCCAATGTTGCTAAATAAATTTTGTATCTCCATATCTTCAAACATCTGCCTAGCTTCTTTCCAAAAAACCCTTAGCATTATTTTCCCTCCTTCCCCAGATTTCCCCTAGACCACTATTTTCCAAATTAGTTTGTATACTATAACTCCACCCATTCTTCTTTAAGTTCCTTTCTTGGAATTCCAAACACTGCCTCAACAAGTTCTTCTCTTCTAAATTTAAGTCTGTACCAATATTTAAGAGCTCTCTCCATTATTACCCCTTTCCCCCCCACTCTCTGCATTTCAATTAGAGCAAATTCCTTAACTGTAGCATTTGGCAGGCCTAAAACTTCTCTGCAGAAACTCCTATGTACCATATCTATCTCTTCCCAGCCTCGTTCTACTCCCCATATTTCACTACCATGTAACATTTTTGCTTCAACTACTGTGTTATATATTTTCTCTAGCCATTTAACATTTATATCTGGTATTCTATATTTGCACCCTCTAATCATTGACATTGCCCCTTTCCCCTTTGTCAATACCAGTTTCTTCTGTTTCTCCCATTTTCCACCCCCATCCATTTTAACCCCTAAATATATACAGTCTCTGACCACCTTATATTCTTTCTCTCCATTCTTCCACTTTTCATACTTGCTCAGTTTGGCACCTTTCTTAAACACTATAATTTGCGTCTTCTCTTGATTTACTTTCAAATTCCACTCATCACAGTATTTATTCATTTGCTGTAGGGACTGCTTCAAACCAATCGTTGAAACTGATCCTATCACTAAATCATCAGCGAATAATAACCCAGGGATTGATACCTTATTTATCGTAGGCAACCAATTATTATTCCTTCCTATCTCAGTGAGGATATCATCAATGTACAGATTAAATAACACTGGACTTAATTTACATCCTTGTCGTAGCCCCTTCCTTTGGTTTACTTCTTTTGTCACCAATTCTACTCCTACTTTCACACAAAATGTGGATGGTGTTAACTGTAGCCTGATTATGTCAAATAATACAGCATACAGTCCTGAGTCTACTAAATATATCTTTTTGGATTTATATCCATAACACTAATTTAGGAACAAGTAAAAGTCAAACCAGGATAGGTAATAGTAGCTTGAAATTATAAGTATGTAGTCTTAGTTTCGCTGAAACCACACTGTATGACTTATTTATAACACTCCTGGAGCGTTCTTATGGTTGGTATCTACTTTTTAATTCCTTATATGAATATTAAGTAAGCCTGCAAATTATCTCTTGCTATAAAAATCTGCTTTCAAGATCCACAATTCCAGTGTATAAAAACAATATAATAGACAATGAACGTATGAGATATATATTGTATTAATTGTGTTTTATGTGCATATTAGTGATGATCGTAAGAATAAGTTAACACTATAAGCGTATATAATTACACTCAGAGATTTTGATCTTTAATTATATTTATAATGTTAATTTACAAGCTATCACTATTACTTATATGTGGAATTGTACTGAGAATTATTAGTATAATTTTGTTATTTTTGGTTACACTTTTAATGCGAATATTCGGGCACCACCCAATTTCTGTTTAATTTCTTTGTTCTTTGTTATGATATTATTCTTATATTTCGTATACTCCTATGAATAGTAATAACTTGTTCATTTATGGTTTATGATGTCAATTTATAACTACTTGATTTTTATTGTCTTTTCAAACGTGCGAAAGAATTGCATACCGAACGCCACCACTTAGTTGGCTGAATTTTTCTAAACCGTAATGTTCTTTTCTTGTAAGGATGCATTTATTGGTACATACTTTATCTGAGTAGACTATTACCCGCAAACGCTTAGTTACACTTGTGTGACATTAATACGATTCAATCTCTCATAGTAACCTGTGGCTTTTCAAATAATTTCATAATTCCACTCTATGCATTTATTTCATACAATCTTATAGTGTTACTTATCTTTACATGTCAGTAATACAATGATAATATTTTATTGCAGATTGGTAAAATTTTATCTAGTTTCTTCACTTTGAATTTTTTTTTGTGTTGTACGTTTTTATAAATTTTCTTGGAACTATTTCGTCTCTTTATTTTAATAATGCATCATGGAGATACTCCGTCTTCACCTATCTCATCGCCCGTATGTAAATTCTTTATCGAGTTCGGATTTTTGTCACAAGTATTTTTCCTATGACCTGCCAAATTATGTTACTGGGACTTTTAGCAAGTACTGAATAGCTCGCCGCTTCCTGTTATACTTTGGATTAACCAGCCACTACCAGCTATAAGTAGCTATTCTTATTTTATAAATAATTTCTTTTTGTTTATTACCATAAGTACTTAGGGTTTGTCAGGTATTTCGTAGGGTTATTACTTTTTGTATAGTTTTTTAGGAACACACTGTTCCCCTCCCCCCCTCCAGGGAGACGTTGCGAGATCCTCCTGGGGATTATGTGCATTTTACTAAGTACAGGAGTTCAAGATTTTTGGTTTATAGGTAAATCGCGAGATCCTATGAATCACCTCCAATAGTGCGCATTGAATTTATTTTATTTCCCAATTGCACAGTCCAAAGGTGAATCGTGAGATCTCAGTGGATCGCAATGTGGGATAGTTGTTGTTTTTAGGAAGTTGACGAAGATAACTTCTTTTTCCATATGGATAAATAGGCTGTGTGCCCATATAGACTTGTAGGCTGTATGCCCATATAGATTTGTTGTTATGCATATATAGGCTGTGTGCCCAGGTATTTTGGTTTGGAGACGTCCACCATTATATAGGAGATATTTTAAGTCATTATTTTAATATTTGTGTCCTACGTTCAAGTGGAACTGATAATATACTTTGTAGTTAAGGAGTTACAGATACATGGCTGCGGATATGGCCACTGCAAGCATGTTTCTGTATATTTTAATGAGCCTGGCGACCCCTAATGTATGGAGCAGACGTATTGAAATGCTGCCTATAGAGGTGACGGCAGGTAGCGACTTCTATACCCTATCAAATATTACCTTTTATGATACCTCAGTCCCAGTACTCTTTTTCATTCCTTAAAGTTGGATTTATCCACCCGTGTCGTCATTTTGTGAAATTAATGCTTGCACTTCCGCTTTCTACGACTGGATATCTTAAAAATTTACGACATTTTAGGATGACTATCCGTCTTTATTCCGGTGCAATGATAACCCTTTGCAGGTGATGGATCTATTTTCGGTTCACAATTTTTGTTAGTTGATAGGCAGTATATAGAAAATAAGTACATCTCTGACGATGCAATGCATCAGTTGTTGTAGAAGGCGAGGCAGTATACCCATTTTGTTACGATATAGAATACATCTTTTTGTAACACAATTTTTTATCTTCAGCGTGCCATTTCGTTGTGTTCCTCTGGTGCCAGTCCTTTATTTGAACTTTTACATTAATTGGATCGTATGGATCGTCCCTATGAAACATTTGTAACACGCTACCTTAATCCTTTAGTACTCCCACCGCAGTGTTTTCGAAACTACATTGGATACGGTATTGCGTAGTAATACTGGTTATCGTTTAGTATGGGAAAAACAAGCAATAGGTAAGTATTACACTACCCTGATTAAGGTTTTTACGCAAGATTATACGACATGCTGAATTATTTATTTTGAATGTGTGTCATTTTGGGATAATATTGATACAATTAACGGAATGATACGCTTCATTGTTTGATATACACAGACCTAAGTTCTTAATGCTTATGTAAATCTTCCACTTTGTGTACTACGCTCATTTTTTTTAACATTGGGTTCTTTTTCCAATCATGTGACATATTTTTCAATTATACGTGAGCTTGCAGTACTTTTTTCTTCTTCTTTTCGAAACATTCACCTGATATATATTTTTTGTTTTGTGACTTATTCATATTTTGGTGATGTTCTAATCTGACTAATAAATATTCTATATTTATACAACAAATACCACGCTATATGATGTTTCTTCTCTATTGTTTTTCCAACTACTTTTCCCCATAAGAATATCAATTTTATTTTACTAATACAAATTAAAAGATTTTGCATAATTTTTATTAGATGCGCATGCATCCCAGTATTAAGCTGCATTTTTCTTATTTACTTTGTGTTTCTTATGGTGCTTACGTTTACATGACTTTCTTGTTGTTCACTGGTACATACACTGGCTTCCCACGAACTGTCTGACAGAACAGATTCCTCGCTCTCAGCAACAAATTATCAGCAGTTTGTGGTTGTCCTATGGAAACCTCTTATCGCTTCACTGGCTACGTTTATTTATATATTCATTCAACCAAGTTATCTTGTATGGTTCCCTGACCTAGTGCCCAAATTTTCGTGTATTTTTAGTTACTTTGTTGATTCCTCCCTGATTATTGGCTATGCTTTCTGTTCCCTATTAGGTGATATGTATTTTTGGGTTATGTGAAATAATTATTGTATATGGTACACCATCCCCTCATGGACGTATAATAAACTATATGATGCCATTGGATTCCTGACCATTACATTCTGAAATCTCCAATGCTGATGTACGTGACATAAAAATCTTGGAATTTAAACTGTTCGTTCATGCAAGGCTTCATGAGTTAAGGAATTAGTGGCAGTTGGTAGCTGCCACTACAGTTTACAACCACCTTAATTTTTATACATATCTCCGATAGGGACTCATCATATTTTGTATTAATTATATTTGTCATTCTTATCTGGTTTTTATATGGATATGTCTCCCCAAATGTTTTTGTTTTTCTATGACAGGACTACTTAACTGGACTTTCACGTATGGTATTACTTGCACTTATTTCATATTTCTATGTAATGGGGAATGCACTTCATTTCCATAACTTAATCATTGCAGTATACTTTTAGTAATTTTTTTTTCTGTTCTTTCGTACCTATAGTTATACCCTGGAGCGATCTTAATCTTTTAAGATTTTAATGTCTATTTTCATCTGCCCTTTTGTGTCAGATTCTTGCTTTAATGTTTATATTGATCTTTTATATTTTATTTAGCTTTATTTAACTACTTGTTTTATTTCATATGCTTGCTCTCCTGTTTTACCTATTACGAAAGGACAATTTATTACTATTTATGAAAACATCTCCTTGCCTTCTTTTTTTGTTTGTATTCGTACAAAAGACTTACTGCTTTTTTTTTTTAGTTCTGATTTCAGATATATACTTTTTCTTGATATGTTGCAACTCGCTAGTGCGATTGCTTGATCAAATAACCATACCGGATAACCTTTCATTTACTTCGTACTGAGGGACTATCTATTCGACATACTCTCTCACTCCTATTCGACATGGAGTGAAGTCGACATCTTGTTTTTTTTTCAAGTAATGTCATTCCTTTTTTTTGTATTATAGATTTGTGAGATTTCAGTTGTTCTACAGTGACATGTTTGCACTGTTATTTCTATTATAATATGTATCACTTTATGCTTCTACACTCTGTATAAGAGTAGGTGCTACTTTATCTGGGTCTATGGTGCTATTGCAAACCGAACTTCATCTCTTCGTTTGACATGAATTTTATTTGGCAATTTAATTTTGTCAATACCTAGGGATTGTCAGAGTTAGACATCGCCATCATTTTATTTTCGGAGCATATGCCGTGAGTCTCTCACCCTCCCCCGATTCTAGGTTGATTAATATGTATAAAATTATTATTGTTTTCGTGGCTAAACTGCGAGATCCCTTGAAATGATAATTGAGAATATTGTTTATTCAGGTCATATTACAATTATTTCATCTCCTGTAACCTGCAGGGTCTCAAGAAATAGTAATACGTAGAGATATTGTTGAAGTGTAATGACCGCTGACCAGTTTATGATAACGATGGAAGTGTTAGATGGGATATGGATTCCCCTGTGATAGTGGTGTTATGTAGTTTTTTAATTCTGACAACCCCTGGCCTATTGCTTTATTAGTTGGACCCATTACCAAATTACTATTTGAAGTGATAGTTAAAGAAGATTTTTCTGTTTTGTTTAAACATGAGATGTTATGGAAGTTTTATATCAGTATTGTCTTTATTGCACATTGTTGGGTACACACCCTGTAACAGAATTTTCTAGATTATTATTTCACATGCTCCTAGATTTCTGTAATTGATTTTTAACAAATATGTTGCGTTGCGGGATATGTCACGAACATGACTGAGGAGATCCGTATTGTAATTATTATTTTATATTAATTGGCATTATTTTATTAATCTGTCACAAGTTTCTGAATTCATATAGAATCATATTTTATATTCTTAATTCTGCTCAAGTCTTAGTAAATTGTATATAAGATAGGAAACAATGGTTTGCCACTTCCCTTGACATTTCAAAGGGATTTCACTATGCCATCATTTCCTTAGGAGTACGTGTCTTTCTGCACGGCTCTTAGCTGCAACCTGTGGATCACATGATCCTTGGAAAGTCCTAAGACTATGCATTTTCCAGGGTGTTGGCAGACCATATTTGGTAATAGCTACCACGGTATTAGAATGAACCCCTCTAGGGTATTCAACTCTATATAAGCAAGCCCTCAAGCTCTGCTCATGGGGACTTTGTGTCGTAGCTTGGCCGGGCGGCTTGACAACGTCGTGTTGAGTATTGACTCTCCTCATCCATGACGAGACATTTCTCAAGGTAAGCATTATAAAATAAATTATTAATAATAATCTTAGCTAAGACCATCATCATCCCTGATTTTGTAAACCCTACTATCGCATGTAGAATGTAACTCTTTAGAATATAGTCAGATCGCTCTAGCCAAGCGTTTTAATGATTGTCTCTACCTCTGCAATCCCTCATTTAGCTATTCCCACCAGTGTCACAACTTAGCTCATGACAATATCTTATGTGTGGATGAAAACATCAGAATGTTGTTTCAAAGACTGGCAGAAATGTATTAAACTCTATTCTACAAAATTCATTTGCACTACCAACCAGTGTTGTTTTTGCATATATGTTTGAGCTGATTATACATGAATATTGAATTGAGTAGATTTTCCATTCGGTTAGTTTATATCATTTAAAGAAATTTTTAATTTATTGGATTAATAATATATATGTTTGAACTGATTATACATGAATATTGAATTGAGTAAGATTAAAACTGTATCTTACAGTACCTATATAATAAAAAAATATACAGTGTAAGATAAATATTTTGTATTCTTTGAAGATGTTAACAATGAGCATTACAGTAGCAAATGAATTTTTAAGCATGATATCAATGCAATGAAAAAGGTATTAAATGTATGCTTGGTTCAGTGATGCTACTTTAGAAAACATAGAAACATAGTAAAGCAGCAGGCTCACCGATCCTTTATAAGATAAATGAGCTCCAGAAAGAGTAAAATATCTTGTTCTCCATCGTTTAAAAATTTTCCATCGACCCTTCTTCTCTTTCAGTTGTCCCTCAATAACAGGCTGACTATCCTGAAGAAATCCTACCGCCCTCTCTGGATGATTGCATAGAAAACAGCCCCATTGTGCACCTCCTCCAGGTCCTGGAGTTCCTGTAGATTCAAATACATCAAAGAACCCACTATGCCGTAATTCATTTAGTAGGGCATCCTGGTCCTGAAAAAATTACAAAAGCATTACACAATTAAATGCTTCCAGAAATCATATGTATAGCAGATACATGGTGCATAATTCATAGTAATGTAAGTTTCTTATACATTTTAATTACCTTTCTAGCCATATGATTTACTTGCAAGCATTTTGTAAATGTCCTTTTAATATTTGTGTTTTCTATACTTAATGCAAAAGTGTTTGAAATTAAATTGAATTGAGTTTTATCTATGGATGCTCTTTAACTGCTGTGGTCCTTAGCATTCCATTCTTTATTGGGCGTGAAAGACCGGTAATTTTGCTCAGAGGCCTCTTTATCATCCTTGAGGTTCTTTTATGTGCCGTAAATCTACGACATGGGACCACCGGCTTTACTTCCCTTCCGAAGGAAGCCATGCTAAGGCTAAAGAGAAGCACTGACCTTAGTGATGAGTGCAACTTAAGGATTGAGCAGAGTAATCATTTAACATTGAAATCTGACCTTTCTATAGCTGGATTTTTTCTGAATCTGATTGCCCAATGAACATATTTCACAAAACATTTTGCTGCAGCTGTCATTCCCAAGCCCATTTGTCCATATGTAATCTTTACACTGCCAAATTTAATGACTGGGTATTACAGATAATTGATAAATTACAAACCTATAATGAATTTTGTATCTACAATTTTTATAACATGGTACTTGTACGAGATGTGTTAACAAAAGACCAAACTTTTGAAATAGTTTGTTAACAGGCACACGGACTGCACTGTGGCTACTGAGCACACCTAGTGACCGGTTTAACAGCAAACTACCATTTGCCTCATTTCACTATGACTGTTAGTTACTGAGCCATAGCCACTGAAGTGAGTATATGCACAAGCTGTTTGTTGGATTAGTGACAAAGTTACAATGAAGGAGCTTTAAGAACATGTGTGTACGAAATTTTGCTACAAACTTGGCAAAAGTTTTACGGAGACATTTCAATTGCTTAGCAAAGCATACGGGGAGGCCTGTATGAGACGCATGCAGTGCTATAAGTGGTTTAAGAGCTTTGAACATGGTAGAATGTCGGTCCTTGAGGATCCCACAGCCTGGACAACCTTCCACATCAACAGATGATGACCATGCTGAGAAAGTTCAAGCTATGATTCGTGGAAATCGTTGTTTAACTGTTCAAAAAGTTGCTGACAAAGTGGGCATCAGCAAAGGACCATGCCATCAAATTTTGAATGACAAACTTGAGATGCATCATGTCGGTGCAAATTTCATGTCTCGTTTGTTGACTGACAATCAGAAACAGACCTGTGCTGAAATCAGCCAGGAACTGCTTGCCACTGCAAATGGCAATGAAAACTACCTTAAGAACATCATAAAAGGAGATGAGACTTGGGTTTATGGCTATAATGTTGAAATGAAGGTGCAGTCGTCACAGTGGGTGGGCAAAGGGTCTACTCATCCAAAAAAGCATGCATGAGTTGGTCAAAGATCAAGGTGATGTTGGTTGCGTTTTTTGACAGCAATAACTTTACCAAGTGGTCAGATGGTGAACAAGGGAGTCTACCAGGGAATTTTAGTGCGTTTGAGAGTACCCAGGAAGAGGCCTGAATTGTGCAATAAACCAGACTTGAAGGTTGCATCATGACAATGTGCCAGCTCACACTCACTCCTTGTCCACAGTTATCTGGCAAAACATCAGACTCCCATTGTGACCCATCCATCCTATTCTCTGGAACCTAGCCCCAGCAAACTTTTTCCTGTTTCCCAAACTTAAAACCATTTTGAAAAGACATCACTTCCAAACCAGTGAGGAGATTCAGGACAATGCGACAAGATAGCTGTGTGCCATACCAGAAATTGCATTCCAGGAGGCTTTCCAAAAATGGAAGAAACATTGGGAACAGTGTATTGCCAGTAGAGGGGACTACTTTGAGGGATACAGTACTTAAAATGTTGTACAATGAGCAATAAAGATATCATACCAAAAGTTTGGTCTTTTTTTAAACACACCTCATATGCAGTATTCATCAAGTACACTTCACAATTACATTTCATGTTAATTTATTACAATCAGCATATTATGGTCAGTCATTAATCTTCTCTGCAAGAAGAAAACTTCTGTTTCAAAGGTACATATACTATAGAAGAGAAACAAAAAATGGCACTGATTATACAACTGTACTTCAATAGGGATCATAATTAATGTACTCACTGAAACAAGGAGCTGCAGAACTAACAGAAAATTGTCTTGCCCAAATGCTGAGCCAAGAAATTATAAATGAGAAATTTATGCTTGAGAAATAAACAGTTCAAAGGATACCCAGATATTTCTCCAGAGAAAATTACGTCATCCTCCATGGTCTAGGGGTACCATGCTAGCCTCTAGTTTCCAGGATCGCGGGTTCAAACCCAGCAGAGAATGGTGGATGTTTTTGCGCATAAAAATCCTTAGTATGGCTTCCTTCAGAAGGGAAGTAAAGCCGGTGGTACCGTATCATAGATTTATGGCACATGAAAGAACCTCAAGCCTAATAAAAAAGGTCTCTGAGTATAATTTCCGATCATAGTGGTTAAAGAACATCCATAAATAAAACTCAATTTAATTTACAGAAAATTACTTGTATACTTTCAAATTATAATCAGGAAATTAGCCCTGCCCCTATGTAAGACAGGAAAAGCTGTTATCAGATAAGAAAATTTCAGATGTCATAGCTGGGATTCCAGTCACGGATCTTCAGCTTTCCATGCCTACATTTCTCATGCATAATTTAGCTTTAGTTTCTGTCTCAAAGGTTATGTTCACTTATTGAAATGAATGCTGAAAAGGTATTTAAAGAACAGCTTAAAACATAATATGCATACAAATGTACAAATTTAAACCACTTGCTTACTTACATTAATTAGGTTCACAATTGTCTTCATTGGCAGGTAAGGCAGAACTCCAAAATCAAAATCTGAAGTTGATAAGTATTGTCAACTCATACTTTTGAGGTACAACGTCCCTCATTAACCCAGATTTCATAGTGGTAATATATCTTTCTGTTTCAGATCCTATAGGGCAAATGTTTCTCAGAAGTTTACATCATAGCACTATATCCTCCCTATCCATAATGACATTGACATTATTTCTTTTCACAACAGAAAATTCCATTTCTTATTGCAAAGAACAGAATTTCATTCACTTAAAGTGAGGCAAATCAGAGTCACTGTTGACATCACCTAACACTTTATTATTGGTAGTCAAAAAAAAAATTGTGCACTTCATCTCTAATCGCACACTTGACAAAATTGTCTCCTTTCCTAAAACTGTTTTAGTACAGTGTTTTACACCACCAGTCTCTCTCTGAATTCTTTTCACACATGCATGACACTGCTTCTCAAACACTAGTAAATGCTGCAGTTAACTTTGCTAAGTTGTTTATTGGAATGCCTGGAATTTACTACATTAACCTGTGGAATACATTTAAAATAATTCATTTCCCACCACTTTTCAGTTGAGTGCTTTATCCTGAACACTCATTTTTGCCTCTGTCGCATTTACACAATCTTGCCACCATATTTTTCACTGACATTCTGTTTGGTTTTGTTCAGTCAACTCAGTAAACTGATTGGTTTCTATTTCCAAACAAAGGTGAAAATGTAGTATATTGCAATGAAATCATCAAATGTACGCATTAATGCATTTTAAAAGAAATCACTTAAAGGAAAGATGGGATCTATTTTCTACTCTCAGCCTGAATGCCATCGTCAGGAGCTAATGAGTGCATTCACTAAAGCTACATGCTTGAGGCTGCCTCTCGCCTTTGTTTACCTCAAGTGTGTTTATTTTGGGAAAAGTATATAGCAATATTGCATTGGTATATAGTGATGCTGAACAGTTTTGTACTAACCATGAAAAAAACACTTGCTGGCTTGTCATGTAGTCCTACACACTATCACGTGTATCTTACCCGATATTATCTATACAAAATTATTCTCATGCTATCATTCCAAGAATTTAATTTAATTTAATTGTTTCTCTTAGCACCAGTATGTGAAAAATATCAAAGAGCATATTAATCATTCACACAACGCCTCAGTGATTCTGCATTTGATAGCTGAAACTGCACCTGCTAGATATTATGCATGCCAATGATTGTGAGTCTTATTACTGTCTTCCTGGAAATGACTTATACAACTGCCTTTTTTAATTTATAATACATACCTTGGTGCAAGGGAATGCTGATGTAACAAGGGTAAGAAAAGTCTTGTTCTCGCATTTAAGTATATCCCAACAGTTCTTAAGACTGCTCACAGAGGAGTCTCTAGAACTAAGTGCAGATTCTGATCGTGCTTGCAGGGCAAGGAACATAAGATGGATCCAAATTCGAGGATTTCTAGTCTTCATTGTGAAGAATGTGCGGTTGTATAAGCAATGCTCTCCTCGACCCTGGCATGCAAAATGTAACTTTGCTAGTTTTTTTGCTCTTCGCTCTGAAAAGAAAGAAAAATATTGTAAAGATTGCAAAATCATCTAGTTTACTTATTCAGACAAGAAATGGCAATCATTTTTTGCCATTAGTACACACCAAACACGTGCTATTTCTAGCATCTGAAGCCTTAGGTAGTAAGGTTTGTATGGTTAATATTTTTTTCTGATTTATCATCTCCAGTCTACAGCGCAGATTATGAAGTGCTGGCATACTCATTGAAATGTATATATCAACAATAATGTTGATAGAAAATTTGCATGAATGAATTCTTAGAAGGTTTTCGAACTCTCCCCTTTCTGCATGCGGGTTCAGTATTACCCTAGGTAACTCAAACTTTATCTGTTTTGAGTTATCTAAACCAGTAGAGGCACCTTTTTTCATGAAGCGCAAATTTTGTGCAAAATTTAGTTAGTTTGGCTAAAAATGTGATATTAAATGAAAATCGCAAAATAATCCACAAAATTACAAAAATTCAGTACATTTGAATTTGGTATGTAACTGGTCTCAAGCTTTGGCGATAGACAATGACAATCAATACAACTTTGATCTTGACAAAAAGCTGTTATGTCATGTCAATTCCAGCTGCATTCCATTTCCTTCTTACTTCCTTCAGGTCTCAATTGTAGTAAAGCTTTGTGTTTCTTTGAAGGGTGTAGTTTGCTTAATCTGCATTCATCTTACATATAGTGACTCATTTTTATGCCAAAGTTTAGTGAAGTGGTGATTATGGTGTTTGAGAGAAAAAATTTGCATCAAAAGGATTTTACGTTTTCAATAGTAAAATGAATTCTAATATGCAAATACTGTAACACTCGCAATAAATGGCTAAGAAAAGATACATGTCAAAAACACATCAATGGCAGTGCTGCACATAGGAAGAATAAAATGATGGCAGCTACATCGGGGGTTAAGCAACAAGCTACACTGATGAATATGCCGGCAGCAAAACACAGTGTAACCCAAAATGACAGAGAATAATTTGTAATGTCAGCATTCGTGGAGGCAAACATTCCAAACAACTGGTCATCCCAAGCTGAGAAAATGGATGAATAAATACCTACTGGGTTAGTGTAATTACCAAGCAACTAATATTCTTTAAAAAATATGTGATTTTTTTAGGGGGGAGATAATTATGCAAAAGGGGTGAATTTTCAGCTAAGGTGTTTTTTTGGGGTTTATGCTTTCCCTTAAAGGGTGAAAACTCTATGGACTGTGGGCTCATTTATCATTTCATTTATTCAGCTTTCAGTCAAACATATTGTGTAAAGCCATATCCCTTATTTTTAAGGTGCTGGAAGTTTACCTACAATTGGCAGACTGAGGAAAGGCTATGTACCTCAATCATGAAAGAAGAGGAGGAAAGAGTGAAAGAAGCTCTGAAGAATGAAAGAGTTGCAATTCTTTGTGATGAAATGACCAACAGAAAGGGACAATGCATGTTTACTGTCCTAACTGAAGTCCTTGCTTTTGGAGATAGTACTGTTCAGAAATTGCTTGTGGGGAGATTGAAGGTTCTTGTAAATGCTAATGCTGCTGAATGTTCACAAGCTATTTTCAATGCATTATAGAAACTTAGCATTCAGTATCACAATGTTGTGTCAGTAACTTTTGATTCAGCACGTTATATGACCAAGTGTATAAATGCTGTCAGAGTTTTGGTATCAGAAAGGGTAGCACATACCCAGTGCTGGGCTCATAAATTGTATATCTATTATGGAATATATGGTCCACAGAGCTTAGCAATTTGAACCACTGCGTAATAAAAGTAAAGCAAATGTTCTTGAATACACAGAAGAGAAAGAATGCCTAGCTTAAGTTTTTGACACATCAGTACAAGGATGAACCTACCAAACTGAAGCATTCTCCTATTCTTATCATCAGATGGAACTCTTGATTTAAGAGTGTTGAATATTACAGAGTATTTCTTTCATATAGCAGAATTTGCTCAGAGCATTGAAGAAGAAAGTGTAAGTACTTCAAAGTTCGAAACAAAATGAAACTCAAACAATTCACTGCCAAGCTGCCTTTCTTATTGAACACTGTTCAAAATGTAACTTATTTTTAAATCTGGAATGCTGTTAAGTCCCATTAATACATGCTTAAATTCAAAATGTAGTGACCTCTGTGAAAGTTTTCAATTATTATAAATGCATTCTTTTTCCAGAAAACCTCAGGGATACTTTCAGAACTACCATGGCAAATTCAGGTACAGTTAACCACTATGTTTAAATCTGTGGGCAAACATTGTGTGAAAAAAACTGAAAGAACTAATGGAGTTCTAGTCCAGGAAAATTGTGGTAATCTCTGTTGGTGAGCCTTTTGGTCCACACAATATACAAAAGGTATTGTAGGAAATAATGAAGTTTGTTAACTTATGGAACAAATACCAATCCTCCAAGAACTACTTCCATCACAGTGTATACAGTCGTACACTGTATTTACAGATCTGGTAAGTAGCTCTGGCAGAACTGAGCAAGATACTGATTATGTTCATGGTCTAGAGGTACCATACTAGCCTCTAGTTTTCGGGGTTGTAGGTTCAAACCTGGAAGAGGGAGATGGATTTCTTTTAGGCATAAAATCCTTAGCATGGCTTCCTTTGGAAAGGAAGTAAAGCCAGCAGTCCCATGTTGATTTACAACATGTAAAAGAACCTCAAGCCTGAAAAAGAGGCCTCTGAGTAAAATTTCCAGTCTTTCATGTCCAATTTATGTAGAATGGGACACTAAGGACCATAGTAGTTAAAGAGCATCCATAAATAAAACTCAATTCATTCCAGATATTGACATGATCTCTCTTCTTCTTGGATTAAAATGCGAGTATAAAGATTTTGTTGAAACCGTAATGAAAGTTTTATGGGTTCCTGTCAATAATGTATATAGTGAGAGACCATTTTCAGCCTACTCAAATGCCATGTCTGATAAGAGAACAGGATTGATTCCTGTTAATATGGAGCTAATAGTATCTCTGTCATTTGCTGATTGAGAAGATTTGAGAGATCCACCTCTTACTTTGTAAATAATTTTAATATTAATGTTATTGTACATATTTTGTAAAACTTAAACTTGATATTTTATTGCAATATAGCATTATGTCTTAATTCACCTATTTTTCACTCCTGGGAGCTAAAATTAAAAAATAACAAAGTAATTGACAAATACAATAAAAATAGCAAAAACTATAACAAAACTAACTTTAAAAAATCTGATGTTACACTCACATGACTTTCTCTACTCTTGTACAAACTATTTTTACAAACGCTTATTCTCCATATGCTTCATGTTAATCGAGATGTTAATCTTATTGCTAATTTTCTTGTAGGTGCAAGGGGAATATGGTAGACTTTAAGCGACAGTCAAATCTTTTAAGAGCTGGTTGCTATGTGGCGCGTTCCATTCTCTTTGCATGTCCAGTACATAAAAAAACTGAATAACGAATTCCCATTTGAGAAAAAGTATAAGTATTGTAAAATTTAAGGGAATAACAAGCAAAGCTCGAAAATGGTTCACTCAACAAAAAAAATGTATATGACATAAATTGTATATTTTAAAACAAAACAAATACTATTGCTCTACTAGTATGAGGAATTTTAGCTCCTTTTTCTATTTTCCTATTGATCAAATATGTGTGAAAGATTATGTTTCTCAACATTAGGCATAAAAAAAGATGCAGTGGATATTGCTCTTAAGGAAAATGTCAAACACAAACACTTCTGCTGGTAATGGAAGGGAACGTCACACTAAGAAAGTGCTTGCTCCCAAGATTATGCCATTACATTACTGCGTTCAGATACAGAGCAGAAGTATTTGCATCCAGATTTGAACATTAATATTGTATTCAAAATGATATGAGGAAGCTAAAAGCTAATGAATCAGCATACAGGAACATTTTTATTAATGACTATGATTTAGGGTTCCACCAAACAATAAAGAATCAATGCTGCATGTCTGCAGCATTTTGTAAAGTCAAGGAATCCACAGTGTTTCTGTAAGCTTTTTCCAAAGAAGAAATGAACAGCATTCTTAAAAACATTAAAAATAAACACTCACTTGGTTTAGATGAAATACCCAATCATATTCTTAAGAAAAATGCTCAATATCTGGTAGACCCCCTTTGCTACTTAGTAAATTTCTCCCTCTGGATAGGAAATTTGCCAAATTGCTTTAAAACAGCTAAAATCATACAAATCCATAAGAAAGGAGAAAGGAACAAAGTTGAAAATTATAGACCAATAGCACTACTGCCCTCTATATCAAAAATACTGGAAAAAGCAGTGTACCTCAAATTTAAAAATGTCTCCTGAAGTATCAAATATTAAGCACAGTTCAAAATGGATTTCTGAAAGGAAAATCGATAGAAACTAAATATTTGGTTTCATTGCAGATGTACTTAATTCATTAGACAAAACAGAACACAATATAGGACTGTTCTTGAATCGTTCGAAGGCATTTGATCTTGTCAATCACAAAATAATATTTAAAAAATTGAATCATTATGGCATAAGAGGAAAAGAAGTTGTTGGTTCAAATCATACCTAAGCTAACCAGAACAGGATGTTGAAATCACACAAAAAATGAGAATAGGATACATTTGAAAAGTATCAACCAAGTAAGAAAAGTATTGCTCATGGAGTCCTGCAGGCTCAATTCTTTGGCCACTTATTATTTCTCATATATATAAACAATTTACCAACATATATGCAGCCACATACCATCACTTTATTTGCAGATACCACGGTAGATATCAAATGTAATGATACAAAAATTTCATTGTTAACACAAAGAATGCAAGAATGGTTTACACAAAATAAATTATTAATAAATACTGAAAAATCCATAGCTATTTCTTTTTGTCACCAGCAACAGCCAAATCCGCATAAGCCACAGATTATATAGATTTAAGTTCATTATCTTAACAATAAACTCCTCCAACACAAATCCTCAACAAAATTCTTAGTGTTTGGATTGATGAAAAATTAAGCCAGATAATTTTATGTTTAGGGTTATCTGTAATTCAGTAAGTTTTAAATTAATGAGGAACTTGTACTTTGCTTACTTTCATAGTACTATAAAATTTCGCATAATATTCTGGGGAAATTCAAGTGCAGAAGTACAAATCTTAAATTACAAAACAGGGTAATCAGAACGATGCTAAACCTAAAACCAATAGATTCATGACCAGGATTCAAATTAATAGGCATACTACCTCACCCATATATATAGTGTGTGTCTAAATTCCCTTTACAGACTTTAAAGACTTGTTGTGGGAACAAAGGCAGTTAACTTTAGCATAGGAACTCATATCCGGAAACATATGTTTTCCTGCTATACACAAAATACTACCACAACACACATTGCTCTCTCTGACTCCTGCTGCCTGTCATCTGGACCCACTTACAAGAAGGGCTCAATGTGACGACCACCGACTTCAACACAGATGTGGTACCTCCGTACCATGTTCTGGTATACTCGATTGCCGATTCCTAGCCCTCCAACATCCGCTGCTGACATAACTCATGCTAGTAGGTCTTCCTCGGATTCCAAAGGGGTCTCCTAAATCAAGGATTGCATGTGACCTCACAGGTAGTAGTCAAGCAGGGTCAAGTCAGGAGAATGTGCAGGCCAAGCAATCAGGCCATCACAACCTATCCACCATTGCCCAAATTGTTGGTCCAGATGACATTGGACCATAAGTGCAAAATGAGCTGGTGCGCCGTCGTGCTAGAACTCACTCCTAGTGAGAGGTGCCAAAAAAGCATGTGTAGTGATTTTGTGTGTAGCAGAAAAACAGTACGTTTCCAGACACAAATTCCTATGCTAAACTTAATCATCTTGGTCCTCACTACAAGTCCTCAAAGTCTGTAAAGGGAATGTAGACATACCCTGTATATCTTGGAAGTGCTAATATATGTTAGAAAACACAAAAAGATTTGAAGTAAATGATAATAAACACAACTGTAACACAAGAAATAGAGAACATTTGTCCATTATCACTCACATTACATCATTGTTTAATAAGAATTTAATCTACTTTGGCATTAAACTATATAATAACTTACCCAATAAGTTAAAACACTTCATCTCAGAAGCCAAATTTAAGCACCAAATAAAATCAGTGTTATTAGAACATTGTTTCTACTCATTTATGAATTTATACAGTATTATAGTTAAATGTTTTCTTTATATTATTATTGTGTAATAATATAAATCTTTTGTGTAAATCATAAATCTTTTTCACCTTGCATATGTAATTGTTTCTAACTTTATATACAAATTGACATGTCCTACACTTGATGTACATAATTCAGGATGAAATAAACTTATACTGGTTAAGAAGACCACTTAAATAAAGAACAAGGATATCCAGAGAAGAAAAGAGGAAGAACTAGGAAGAAACAGCATTGTCTGAAGGTGAAGTTTTTTATCTGCAGCAGGAGCTCATGGTATCAAGTGACCAACAAACAATGCTCTTTTTTACAAATAGAGATGAACACTTTTACAGCTTACTCTGTAGTTTCCAAAAGAGTCTGCTACATGTGACGCCAAGATGAAGCAGTGAGATTGCATTATACCTGTTCCTGTACTTTCAATTCATCAGAATATGCAAAGACATCTGGTGTTTCAGTGACCAGGTGGGCAGAATTTAAATAAATTTGTGGCAGGCTGTGCGTGCGTGTGTGCGTGTGTGTGTGTGTGCTATGGAGATACTGAACATAAAATGTACTGATCTTAAATTTCTCACATTTGGACATTCCAAAATGGAATGTAACTCTATTCATTCAGCTGTAGGAATTGAATTTAAGTATGAAAATCTTATTGGTCGGAGGGTTGGAAGCAATTGTATGCAGTGGTCACAGAAAGGGCTACAAGCCATACACAGTGATCAACAGCATTACCTTTGGGAAAACTGGCAAAATTTCCTACAAATCAACTTTAATGTGAGAAAGAAAGATATGAAGGGGCAGCCAGATTGGCAAAAACGTCTTGAATTAAATTTCAGACAAGCTTCCCCGACCATTTCAAATTAAAGGAAAACATTGGCAACCAAGATCTGAGGGTAGCTGACTGCAGTACAACCACAAAGCAGTCATCACAGCCTTACAAGAAGCATAAGTGCATTAGCAAAGCCAAGTATAATAAGTTGATGTCCCTTTTTCAAAATAAATCCACAGCCATGAACAAAGATTATTACAGCTTTTATGGTAATCTTTCTTACTCATCGAGCAGTGCAGATTATGTTTAGTAAATTCAAGTAAGATCCATATATATATATATATATCAGGAGAGTCAGCTGCCCCTATTTATTTTTTAATATATGCAACATGCTATGTGACTTACATCTTTCTTGAATGCCTTCTAAAGGCTGATTTGCATAACACTTTATATAGGAGGGATAGATAACTCAGTACATAAGTGTTTTACAGGACAGAATGCAATTGCCATGTATGTCGATGCCAAAAACATCCCACCCCGACACTGGGAGCTTACAGTGGCACTTTTAACTGATTTTACAAACTTTTATTCTTTAGCATACATTCATGCATCGGTCAACAAAACTATTTGAAAACAAAATGGCAGATCTAGCAGTGCAACCAATTGGATTTAAGCAGTCAGCCAACAAAGGTTCGTTGTACAGCCTTGTCAAAAAATGCTAAGTATTAGGTAGATAATTTCTCTTCTGTCACAAACTATGGCATATTTCAGTTCCTACAGTAATTGAAATGGCTGATGCAGTTTGTTTATTTGAGTTAAAATTACCAAAATGAGCTCCAAACACTATGAAGCTGCAAAAAGCATGTAAAGATTCAAGGTGGGGTTGAGTTTTGCAATTAATTTGTATAGGAACCCCAGCTCCCAAGGTAGCATTGGCCGAATGGTATCATGGTTGCTTTAACACTGTGCCACTTTAGTTTGGGTTCAAATCCTTCGTTTTAAGTTCAAACTTTTTATTACCTTTTATCTCTTTGGGCCTATAATTTGATATTATGATACAAAGAACATTTTTGATAACATTATAAGTGTGTACAAAATACAATAATTAGCATGTTTGCCACTGACAGGTGGATAATTTATACTTCGTAGTAGGTATTTTATTGTGCTTGGTATTATGCTTGATCCATTCAGTCACGTTTGAAACACTTCACACATGCAAAGTGGATTTAGCTATTTGTGTCTGCATCAATACTTGGTATGAATAAACTCTCCATTGTTTACTGAGTATTTGAAACTTTTTACTACACATGGCTGCTGACATAATGTATAAAAACGTATAATGTATGATGACATGCTCTTAATTTATGGAGAAACAAGGTGTAATGCACTGTCAGCAAAGCATCTGTATGAAGAACAGTTTCCAGGAAGGAGGGCACCTACTGCAGAAACTTTTCAAAGGGTTGGAAGATGCCTTCGTGAAACAGGATGATTTGGAAGAGCACCACCTGCTCCCGATGCTCCAGTAACCTCTGGAGGCAATGAAGAAGCTATGCAAAATGCAATAGAAAACAATGCACATACTAGTTCAAGGACCATAGCACAAGATCGGTACTTAAGTCTAAGTCGGTCCTCAGTGATGCGCATATTGTACCATAATAAATATCATCGTACCATGTACAACTACACCAGGCTCTCCATGGACGCGACTTTCAAGCGCGAGTGATACATTCACAGCAGTGAGTGCAAATGGATGCAGAGTTTTTTAGGAAATGTTCCCTTCAGTGATGAAGGCACATTCCACAATAATGGAACAGTTAACCGCCATAATATGCACTACTGGAGTATAAGCAATCCTCACTGAATGTGAGAAGCTGCATTCCAGAGTGGAGTATCAATGTCTGTTGCGGAATATTAGGCGACCAGCTAATTGGACCACACTTTTTTAAGGCAACCTCACAGGACCACGGTACCTTGCATTTTTCTACAAGATGTGCCATTCATACTAGAAGATGTGCCACCAGCAAAAAGGACAGAAATACAGATCCAGCAGGATGGAGCTCCACCACACTGGTCACTGATTATAAGGAATCACTTAAATAGAAATTATCCAAAAATTTCTCTTCTGATGGGCCCCCTGATTGGTCAGGGGGTCCATTTGCATGGATGCCTAGATAACCTAATCTCACACCACTAGATTTTCATCTCTGGGGTCATTTAAAGGAACGGATCTGCGCTCAAGAACTGCAAAGCCCACATCATCTATGGACACTCATACATGAAGAATGCAGGCAGATTACACCGTGCATTTTACAGTATGCAAGAAGATCTCTCCAGCAACGTACCCAAATGAAGGGGGTTGTCATTTTGAACATTTACTTCATTGATGAAATCCATGCTCTTTAACAATTTATTATTCTGTTTACCAGTGAACTTAGCACATTTAAAATTCCTTTGTCAGTAGAAGAAATAAAACATAAGGTTTAAACATGAAACAAGAACTGTTAGACTTAATGTTGACATGCACCCAAAAGAATAAAAGTTAACTATGTAACACGATTTACAACACTAGATACGGTACAAATTATTAGGGTAAACATGATCCACAATTATTATCTGATTGTAATTCTTGTGTCTTTGGCTCACAGGAGAGCCAATAACAAATATAAATAAATTAGTATACTAAAACAAGAAAATAAACACAAGGAGAAAGAAAGAAAAAAAACCAAAACAATTTGAGGTAAGTATTAGCTTCGAACCTCCGAAGCTAACCTTTGCTTCATTACATTCCATCAGCTAACCCACTCTGCCAGAGCCCACGCATTTTAACCATCTCTTCGGGAGAACATTCCTCTACCTCCTTGCAAACATTATATCCATGAAGAGCCATCTTTTTTAAGCCTTTCGCAGCTCCTTGGCTCATTCAGGCTTTACATCATTAATGGTGGTTGCATATAGTACTGAATAGAAGGGCAGAGCTACAATAACAGTTTGTTCGCTAAAAGCTCAATGTTTTCACATTAGGCTATAAACTTCAGGTTGCATAGTTACAAATACCTAGAGGTGCGTGCATGCGTGTGTGTGTGATGCTAAATCATGCATTTACCTGCCGAGAAGTTTGAATAAAATGTGGATAAATATTATCTAAAAATATGAATACTCTAACCTTTTTTTCTTAGTTATTACATCATAGATAATTTTATTAATACCAGTTTATGTTAGTGCTAGAACTTTGTATCTGGGAATTTTATTTTATTATAATTATATCATTTAATTCAGAAATTTTGATAAAAGCATTCTTAGATATACATTATGATCTACTTGACTGCACTTGTTACTAAAAGGTGCTCTATGAAGCACTGCTGCATAGGGAGACATGTTCTAAGTGTACAAATGTAAAATCTTCATTATCTCAGAGCATATTTTGTTACTTAGTCCTATGGCCATGTGCATCATTCTCGATCAAAATTTTACTGTGATAAAATACTGACTTTACCACAGTGAAGTTTGTGGTGCATCGACGACAGTAAAAGTTTACAGAGGATTTTACCGCAGTTAATTCTGACTGGCTATGAACAGCCAGCTTTCTTTGATTATCTTGGCTCCTGCTTTGCCGGTATTGTTTAGCAAAATGGTGGATTATGTTTTGGAATACAATATTTTTGAAGATGTGTTATATTTGAATTTCATTTGCAGTGATGAGAATAATCGTATACCCATGATTATAGATACAGGAAACTTTGAAGACATGAACACTAGGAAATTCCAAGAAGGGTTCCAATTATCCAAGGAAGCAATGTGGTGGTTAGTGGACAAAATGAATGACAGGTTAGAATTCCCAACAAACAGAACAATCTGGCATCCCTAGTGAATTGGGTCCTGACAAGATTAAGGTTTTACGTGACAGGTGCTTACAATGTACTAATCAGTGACATATCAAATGTGCATCGCACCACAGCATTGCATATTATAAACAACGTGTCACGAGCAATAGCCGATCATGGTTGGAGGTATATATAGTTTCCAGCAAATAATGCTGATGTAAGGGCTGTAATTGATGGCTTTAGTGCAATTAGTGTGTTTCCAAGAGTGCTTGGAACCACAGATTGCACGCATTTCAGAATTAAATCACCTGGAAGGGAAAATGCAGAAGTTTTCAGAAATAGAAAAGGTTATTTTTCATTTAACTGTCAAACTGTGAGTGGTCATAACCTCATTAGGCTTAAAGCAGAACAGTAAAATATTTAGAAATTCCAACCTAAGGGCAAAATTTGAAAATGGTGAAACACGTAATGAGTATTTATTAGGAGACAGTTGCTACGTTTGCCGGCCATACATACTTAATTACCCCATTTATCCATCCTCAAACTCCTGTGAGCAACATTTTAACATTGCAAATCTAAGAACCAGGAACACTGGAGAGCAGTATGGAGTTGGAAAAGGATATTTCCAGTGTTGTCATTGTGTTAAGGTGTGACCTGCAAAATGCTATGGCAATCATCATAGCCACAGTAGTGCTACACAACACTGCAAGGAGTTTCAGCTTCGAGGAGCCTCCTGATGACCCTGAAATTCAAAGGCTGCTGGATCATTTGCAGAGAGTGAGGGGAGCAGACATTGAAGATAATCATTCTGTGCCAGCAGAACATCAAATGCATCACAATGACACAGTACCAGGAAGAGCAGTGTGACAGGCAATAATAAATCAACATTTTCATTAAGGTATGTATGTACATTTATTTTCAGAACAACTGTCTATACATCATTTAAAGTGCTGTTTTTATTTTTTCAGTACTTAAGTTTCTCCTTCAAAACTAATATTTATTTCCATTTCTTTTATATGTTCTTTTTTCATTATTTCTAACTGTGAAGTTGGCACCTCCACCTGTTTCTGACAAGCATCTCCAAAACTTGTTCTAGGTTTTGGTTTTGCACTACTCCCATCTTTTTGGTATCAAAAGTAGAGGGCAGATGCAATTCTTCAGCTCCTCCTGCTGGCATAGAAGTCTGTGTTGGCATGGTTCAAACTGCTGTATATAAAAGAAATTATGATAATTTACTTTTAACTATTACTCTGTGCATGCGTGCGTGTGTGTGTATGTGAGAGAGAGAAAGAGAGAGATCATGCTGTAACTGTAATACAATATCATAATGAATTTATTTAAAGGTGAGTCGGAATTGTTACACTAACATCACTTAAGTTTACTCACTTAACATGTTTCGGGAAACGGTTGTTCCCATCCTCAGAAGTTAATTCGACTGGCCCGTGTTGTTGGTGTTTCCGTTTTTTGGACTGGATCCTGTGGTGGCATCTTGTGGTGGAGAAATGTACTTCCAGAGAGGATTTGGTGGCGGCAAATCAAAATTCATTAGATGTGTGTTGTGTTTTAGAATGGTGATCTTCTCTCATGCATCTAATTCGGCTGCAAATTTGGCTGGTTTGACTAATGTAATATTGGGTTTGATGTTGTGATTAGTGATCCAAAAATGGTGTGAAACTGCAGATTTGTCCATTTGTTTGTATTTAATACATCTCATGTGCTACTTTAGCCTAGTTTCTAAGTTTCTTTTTGTCTTACCTTAGTATACTTTATTGCAATCTGAACAATTGATTTTATAGATTCCAGCTTTTTTGTCTTGTGGAATGGGGTCTTTTAACTTGTTACAAAGTAATTTCTCTATGTTAAATTTGTTCTGTGGAGCTAGGCTGATGTTATGTTTCATGAAAATCTTCTTAAATTTGTGAAATGTTCCTGGGTGGTATGTGAATTTCTTGAACTTTAGCTCTTTATCTTGCTGGCTGAGATTTGTTGTGTTTCTGATGTGCATCTGTCGTTTGAATTTTGCAATTTTTTTGTCAATAGTTGCTTTGTTGTACCCATTATGTATTGCTGTGTCTACTATATGCTGGTATTCTTTTTTATTTAAGGGGGTATATACCAGCCTATGTGTTAGGCTGTTTAGTACTGCATGTTTGTGTGTGGTTGGATTGAAACTCTTATTTTTTATGTAATTAGTAGAGTGTGTTGGCTTCCTGTATATGCCAAAGGTTAGGTTCTTTTGTTCTCTGATGATTTTTAGGTCTAAAAATGGTAGCATGCCTTCTTTTTCTATTTCTATGGTGAATTTTATTGATTGGTTCTGTAGGTTTAGTAAGGCTAAGGAGTCTTGTATGAACCTATTAGGGACAACAACTGGCAAAATGGTTAGTACAGAGATTCTCTTCACTACCAAAATTCAATAGCAAAAACATAATGAATTCAGAAGATTTAATACAGAAGATAAAATCCCTGGAACTCAACCAGAAGACAGATTAGTTTCCTTTGATGTCACTGCACTATTTCCAAGTGTCCCTACGGATCAACTCCTGCGTCAATTAAAGAAATGGCTACAGCAGACTAACCTACTTGAAGAAGAAATAGAAGACCTCATACAACTTACCAAAAATTGTTGTGCATTGCACAAAATTGTTTAAGTTTCAATAAGAAGTTCTATCAACAACCAACTGGTCAAACCATGGGCAACCCACTTTCACCCTTCTTGGCAGATTTATTTATGAGCTACTTAGAAACACACATAACAACTTCCTTTCCATACATGTTTAAAGTTTGGCACAGATATGTTGACGACATCTTCGCTGTTGTCCCTAATAGGTTCATACAAGACTCCTTAGCCTTACTAAACCTACAGAACCAATCAATAAAATTCACCATAGAAATAGAAAAAGAAGGCATGCTACCATTTTTAGACCTAAAAATCATCAGAGAACAAAAGAACCTAACCTTTGGCATATACAGGAAGCCAACACACTCTACTAATTACATAAAAAATAAGAGTTTCAATCCAACCACACACAAACATGCAGTACTAAACAGCCTAACACATAGACTGGTATATACCCCCTTAAATAAAAAAGAATACCAGTTAGAATACCAGCATATAGTAGACACAGCAATACATAATGGGTACAACAAAGCAACTATTGACAAAAAAATTGCAAAATTCAAACGACAGATGCACATCAGAAACACAACAAATCTCAGCCAGCAAGATAAAGAGCTAAAGTTCAAGAAATTCACATACCACCCAGGAACATTTCACAAATTTAAGAAGATTTTCATGAAACATAACATCAGCCTAGCTCCACAGAACAAATTTAACATAGAGAAATTACTTTGTAACAAGTTAAAAGACCCCATTCCACAAGACAAAAAAGCTGGAATCTATAAAATCAATTGTTCAGATTGCAATAAAGTATACTAAGGTAAGACAAAAAGAAACTTAGAAACTAGGCTAAAGGAGCACATGAGATGTATTAAATACAAACAAATGGACAAATCTGCAGTTTCACACCATTTTTGGATCACTAATCACAACATCAAACCCAATATTACATTAGTCAAACCAGCCAAATTTGCAGCCGAATTAGATGCATGAGAGAAGATCACCATTCTAAAACACAACACACATCTAATGAATTTTGATTTGCCGCCACCAAATCCTCTCTGGAAGTACATTTCTCCACCACAAGATGCCACCACAGGATCCAGTCCAAAAAACGGAAACACCAACAACACGGGCCAGTCGAATTAACTTCTGAGGATGGGAACAACCGTTTCCCGAAACATGTTAAGTGAGTAAACTTAAGTGATGTTAGTGTAACAATTCCGACTCACCTTTAAATAAATTCAATACACATCACTGTTTCTAGCTTCTTTTCATTACAATATCAACGTATCATAATGAATGTTTTTAAATTTCCTTTCTTATTTGATACAATAAATTTTGGTACATAGTAAATACATTTCTCTACAGACAAAATTATTTTTTCTTTACATTCCCCTCTCCTGTCTGAAAGCAACATAACATCACTTAAGAAGCAATACTCCTATCTGCACTAGAGCTACTTTACAAGCAAGATAAATACTACCAAGACCGTTAAAAATTATAAATTTAATGAAAAATATAAAATTACGTTTTAAAAAGAATTAAAATAATAATTCCAATATTTTCAACATTAGTAAATTTCAATCATAGTAAATTACAATAATAAAACAAGAAATATTAAAGAAATAAGAAGCCTAATTAAAGCAGTTGAAACTATAAATCATGTCACTTTACAATGGATCCCAGCTCATGTTGGACTTCTGGACAATGAACTTGCGGATCAATTAGCAAAGAAAGGTGCAATACAACAAATAAAACCTGTAGGACAAATTGAAATAAACAACTAAATAACATTAAACAACATTTTAATAGACAGCAGAGCCTCGATGAAGGAGATAAATTAAAAGATAAAGATTATAAGAATATTAAAGATAGAGTTGATGTACAAAAAATGACAAGGAAAACTGCAGTGGCCTTATTTAGGATGGCAACTTCTACAAGATATGATGCCTACCTACACCCAAGTACACTCTCTGTGAAGAAGATGTCATCCTGAACAAACAGCATCTCGCCAAATGTAAAAGCCTTAAAAGTGATAACTTACAGACTTTATATTGGGAAGCCAGAGGGAAAATGATGCAGATCAATTAATCCCCAGTGCCAATTGGTGAACAACAACATATTTTCAGCATACAATTCTATCCCAAATAACTGAGGGAATCAATGTGCATTTAAATTTGAAAGTACTTTGCATGAAAGACAAGTAACTTTTATAAAAAAATCTTCAAATTTAATGAAAAATGTAAAAAGTATTTGCCGTATTTACACGAATCTAACACACCTTTTTTGACCAAATGTAGTATTCAAAATTGTGGTGTGCATTAGATTTGCTGGCGCATTAGAATCAGGTGCAAATCTGTTCCATAGAACGCCAGTAACTTCATTCATATTTTTCGTTTATTATGTCATAATGGATTGCTGGAAACATGTATCCAGAAACTCACAACAAGATAGCCACTCATTTATCATTGACCTATTATTGAGTTACGATATGGAGGGCAAGGGCAAACAGAGAACAACATCTTATGATGCTTCTTTAAAGTGTAAAGTAATCCTTTGCTGAAAAAAATGGTAATCAAAAGGCAGGAAGGAAGTTCAATCTATCAGAGAGCAATGTTCGCTTGTGGCAAAAACAGAAATTGTCATTATATGCTACTAAAGCTAGTAGGAAGAAATTTACAGATCCTTGCAAAGGAAGACATCCTGAAGTTGAAGAAAAAGTATTAGAATTTGTGCGTGAAAGGAGGAAGAATGGGAAACTGTGACTAGTAATGCTATACAAAAGAAAGCTGAAGAGGAGGCTGAAGTTCTTGGTATTCCGAAACAAGAGTTTATGGCTAACCGTGGATGGGTGGATTGTTTCATGCAGCAGATGGGTTTATCTCTAAAATGCCATACAACAATGTGCCAGAAGCTTCTTGCAGATTCTGAGGACAAATTACAAACGTTTCAGCAGTATGTCATTTCACTTCGGAAGAAACAAAAAATTTCAATGGGGCAAATAGGCAAAACTGATGAGATGCCAATTTGGTTTGATATGCCGTGGAACTACACGATTACTAAGAAGGGAACAAAGGAAGTTATCATCAAAACAACAGCGTGCAAAAAACAGCGTGTAACATTAATGTTGTTCTTTAACAACGTGACCTAACAATAGGGCACTTTCAATTCTATAATCTGCTGGTTTATATATACAATTAATACATTATTGTATTAAATAAATTTAAATAAAATACCTATCACCTATTTTCTGTCATTGATGCGTTTTACATTCGATACAAACCCTATTTTTCATAATTTTAAGTTTCAAATATGGGGTGCACATTAGATTTACATAAATACAGTAGTATATATTCAACATTATTTTTAGCCATAATTCTTGTGCATATATAAATTAATATCAATTGAATTGTTCATTAACATTTGCATGCAATTTGTAAAATTTGTGTTATATATTAAGGTTCATTCTTCAGGTTAAATCTAGTCATCTATCTGAGAAAGCTTATGTATTAATATATGGCTATGGCTTAAACATGATTATTATTTTTGGCGGCAATTTCAACATGTCCAAGTAAGTGAAGTTCTCAAGATGAACTTCACTGTCTCCAACTTTTGCATATCATTTTAACAAAATATTTTTGTAATAAGTTAAATGCTTTTAATGTAATTTAAAGGTGGAAATAAAATAAAAAATTCACTAAACCAAAAAGAATTCGTGAGCAATTCAAATTTCACATAAAACATGCGACGGTATTTACTTATAATGTTGATGCTTGTGATGTTTGTGTCCGAGTGTTTATTTCATGCATTGCCATCTTGTGACGTCATTCTTTGTTAGGTTCGTAGCTCCATCTTGTGTTAGCAATTTGCATCAGTGTTAGCTTTTTGTTTGATTTCATTTCAAATGTCCTCCGGCTAGCTATTAACTTATCTTGGGTCGAACATGTGTCTCTATACAGGTTGTGAAGCGGAAAGGAATCTTTTATCCAAAAATTACACTGATGAAGAAATTTGTTTTATAATTTTTATTGTCAAACACGTTCACTATCACTTTTACATATTGATCTGGATACTCGCCAAACTGAAACTGTTATAATACTTCTTACTGATCACTTTTAATTCACGTACTTCAACTTTGTGTATAATTAACTTTATAATACTTTAGATTTTCGTAACTTGTGAATCTATAGCCGACGTATCTCATACAAATATTTTGACGAACTTAAGACGACGTGTATTGCACAAAGAATTTTGATGAACTGCCTGAAGACGACGTGTAGTGTACACAGATTTTTGATGAACTGCGGCGCAAGCTACCTCGAACCTACCCTATTTATACGCCTGCATCAAGATACGCCTAAAGATTATAACTGAACTGCTATTGGCTAAGAAAACGTGCCAACATTAGCGTCTATTTTAATATCCAATGAAAACCACGAATACATATTGCTTTTAGGGAGAAAATATTCCAGAAGTTTCTACCGAAAACGCGCCAACATTACGTAACTTCCTTGTTTCCAATAATGATAAACAGCTCACCCCCCCGCTGCATTATTGCGCTATTATTGACAGTTTCAGTAAAGCCTTATAAATTTACTTTCCAACAATATTTACAATCAATAAACATCTGAAATCAATGTCACATAAAAATGCATATTCATATTACAATCATTATTTACATTTAAGTAATTTGTGATACAAATTACAGCATCATATGCCCCACTAGAAACATAATTATAAATTTATTTAAAGGTGAGTCGAAATTGTAACACTAACATCACTTAAGTTTACTCACTTAACATGTTTCGGGAAACCGTTGTTCCCATCCTCAGAAGGTTATTAACTCGACTGGCCCGTGTTGTTGGTGTTTCCGTTTTTTGGACTGGATCCTGTGGTGGCATCTTGTGGTGGAGAAATGTACTTCCAGAGAGGATTTGGTGGCGGCAAATCAAAATTCATTAGATGTGTGTTGTGTTTTAGAATGGTGATCTTCTCCCATGCATCTAATTCGGCTGCAAATTTGGCTGGTTTGACTAATGTAATATTGGGTTTGATGTTGTGATTAGTGATCCAAAAATGGTGTGAAACTGCAGATTTGTCCATTTGTTTGTATTTAATACATCTCATGTGCTCCTTTAGCCTAGTTTCTAAGTTTCTTTTTGTCTTACCAATGTATACTTTATTGCAATCTGAACAATTGATTTTATAGATTCCAGCTTTTTTGTCTTGTGGAATGGGGTCTTTTAACTTGTTACAAAGTAATTTCTCTATGTTAAATTTGTTCTGTGGAGCTAAGCTGATGTTATGTTTCATGAAAATCTTCTTAAAGTTGAGAAATGTACTTCCAGAGAGGATTTGGTGGCGGCAAATCAAAATTGTTTCCCGAAACATGTTAAGTGAGTAAACTTAAGTGATGTTAGTGTTACAATTTCGACTCACCTTTAAATAAATTCAATACACATCACTGTTTCTAGCTTCTTTTCATTACAATACATACATAATTATAAATATTTACAACTTGTTTGGAAATTTTATAATTGTGTTTTTAGTCTCCTAAATCTTGGAACACGCGCTATCACTTTCATTTAACACTTCACACGCATTTAACACATGACATATTTTTTTTTTTTTTTTTTTTTATCTTGCCACTACTTACTGGCTCTGGTTGAATTTGTTTAGACATTAATCTGACATTACAATTTTTTTTATATAGCAAATACTGTACCCTGAATTATTTAATTAATGTTACAAAGTTGTTTACTTTTTTTAAGTTGTTGACAAAAATTTATCAATTCAAGAATTTTTTTTGTAATTATTAAACATATTTACCAAAAATATTCACCCTTTACACAAATATATTTTATATCTTTTAAATCTAGACACTGTTTCACATTTTTTTGTTTGCTACATAAGTATTTGTTTTTAATTATTTTTACCCATTTTTGTTATTTTGTACTTTATTTTAACAATACTCTTGGAATTGTATTTACGTACTTTTACTTTACTATCATATTAAGTTTCAATCTTTGCATTCTTAATTTTCAAATGTTGTTACAGTTACTAAAAATTTAATTTTTTTTTTTTTTTTTATAATTTATTTCTCTTTTCAAATGACATAAATAATTAACCCTCTTACGTTCCAATACATTTCTATGCAAGTCGTCTTTAACTATCCAGCATTTACTTTACACTTATTGCTATTTACCCTCCTGGATCAAATTGTGTGTGGCTAAACATTACTCGTAGCCGTAACCTAACCTTCAAAAGTTTGTTCATGAATAACCTCTTGTATTCATATGAAATTTCATCACATGATAACATTTGAAAACCATCTAAAGCTTCCTGAACAATACATCTTTTGACAACTTTCATTTTCAATTCATCTGCTATCTTTTTAACTTGAGAATACTCTAACAAATCTGTACTAAACTGTACTGGACTGGAGTTTTCATTTTGAACATCTTGGTACTTGTTAATTTCAGACGTTAGTTTTTGATTATTTACAGGCAAAACTTGAACTTCTTCGTACAATTTATTTCTCTGCATTACTGACTCATTCTGTATTTCTGATATTTCCCCTCTGAAATTAACTTGCGCCTCATTCACATCTACATTCATAACCTCTTTCCTCTCTCTTATCTCACTTGAAATATTACTCAATCTACTACCTGACTCGGTACATTCTACATCAACATGTTCACTTTTAGTATTAACCTCACTTTTTTTGTTACATATTTCCCTACTCATGTCTAGCATTTTCTTTGAAATTTCTCCTATCTCACTTGCTATTACTTCCACATTTTCATCTCTCATTTTTGGCATACTAGTATCTAGCTTCGTAACTTTCTTTTCAATTTCTTCACTGCTTTGATCTACTTTTTGCTCTAATATCTCATTACTCCTACCAATATCTTCAATTGATTTCCTATGATCTTTTTTTATAGCTTCTCTCAATTCCTCAAAACTCTGATCTACTTTTTGTTCTACACTCTTAATAATATCTTCCCTGTTTTGATCTATTTTCTTACTAAGATCTTCCCTCATACTCTTAACAATATCTTTCAGCATTTCCATCATCATACTAGCATCAAAATAAACATTTCCTGCTATTCTATTCTCACTTTCTGCACTAACATTTTCATCCTCAAATCCTAAAAAGTTTGGGCTATTTTCTGTAACCTGTATTGAATTACAGCTAACTGTTACATTATCTCGTTCCATCATTGTTTCTTCAATATTATTAGTAGCCATTGTTTTTGTTTTCTAAAAAAAATTACGATACTCTAACCTTTGTGATGCTGTCTGTTGCTGTTACATTGATGTCCAGCTTTTCTGCCCCTCTCTCCTAGGTTATATGTCGCTTCTGCGTTGTGTTATGATGAGTCCACGTTGTTTTGTTGTCCTGTAGTTTGGAATCTGCGTCTTGTAGATCATTTCACTGCTACATTCGTTCCACGTCCTGGTTCCTTTCCTGGTCACTCTGCTACTTTCCTGGTTACTTTGCTTCTTTCCTGGTCATCGTGTTCCTTTCCTGGTTATCGTGCCCCACGTTCTGGGTGCCAATTTGCGACGGTATTTGTTATAATGTTGATGCTTGTGATGTTTGTGTCTGAGTGTTTATTTCATGCGTTGCCATCTTGTGACGTCATTCTTTGTTAGGTTCGTAGCTCCATCTTGTGTTAGCAATTTGCATCAGTGTTAGCTTTTTGTTTGATTTCATTTCAAATGTCCTCCGGCTAGCTATTATCTTATCTTGGGTCGAACATGTGTCTCTATACAGGTTGTGAAGCGGAAAGGAATCTTTTATCCAAAAATTACACTGATGAAGAAATTTGTTTTATAATTTTTATTGTCGAACACGTTCACTATCACTTTTACATATTGATCTGGATACTCGCCAAACTGAAACTGTTATAATACTTCTTACTGATCACTTTTAATTCACGTACTTCAACTTTGTGTATAATTAACTTTATAATACTTTAGATTTTCGTAACTTGTGAATCTATAGCCGACGTATCTCATACAAATATTTTGACGAACTGACGAACTTAAGACGACGTGTATTGCACAAAGAATTTTGATGAACTGCCTGAAGACGACGTGTAGTGTACACAGATTTTTGATGAACTGCGGGGCAAGCTACCTCGAACCTACCCTATTTATACGCCTGCATCAAGATACGCCTAAAGATTATAGCTGAACTGCTATTAGCTAAGAAAACACGCCAACATTAGCGTCTATTTTAATATCCAATGAAAACCACGAATACATATTGCTTTTAGGGAGAAAATATTCCAGAAGTTTCTACCGAAAACGCGCCAACATTACGTAACTTCCTTGTTTCCAATAATGATAAACAGCTCACCCCCCCCCCCCGCTGCATTATTGCGCTATTATTGACAGTTTCAGTAAAGCCTTATAAATTTACTTTCCAACAATATTTACAATCAATAAACATCTGAAATCAATGTCACATAAAAATGCATATTCATATTACAATCATTATTTACATTTAAGTAATTTGTGATACAAATTATTACTGCATCAAACAATATTACTTCCTTTAGGGTCTCCATATATTCGATACATTTTTCTGTCGATTCCCAAAAATGTAAACTTTCAGCATTCTTAAATGGACTATCAGCAAATACAAAATTTTCACAAGGATGCAAACGTTAACATGGATCAATCACCAGGACACAGGACCAATGATGCTTTTCCTTTTGTTTAAATTTAATTTGTATGCGTAATAGCCATCAGGTTTACTACTTATGCATTTTTGGGATTTGGTTTTCACTTGACCCAACTTACTAATGTCTCTACTTTCCAGTCAGAAAATATCTAATGTAGTACATGACTTTCTCCTTGTTATTTCAAAGGTACCATTATATATGAGTGATTCATCCAATGCCTTATCTTAATCACAATGAAAATGCTCAACCAGATAGGATTTCAGAATAAGCTACATGAATGGATTTATTGTTTCATGTTTATACTTAAGAGAGCCAGATGATGTAACCCAATTTTGTTTGTGATAGAATTATGCATGGAAGAAACAAAACGAAATTGCACACTTCTCTTAAATATTCTTATAATTGAGAAAATGTAAATCAGAGGTGGCAAATTGATATCTGCTAAAGAGTTGTCCTAACTCTTCATCAGGGAACACCGTCAACCAGGAATTGCGCATAAAGCATTGTTTCCAAGTATGTGTTCCCTCATTTGAACAGGCATGTTAAAGCAGTGCGCACTCTTCGGTACTTTTCTGAAGCTTGAAGGCAATTCCAGATTCACACCACCTACGCTCATAAGTACTGTATATAAGGCTAGGCTGTACATTTCTACACAGTTCTTATGGGAGAGGTGGAGCCAAGATTGCTCTGATTGATGGCTTACATTCCACCTGCTGGAGCGCAGTAAAGCACAGAACTTAGCAACAATGGAAGAATACATATTCCGCACTCAACCTACCTTTAATGCAGTGTTACCATCTTGTTGTAAGTTAAGGCTAATTGCATTTGGAAACTTAAAATGCAATTAGTGGTAGCTTGAAACAACTAATACTATAGTGCATTTGGAAATGCAAATTAATGCTTAATTAAATGAAATGCAGAAATAACACGTCAAAATACGCTTATAATTAAAAATATATGGTTTTGAATATAATTATGTCATTCAATTTTGAAACTAAGAGGCATTATTTCAATATTTGTATATTTCACAGCAGCAGGGTTATTGGTAATGATTGAATATGTGGTATCTTATCCACTGCAGGACAAAAACCCAAGGTATTCACCATGTGCTGGGCACCTGTTTTTCAAAACAATAGTCAAGTATTTCTGCTTATGCATGTAGTAGCAGTTCAGTCCAAAGACAAAATAGTTCACCATGAAGTCAGGTAACTAAAACAATGTAACTATGTGTAGAGTGCTTTCTTTGAGTGAATATGTGAAAGTTATGAGCATGAACAAAGTAAATGAATTATTAATCTCCATTTAAAACACAACTATCAGTGAAAAAATTCAATTGAAAACATTGGGTAGGCCATTCCCAAATCTGCAGCAGTAAACAAAAATTGATGTCATATGTTCAATCCGGAAGTTTACCAAAATAACAAACAGGTTTGTGGCTGTGAAAAAAACAGTGCATTTTTTGTTATCCTTATGTGTTATTTGGGGGAGATGTCTATTGGTATAAGACCGGAATATGTGATATTGGGCATATATGGTCTAAAATAAAAGTATATTCAATTTATATCAATCTAGCACAAAGTTTTTTTTACAGCTATTTTAAGTTTTAATCACACTTCCTGTAATAACTCAAATAATGACATACAACCTTGCGGCAAGGTTGTATGTCTATATATAACTAATCTTTGACAAAATTATTTTGGACTTGAAATAAATGCCTTACCAATTCAAAAATACAAGCAAACAAGAATTAATAGTATGGGAAAATTTATTTATCACTGAACAAGTTACTCGTGTTTTCAATGTACCTACTAAATATAGACTTGATTAGAAAAATTCTATTTAATCATAACTATATTTAACTTGAAGTCTCTAATTTTTGTAATGTAGATTCTTTATTCCAAACCTCACCAAATAAAATTTTGCACAATGCCTCGCTACCAATAGTAACCTCTTGATGCTGGAGTCAACCCTTATTTTGACCTATTGAAATTACTGCATATATCACACACAACGTCATGATACAGAAAAACTAATGAATTCTTAGCTCAATTTCTATTGCTGGAATCACAATAGCCATAGGCTCCATGGCGCTCTTGGAGACCCCAATAACATCTGCAAAAGAGGAAAAATTACTGCTTACAATAACTGTTCAAATGTATGTGCACATTTCATAGTGATTGTTAAACTCATTAGTGTTGGTCATGGAAAGATAAAGCTTGCTGCCAATTATAGCAGAACATGGTTTTTTTACAATTTCATAGCAATTATTAACCTTCATTTGCCTTTGGGTGGAAAGTATGAATGTTGTACAAAATAATACATAAATGTGGTTCCTCTGTAAACAGTTGTTACAACTGCAGTTACAGGCCTTATTTTCGACTCCTGGCCAGCAGCTTGGCAGATGTAGCTGCGTGCACACAGTGCTTCTAATTGATTCTGACTCCCACTGTTGTCCCTCCAATCCGCACGTCAGTGCATTATGGCCATTGCTAACACGAGTTCATGTTTTGTTCTTTGTGGTTAAAGTGTGATAGTCCTGTTATAATCCCAAGAAGTGCATTTACTTTAGAACACTGCATATGATTCCTACATGCAAACAGAGGCTTGCAGGCAAGTGACACAGCTATTTATAGACAGATGCCCAGAATCCATGTGCCTCACAGAGAGACAGTTCGTAGTCCTGTAAACCGATTTAGAGAAACGGGTTCTGTTCTTGATAAGAAACCCAAAGTAACTCGCTATGTTCTTACAGAGGAAAAACTCGATGAGCTAGGACAAAGGTTAGAACATAGCCCAAAAAATCTCTGAGTAGGTTATCACAGGAATTGGGAGTTTCACAATTCTCGGCTTGGAAAGCCACTAAACTTTTCAAATTAAGACCTTATAAGATAACCATAGTTCAGGAACTGCAACCACACGATACTGTGAGTAGAGTAAATTTCTGCAATTGGATGTCGGGTAAAGTTAATGATGGCTCTATGGACCCAAAGTTAATTTTTTTCACAGACGAAGCATAGTTTTCTTTAAATGGCCATGTATCGACACAAAACAGATACTGGAGTGCAGAAAAATCTGATAATGTACACAAAATGCCACTGCATGATCAGAAAATTGGTGTGTTTGGTGTGTAGTGAATGCGTACCAAATTATACGGCCTATATTCTTTGAGGATACAGTTAATGGACAGAGGTACAGGAATACAATAATTAAACTAATCCTACTAGAATATTTGTGTGACATTGATGCACACAGGTACATTTTCAACAAGACTCTGCTACAGCACATACAGCTGATCTCTCATTGAAATTAATTGTGGAAATTTTGAAGACAGGGTCATCAATAAAGGACTATGACCATTGCGCTCCCCAGACCTTACAGTATGCAACTTTTATTTATGGGGTAACTTAAAAAGTAAAGTGTATTGGAGCAACCCACATATGTTGAAAGAACTGAAAGACAATATCAGAAGAGAAATTACTGCAATTTCAGAAGGAGAATTAATGTGTGTTATTGGAAATTTTCTTAAAAGGTGAGGGAGATGTGTGGCAGCACTAGGACATAATTTCCAACACTTTCTGTGATAAAGGTATGTGATTATCGTATGCATGTAAATCTATGCGCTTGAGTTCAGTCTGTGAATATTCAACTCAGCCGGCAGCAGCAGTGGGCCACGAAGCAGCTGGCTAGGGGTCAGAAATAAGGCACTGTAGAAATAAGATACCATTACAAAAACAATAATTACGTTAATAAGTGCATTACATAGCAAAATAGTCCCTGTTACTTTTGATGCAAGTGGCATCACAAGGCCATTCCTTTTGAGTTATTTTATCAATTGCTAGTATATGATATACAATATTATACACATTTTGTATATTTTGTGTTATTTTCCATTTGTTGAGGTAAAAATCTCAGTTTCAAAAAAGCATATACACAACTCCTTTATCTATGGGTCAGTTCTTAAATAAGATACATTAGTTTTCTCTAGTTTTAGTCCATTTCATGTTATGTAAGGGCAGTTTTCTTTTGATTACAGAGGCATTATTAAAGATAATTTGTTATTAATGTAATTGGAAATAAACTCTATGAAAATTTTGTGAGATGGCCTCTTTGCTACAAGCATCTTAAGCCATGGCATCATCACTTTTTCTACTTATACCCATTCACTGACTTCAGTGTACCTGAATCTGTTTTAAAAAACTATTACTTACCAACTGCTGTTTCTGCCTCTTGATATGCAGCATCATTATCCCATGTATTGTCCAATGGTGCTGCTGTTGAGCCAAGCATCTCTTTCAGTTTGGTATGCATACTTTGAAGGCATTGTCCTTTTCCTCCTGTCTTATACACTTCTAATTTCTCACCTGCCATGACCTTTCTCGCCTTTCTTTTCAAATTTTCATAGCACATTTTTAACTTGAAGGCACTCCTTTGTGTTACTCCTAAAACAAAAGCACTTTATGTGGACAAAAGCTGCAATGGATGAATTATGCCTTTTAATTTGATAAAGCATATTATTTGTAATAATTTAAATTGTTGTTTATATCTCAAAATAGCAAGAATATGAAGATGATGCCGTAATCTAACCTTCCAATAAGAGCTCCTATGTAGCCCCAATGCACTTCCGTATACGTGTTAAATATGTAGAAATTTATAAACAAACACATAGCCTTTTCTTCCTTTTACAGCAGATTTGCTTTGCACCAATAACCACACATCCATGATAAGTGCATAGCAAATGCAAAATAGTGGTGCATACCTCAATTCATCATTATTTATTTGTACCTACATGTTGATGCAAAATGATATATTTCACCCGAAGTTAGCTATTGACCATCATCTCCAAAATACTACAGACCATTAAAATACGCCAAAATCATAATCTTTGTGGAATTGTGTAACTTATTTTTCACCTACCTGGATTGTTGTTAAACTGCAAGGACAGCTTCTCCCACATGATGTCCTTTTTCAGAGAAATTCCATCCATTTTCTAGTTTTCAATAATTTCTCTGAAACTGGATGCCAAATCCTATAAAATATCAATCTCATACTTCAAAAAGTTAGTTCTTTTATTTTCCATTGTCATGGGCCTCTATTGTAACAAATGCTAAACGAAAAACAAACAACAAATGACAAGCATGAAGCGATGAACTTCCAGGTGTGTTCAGTAGCCTTCTCAGCAGTTAAATCTGAGTGTGCTCTGTCACAGCGAGTGCTTGCCAGATAACCTCGGCCAACTAAACAGCGGTGAAAAATGACGCACCAAGATGTAAGGTTTACCACAGTCAACTTCTTACAACATTTAAATACATGTCCTGAAGAGGTTTGTTTAACGAGAATGGTGCACACGGCCATTAGTATCAAACCACAGTGGTTTCAACAAGGATAAAACAAAAAAAATTGAAATGGATTATAATATGGAATGCACAGCTATCTAAAATGCTGTACTTTAGAAACTATAGTATTTAAACTGGTACATTTTTATGTTCTTAAGCATTTACCTTCAATAGTACATTTGGCAGGTGGTGGAATGCGGGCAGACACTTTCTCCATATATGCCTTTATCTTATCAAGATGCTTCTCACAAAAATGCTGCACAGTGTCTCTCATAGGATATGGCTCAAATACACTGATCCTCTGAAAGAAGTAAAACCTTTTTGACAATAAAATTCCAACAAGTTTATGAAATGAAATTAATAGAACTTACCATTCATTCTTTTAATCCTAATATCTCTAAATGAGTGTACCATGAACTTGTCATAAATGTTTAATCAAAGGGAAATATTATGGGTAAATGAAAAACAGAACACTAAAAGTCAACAATTACAAAATCAAACTTAAGTATCCTTAAAGCAACATTTATTCAAATAATGTTTGAGAATAGCAGTAGCAAAGAGCTCTTTATAATCCCTCTGTTAGCAAAACAGAATACCCAACCCCTAAAGAGGTATTCTTTCTATGCATCTTTATTGGCTTGAGAGAGAGAGAGAGAGAGAGAGAGAGAGAGAGAGAGAAGCTGATTATTACAATTACACCTGTAACAGCAGTTAATATCTTAGGATTAACTCTTGTTAAAAAACTATTATGGAATGAGCATGCTGAGACATAGTTAAGTATCAGTCAACTGATACTGCAAAAGTAGATAACTTAGTAAGCATTATTCTAGTAAAAACATATGATACAGTATTACGGGGTTCTACTTCTAAATCTAATCTTAAAAGAACTTATATTATAAAAAGCTGATGTGGGCATTTGCATGACTTTCTCTGCCCTCTATAATTTATTAGTGGGTATACAAATTGTTCTTATAAAAGCTTATTACTTTCTCTACCATATATAAAGTAGATAGAGAAGATATTGCATTCCACCCAAAAATTTGATACTGAGATTTCAACAAAAATATAAATTTTGAGGTCCCCCTGAATAGATAAAAAAAAAAAAAAAAAAAAGTATTTTCAGAAAAAGATCCATGTGTGTGTGTCTGTGAACGGCATAACTAAAAAACAAAAAGCGGATAAACACCAAAATCGGTATTTAAGTTCAGTACCTTCTAAAGATGTGACACAAAGATTTTCAAGAAAATCCCCCTACCCCAAACTACCCTTTATATGGAAGATTTTTTGAAATATTCGAGTTTCTAAAAAATTAGTCTTAATGATTTTGACTAAAATACTATATATTAATGATATTTACGTGATAAACTGTATATCTTGAACTTTCTGTGAAGTCCTCTTCATTCGCAAGGAATTTTGTATAATCTTGTATAACTAGTAAATGTTAAGTGATAAACAAAAACATACTACACAAGAAATATAGATCTCTTTAAAACACACAATTTATTTCAAGTTACTATTTTTGTGGTATAAGCCATTTCCAAGATATCCATTACTAATGGTTTAAATTGCTCATTACTTAGCCATTCCTTAAAGTCCTTTATTCAGTTGTTTCTTGTGAATGCATGGGAACAGGGTGGAATTTTAAGGTAGTGTATAGCGGTCCAGTTCTTAACCATTTGACCATTGCTGTTTCCTTTGTATCTATAACCAAATGTATAATGTAGCTATTTTTGCTAAGGTTTATTTGGATTAAAATGAAGTAGATAGAAAAATAGGCTTTAGTAAGAATAGCTTGTATACCCACTAATAAGTGATAAAGTGGGGAGAGAGTCGTGTAAATGTAACACATCAGACTTTTTTCTATCTACTTCATTTTAATCCCGATAATCCTTTAGCAGAAATAGCTAAATTACACATTTCGTTATAGATACAAAGGGTAACTGCAATAGAAATGTTTAAGAATAGGAACTAAATGATGGCCTTAAAATTCCATACTCTTTTCATGCAATCATTAAAAAAAAAAAAAAAAAAAAAAAAAAAAAAAAAAAAAAAAACTGAATATAGACTGGACTTTAAAGAATGATAAAGTATTGAACAATGTGAACCATTAATAATGGATATCTCGGAAATAACTTATGCCACAGAAAAGGTTATTTTAATAAATTGTGTGTTTTAAGGAGATCTATATTATTTGTGTGGTATGTTTTCATTTATCTCTCAACATTTACCAGTTATACAAGATTATGCAAAATTGCTTCAGAATGAACAGGACTTCACAGGCTATTTCCATAAAATTCAAGATACACATTTTGTCATATAAATATCAATATATGGTATTTTAATCAAAATTGTTTTTGCCATTTTAAGAAAAAATAAAAAAAAATTCAAAAAATCTTCCCTGTAAACAGTAGTTTAGGGATGGGGTATTTTCTTGAAAACCTTCATGTTGCATCTTTGGGAGATACTGAACTTAGGACCAAGAAATAGCCAATTCAGTTTAACAAAGTTTGAATTAACGAGATTTTGTAAAAATAGTCCCGTATTATCTGAAATTGTAAAACATGACTGTTGAGTACACTTTCTCTCTTGTTATGCGTACCAATGAATGAGGGTGTTCCACTTCTAAGAAAAAGTAAAAATAACTGCTGTGTACAGTATATCTGGCATTTGTATAATTGTGAAATACAGAGAGGTTAAAGGATAAACATCTAAATATATAGAGTTTATAATAATGGGCAATTTCAATGTTAGAATAGGACAAAGTGACAACTTAATCAGGGGCATCGCTTTAGAGGATGCTTGTATACCGAGCATTCCCCTTGGTTTTGTGCATTTGTTTATATTTATATTGTTTTGTAATAGCTATAATACAAGAAAATTAGTATCTACAGCCATATAGTAGTAATTGTTTCATAGATCGTAGTGCTGACCAGCAATAATTACATAATCTAGCATACACAAGGTTTACAAATCAATCCGTATCATTCAAAAACAGCAGCTTATGCTGAGATATGCCAGCGTTTCACTACCTGCATATGATATGGCTAGGATGACCTTCCTGCAAACCTCACCTACCTCGTGCCTGTCCCTCTCACTTCTGCAAACCTCTCACATACCCACTGTTATTTATTTATTTATATATTTATTTATTTGTGCTAGCAATCTTCCTTAGAATATGGCTATACATCAGCCCAAGCTGTTATCTTGCCATATTCTACCCATATTACATTCTTTAATTATAACATAAAAATGATGATAATAATAATATAATAGTAATAATACCAAAATAATAATCTAATGATACTAATATTGTAATAATGATAATATAATTACATAACTTAACATCACATGATGAAACTAATTCACATCTCTTTTTATTATTGTCCATAACCATTTCTTTTTTACTCTGGACAAGTACTCTCCTACCTTTTTACTGTCTTTGTTAAAAATCTTGCTTAAGGCTACTTTCCTGTCCATTTTTAACCATTTCCCATTTACAGCTTGCTTTCTCCAATGCTGTGTACCTTTACAATCAAAAACGATATGTTCTAAATCTTCTCTTTCCCCACATATTGGACACTGGTTCTGTGGGAACCCATTTCTTATTCCTATTAGTCTCCATACACCTGCTCGTACCCAGGCTATACTTTCTCTTTGTTCCTTATTTGAGTTATCCACATACTGTTCTCTAGCCCATACATTTTTTATTAATATATATGATTCCAAGGAACTTTTGTTCCCAATGTTGCTAAATAAATTTTGTATCTCTATATCTTCAAATCTCCGCCTAGCTTCTTTCCAAAAACCCTTAACATTATTTTCCCTCCTCCTCCAAATTTCTCCCAGACCGCTACTTTCCAAATTAGTTTGTATACTATAACTCTACCCATTCTTCTTTAAACTCCTTTCTTGGAATTCCAAACATTGCCTCAACAAGTTCTTGTCTTCTAAATTTAATAGTCTGTACCAATATTTAAGAGCTCTCTCCATTATTACCCCTTTTCTCCCCACTCTTGGCATTTCAATTACAGCAAATTCCTTAACTGTAGCATTTGGCAGGCCTAAAGCTTCTCTGCAAAAACTCCTATGTACCATATCTCTCTCTTCCCAGCCTCGTTCTACTCCCCATATTTCACTTCGATATAACATTTTTGCTTCAACTACTGTGTTATATATTTTCTCTAGCCATTTAACATTTATATCTGGTATTCTATATTTGCACCCTCTAATCATTGACATTGCCCCTTTCCCCTTCGTCAATACCAGTTTCTTCTGTTTCTCCCATTTTCCACCCCCATCCATTTTAACCCCTAAGTATATACAATCTCTGACCACTTTATATTCTTTCTCTCCATTTTTCCACTTTTCATACTTGCCCAGTTTGGCACCTTTCTTAAACACTATAATTTGAGTCTTCTCTTGATTTACTTTCAGATTCCATTCATCACAGTATTTATATCATTGAAACTGATCCTATCACTAAATCATCAGCGAATAATAACCCAGGAATTGATACCTTATTTATCACAGGCAACCAATTATTGTTCCTTCCTATCTCAGTGAGGATATTCTCAATATACAGATTAAATAACACTGGACTTAGCTTACATCCTTGTCGTAACCCCTTCCTTTGGTTTACTTCTTTTGTCACCAATCCTACTCCTATTTTCACACAAAATTTGCTCTCCTTGTATAGAGCTTTAAATAAGTTCACCATCTGTTGACTTACTCCCTTCCTCAAGAGTTTGTGCCACAACAAATTTAAATCAATGCGGTCATATGCTTTCTCCAAATCAACAAATGCCATGTACAATTTTCCCCTTTTTCCTTTTAAAATACTTATCCACCAGAGTTTTAATTATGAATAAGTTATCTATCGTTCTTCTCCTCTTACGTAAACCCATTTGAAACTCCAAGAGGATATTATATTCCTCTACCCAGTTTTGTATCCTATTTGCTAAAATCCCTGTGAAAATCTTTCCAACATTTGAAAGTAATGCTATTCCCCTGTAATTATTAGGCTTATTAACACTCCCCTTGCCTTTGTATATAGGATGAATTATTGCTTTCCTCCAATGCTCCGGTACATACCCCTTGGTTTTTATTACATTAAACAAATCTGTAAACATCTTTACTCTAGTCTCATCACTACACCATTCTTTGATAAACTCAGGAGGAATTCCATCAATACCCGTTGCCTTATTATTTTTCATTGCCTTCATTTGTTTCACTACCTCCTCATCGCTTACTTTACTATCTAATATATCTATGTATCCTACTCCAAAATCTGCCACTGGTTTAATCTTAATAAAACCCTCCTCCTCAAATAACATTTTAAAATACTCCATCCCATCTGCTGAAGTGATATTTGGTTTAACTAACCATTTGTTATACATGGATTTTAACGCTCTCCACACCTTGTGGCATTGTTCTCCCTTAAAACTTTAATCAGATTACTCTGTTCTTTATTTCTCCATTCTTGTTTCTTTTCTTCTAATAGTGCATTATATAAATTCCTACTCTTTAGGTATTCCTTCTTATCTTCCTCACCCCCTCTCTTTTTCCATCTTACTAATGCCTGTTTCACCACCTTTTTTGTTATTTTGCATTCCTCATCATACCACCCTATTTCCTTTATTACCCTGCCCCTCCCGCTTCTCATCCCATCCCCTGCTCTTTGCATTAACATATTAAAAATATTGGTTACATTTTCTATTTCCTGGTTCCTTATCATAAAACTCATTCCCTGTTGACATATTTGACCATGCTTAGAATCTAATGTTAGTTTAAATTCTACTCTCTGTTCCTCCCTCCATTTAAATTCAATATATTGCTTAGTATTCTTTCCCCATTCCCGTCTAACTTCCCGTACTTCCTCTGATTGCCTTTGAATCTCCACTACCAGCAGGAAGTGGGAACTATTAGATACAAAATTTAATACCTTAAAGTTTCTTATTGTATACACCTTGCTAATCGGCCATAATATATAATCAATTACACTTTGCCTGTTCATATTAACAAAAGTAAACTCTCCCTCCAAATCATCTCCATATTTACCATTCAATATATCTAAAGCGTTCACTTTACAAAATTCGATAAAACCATCACTTGACTTATCAATACACTTATCTTTACTCTGCCTGAACTGCTCCCTTCTAGAACGTGTTTCATTTCCAACAAACATATCACACTCTATATTCACATAACCTTCACCTATTCTGATATTAAAATCCCCCATTATTATTACTTCCGTATTCCCGTGCTTCTCTATTAACCTATTTATATCTCTCTAGTGCCTTCAGCAATTCAGGATTATGGTATTGTGAGGGAGCGGGTGCATTGTACACTACACCTAAACATATGGTTTTCTCATTTATCAGTTTATCTTCCAATATAATCCACAAAACATTTTTAATCCTGGACCAAGTATCTCTTATTACTTTCCCTATGGATTGTCTTACAAAAAGACCCACTCCCCCAGAAGCTCTTCCCTTCCTTGCTAACCCTTCCCCTTCTATTCCCATATGTATATTCCTTAACTTCTATATTTACCTCCCTTAGCCAGGTTTCTGCTACCCCTAAATAATCTACCTTTTCTAGTAGATGTCTCAAATTCCCTGTAAATATTTTATTTTTTAATCCCTGGCAATTCCAGAACCTAATCTTCCTCCTTCCTTTTTCCTTTCCCTATTGTGATCCTGTTCTGCTTCTAAACCTGTCCAACACTTTCCTACTCCGTAATTCTATTCCTGTTTTCTCCTTTGACGGTCCCGCTAAATTTCTGTCCAAAACTAGTATACTCCCACTGGGTGTTGACACAATGCTTTCCTCTCCCTCCGTTCCATCACTCTGAGGCCCTGCCCACGGCCAGGTCACGTGCCAATGTAACTTCCTCCCTCCTAGGTGAAATCACTTTCCTTGTTTCGCCAGCTGATGCCTTTGCGTCACTCTGATCTGACGTTCTGACTGTGTCATCGCCACGCCTACTCTCTAACACCGTCATCTTCTTTCCGCCAACCTCATGTGCCGGTGACGTAACTTCCATGTATCGATCCTTATCCTCTGGTCTCCGATCGCTCTTTGGACTTCCTCTGCATTCCTTCTCTGTGGTCTCGGATGTATTTCGCTGAATCATATCCTGCTCCTGCGATCTGCTGTTCCTTGTGTCACTTTCGTATCCCGTCACCATGCGCCCATCGACCCACAATCGTAGATTCTTTATGAAGGCCCATTTCCCTTCCATTCTTGCCAGCATCATTTGTTGTATTAAATCCTTCTTCAAGGCCCGTTGTTCCACCGATAAATCTCTGTTTATAAAGATTTTTGTTCCTTTCAGTAGTTTTGATTTCTTCAATACTTCATAGACAAACTGCACTGATGTAAATCTTGCAACTATCATTCTGGCTCCTCTTGATCTCCCCACTCTAAATGCTTCTCTAATCTCCCAGCCCTGAAGTTTCAAACCAAGCTTTCCTTCTATAATCTCTCTTACCTTATCTACAGACCATACTCCATTCCTTTCTTTCACTCCTGCTATAACCAAATTAAATCTGCGGTGTTTCTCTTCCAGCAGCTCAACTCTTCTTTTAACTTTCTGTACCTCATTTTGATATCTTGCATTTCATTTCTGATCTCTCGCTTGATATCTATTAGTTCCTTTTCCATTCCATTGAGTTTATTTCCTAATCTCTCATCCATATCTTTAATGAATGCCAACGTTTGTTCCATGACATTTCGATCCCCATTTGGTTCAGGGTTGATTTCAACTCCACCAATTACCAATAGTATACCTATTACACATGTGAGAAGAAACATGTTTACCATCTCTTCTACACCTTTGTACCCACTGTTATATGCTATTGTTTAGCCATACATTAGCATAGTTCTGGCTCCAGAAAACTATTGAGGTACTGTCAATTGAGTTTCTTTGTAAATAAAATTATTGTAGTGCATAAACTCAAAATGTGTGTTATGACTGTTATTCATTTTTCATAATAATGAGTGGCATACCACATCAGCTATAGTCTTAGTATTTCTGTTGCACATTTCAATTTTCTTTGTGAAGTGTAGTAAAGTGTATAATATAATAAAAATGAGTGACGTACCTGAAACATTAGTCTTGTTAAACATCTTATGGTTAAAGCCTCTATCGGATTATATTTATGAAGAGCAATGTGAGTTGAAAGCAAAACGGCCTACTCCAAAATTACGTATTAAGGAGATTAACAAAACCAATTTGAATCTTCATGGTATGAGAGGTTCTTCTGACTAACGGGCTGTTGTGAAACAAACAAAATGTATTCTACATTTGCTCATGTTTGGTGAAAAAGATTTAGAATGGTGCACAAAAGGCATATCTAATATAAGTAAATTTATTAATAAAGCGTCAAACATCAAGAATCAAAGTAGCATTTGTTAAATAAAAGAAATTTCAGTTCCTAAGACAACGTTGGATTGAACATGTTTTTTTCAGAAGCTGCACGCCTTAGAAAAAAGCATAATGAACATGTAGCATTAAATAGACAGATTTTCGGAAGTATAATTCAAATTATCATATATTTGTGCAAACAAGAATTGCCTTTACACGGCCACCAAGATGATGATGAATCCAATAACACGGGCAAATATTTAGAATTTTCAAGTTTACTTGCTCAAAAGGAATCAGTAATTAAATCAGAAATTCAAGAGACTTCCTTTATTTCAATTCAAGCCAACGAGACCTTAGATGTGTCTTGCAAGAGCCAACTAACATCATTTTCCAGTACTGTGTTCAAGACAGGATTGAAGAAAGGTTCATAGGTTTCTAATGTCTCAAGTGATGTAAGTGGCGCAAGTTTGGCATGCATTATTCGTTAAGGCTTTGGAAGAGTGGAACATAGATAAAAACAAAGTGATAAGCTAAACCTACGATGGTTGCTTGGTGATGGCAGGCCACAAAGGGGTGAACAGCTTATTGTAAAGGAGTTCTGCCCTCACGCAATCTTTATTCACTGCTATGCACACCAGTTAAATCTAGTGCTTTTATATGGTTTAAAAGCAATAAAATATATACACTTGTTTATTTCTGACTTGACAGCATTTCATAGTTTTTTCAGCAAGTCCAAGCGCACTGCATTGCTTACTGAAATGGGATTTAAGTTGCTGCAGACCTTTATTACAAGATGAAACATTCACTCAAGGACCGTCACAACTATAATTAAATATTTCAATGGCATACCAAATTTTTGATTCAATGAACCTTCTCACTGGGACTACAATACCATAAATCATGCAAGGGTACTGATTAAGTACATGAATGACACAAATTTTGTGCATCGTTGAGGTTTGCAAGATATGCCTTATACACACTGACCCTTTGTTTAAAGTTCTGCAATCACTGGTTATTATAAATGCTTGCTATAATGGAATTCAACTCATCATTGCAAATGTACAGAACCTAACATGAGAGGCTTTCATTGAAGAGTGTGTGCAAAAAAGTATCTAATTGAATGGAAATATAAGTTTCAGTGACTCTCAAAAGGCTAGGTTGAAAGTGCTGAAGCACAAAATCAATTGCCAAGTATTTCAAATGAAATCCAGATTTGAAGATTTTCCACAGCTTGAGTCTGTAGAATTAGTGAATGAAAAAAACTTGTGGAACACAAGAAAGAATTTCTTCAGGCCAAAATTTCCAACTAATAAAGCAGTTATTATTTCAATTCAGAACCAGCTTGAAAATGAGCTCTTCAGTATTCACGCTGATGAGCAAAAGCATTTAGCATAACAAAATTTACGAAGTTATTTGGTTGTAAATGACTTAGACTTGGTGTATGAGGAGGTGACTAAGCTGTTGCATTTGATAGTAGCATATCCTGCTACAACAGCAAGTAGTGAGAGAGAGCCACGTGTAAACTATAAACTCCCATTCTTTTATATCACACTATGCCACCAAATTTAATAGAAGGTTGGGAGAATAATGATGTATAGATAATAGAAAAAAGCTATCTCAGATTTAGTAAAGACAAAGTTATAGATAAAGAAAGTGAAAAATGCATTGGTTTTTGAGAATTAAATACACTAGATATTCTTAATGTGAAACATGGAGAGGACAAATACACCTTGATTAGCAGAAGTAGCCAAAGCATAATTGATTACACTACCCAGCATTTTGAATTTTTTGTGTTGCAGCAAAAAATGTGACAGGTGAACTTAACTAATTTTGGGTTGCTGAACGTGAATCGGTTGTCCATTTCTACTATTACATCATGTTTTCTCGCAATAGGTACACCAAAATAAGAAATATGTTAAATATAATAATAATGATGATAAAAAGTACTGAACAAATTAAGATAAGTTTGGAAATATTTACAGAGAAAAATAATTATATTTTGTAAACAATTCATGACATATATGTTCCATTAAACAGAAGTTTCATCGATATCAGTGCCAATACCTGGGATTGAACCAAAATCTCTTGGTTCCTGTAATGCTGAAATACATACGTGTGCTATTTCTGTGCTCTACCAATTAATTCACGAAGAAGGCAATGTACATATAAAACAACACCAGGACATGCTATTACAGGAAAAAACATGTAATCACCTTTAATGTGAACAGTCCTAGATGTTCCCTTTGAATGACTGCTTGGCTGCCCAGTGTCTGACTGCCGCATGTGTGCCATCTTTTTTCAAACACCAACAGTAGTCAGCCATCATTGTTACATCCCACCTCCCCTGATATCTTTTTTCCGCCTCCTTGATGACTTAGCGAAACCTCTCTCCCATATCTTCACTAACAGCCCCAAGATATTCTGGAAAGTGATTGAGATGAAAATGAAGGAAGTGCAGTTTCAGGCTCATTCTACACCCCAACTCTTTCATGTGATCCAATATTGTTTTCACTATTGTTTTGTACTGTTCATCCTTTACATTTCCTAGGAACTTTGTCATGACATCCCTCATTGAAATCCATGCAGCAAGTTCCATGGCATTCCTTGTCTGTTCAAAGTTTTGGTCTTTCAGCAGCTTTCTAATTTGTGGTCCATCAAAAATACCTTCCTTGACCTTTGCATCTAATAAATGTGGAAACTTGCTTGCAATATACTGAAAACAGGGGCTACTTTTGTCTAAGGCCTTAACAAACAGTTTCATGATTCCCAGTTTGATGTGTAGTGGTGGCAAAATAACTTTTTGTAAGAATATTTTTTTCAAGTACTTACTTTTTTCAAGTAAGAATATTTTAGTGATGTAGTGTAACAACCCTCAACTCTCTTTATTTTAAACTTTTTGTTGGTCAACTAAAGCAGTATTTGTAACATTTTTTACTTCTGTTGTCAACACTTGTCTCTTGGGCCAGGTGGGTGTGTAGACCAGTGCTTGTCCTTAGGTAATTTAGTGTAGCCTGCTTGTTGCCCTAACAGAATACCCACCTTCAAGTCACTACACACATCGCAACTACACGCATGATATTTGATGTTGTCTAAAACAGTTTGCATTGTGATGTAATTTTCCTTTAGTGAAATGGAATGTGCCACAGGTATCAAAGCTACAATGTTTCCATTATGAAGTAGTACAGCCTTTAAGCTCCTTTTAGAGGAATCCACAAAATCTCCAATTCCAAGAGGAATGCTCATATTTTCTGACTGATAATCCACTCCCTAGCTGTTCTATCAATCCTGGAATGTCAACATAGGTCAGATCTTCCTTCTTGAAATACTTCCTGAACTCCTTATCTCTATGTCTATACATGAAAAGGTAGTTCCAGAGGGAAAAAGATTTTTTTCTTTCAATCATGGCCCTAGCAGTTCACTCTTTTCCTTCATGAGGCCAAAGTTTCATGTCAGATTATTCAACTCCGACTGGAACAATTCTGGACTTGCTGTTTCTGTTGCTGGTGAAAAATCCATATCAACCTGCTCGTCAACAAAATCGGAGGAAGCTTCAGAGTTAGGTAAACTGCTAGGAGGTGAAGGTATTGGAATTTCTGGTCCATGAAGTATGGGTCTCATCGCATAGTTTAATTTCGGGTACACAATATTGTCCTTGTTTTTCTTATTAAATCCAGCTACTTTACACAGGCAAAAACAACAGTCCCTGCTATGGTCCTGGGACTCACGCCAAACCATCACTATCCCAAATGGAAGGGCCTTATGGCTCCACTGTCATAAGTTTTCAAGACATGTTTTACAATTTACGTGGGGAGCTCATACCTTGTCCAAGTCTCCTAATTTTACTTTAAAATACACATAGTAAAAATGTTTCACCAATTATTTGTTGCCTCTGCCCCTTCATTGTGTAGCACCCATACATGTAACTGAATTGAGTCCGGCTTATTCACACATCTTCTTCTAATTCCTGACACACTCACCATTTTCACAGCAGAACATAATATAAACAACAGGTCAGACTTCCACCACACTCACAACATAACTGATTGTCACTGGACAAGGCAGCATTAAGAATTTTGTCGCTACTGCTAACTATAGAAAATGCAACTCTGCATTTCATCGGTAACAACTCTAAAAATAGACTCTGATATCGGAGAGTTCAATGGAGTAGTGTTGGATTGGCAAAAATGCACAATAACAAAGCAAACTATGGCCACACTAACAAGAGCCAATTCGCTATTATTGCAAAACAGCACCAACACTTTTGTGACACATTTTCAGACAGTAAATTGCAATTAGCATGAAAACTAGTGATATAGAAAAACCATGACTTTTCTGAAATCAGGAGACCTTACTTAGTTAAAATCACTTATGAGATGCCTTGGCACAAAAATCATGCTGGGTAGTATTATGTATTATGGTCAATTAATATTAGCTACATGTTAAACAGTTTTAAAGCTTCAAATGTAAGCACTAATAACAGATATTAAAATTAAATTGGAAAATTTAACAACTAACCACAATGGAAAAATATGTCAGTACGGGATAGCAAACATCTAAAAAATATGAAATTCAAAAAGCAATTAATGGGACTAGTAGGTGAAAGAATGGGAAAAACGAGAAAAAAAATTGCCAATATTTGAACTGTTCTATCTCCAAAAGTTGCTGTTAGAATTTAATATGATTTTTTAGTCCCTTACTAAATCATTCAGCAATATTTCAATATATGGAAAATAATTTTTAATCCCATAGCTATTTGTACATACACTACTGTATGTCAGGAGGAAAAAAATTAGAAAAAAGTTCCATGTATGACTTTTGTACCCATAATTAAATTAGCAATTCTCTGTGATTACTTTTGTGCAAATAAAATTTTGAGGTTGATTATAAAAAATGTCCCTTAAGTAAAATCTATAATTTCCTAAAAAAAATTTGTGGAATGTTTGCAGCTGTATAATAATAGTAATCTAATTTTTAAATATTTGTGTGCTCATAACGCTTTAGCCTTCTAACGCAAGTAGTTTTTGAGTGATGGATACAAAAGTCATACATTGAATTTTTTTCTACCTGACAGAATAATGTCTAAACAAATTACTATAGGATTAAACATTATTTCCATAAATTAAAATACTGCTGAATAATCCAGTAAAAGACTACATTAAATTTTAACAGCAACTTTTGGAGATAGAACAATTCATAATTTTTTCTGTTTTTCCTATTTGTTTCACATACTAGTTCCCTTAATATTTTAAATTTCTTTATATTGGCATATGAGATGAAAGTAAAAGCCTGTGAAATATTAAGAGTGATGATTGGTCTGATGAAGAATGTAAACAAAAGGAGAGTAAAGGCAAAGTTGAAGTAGAGGGAATTAGAACATGTACAATTTAAAGAGGACTTTCTACAAAATAAAAATTTCTATAACTAATTGTTAGAAGATAAAAAATACCTTTAGAGAAAGAAAAATGCCAAAACAAAAAAATAAATAAATAAATAAAAGGAGAAAATAATGTAAGCAAAATATGATGCAAGAGTATAAAAAATATGAAGTTAAATCTAATGTAAGCCAAGAAGAATCAACTTTATATGCCCATGGATGGCAGAATAATCCTTGAAATAGAAATGTCCTATAGATGGATAAAATCATAATAAAGAAGTAATTAATGAGAACAAAAACATCAAAAGAAACAAAGCACCAGGAATAGACGATATACCAAGAGAATTCCTTAAACAACGGTGCAGGGATATGAACAAGTTAAGCCATTAACATCTTTAACTTAATGAAAAGCAAAGGATGCACACCAGAAAGCTGGAGAAAAGCAATCAAAATTATTATATAAACCTTTATACATCTCAATCAATTATAAAGGTAAAGGAGACATGGATAAACCTACAAATTACTGGGACACAGCTCAATTATCCAATGTAGGGAAAATTCATACATGGATTTTTAACAGATAGCAAAAACAGGTAAAATGAGTTATCCGAAAGGTTTCCAGAGTAATTGCTTTAAGAAGCAAACCAGCATTTTTGTTGGGGTCTGCTTGATCCTTAATTAGTGATAACACATTTTCACACACCAATTTTAAACCGCCTTAGATGCTCTTCACACCTGGCATATTGGGCAGTGCATTTTATGTTAGCATGAAATTGCCGCAGTCACTTACTGGACCCGGGAGAAACACATGCATTTCAATTAAATTACTTGGGGATTTTCTCCCACGCTGGATCATTATTCTTTAATGTAACTCAGTCAAATTTTTGCACTCAATTACACTCTATACTTAGTGCACAGTTCTATAATTAACACTTTTTGAACAGTAAAAATTAATAGCTCTGCATCTAGACTTATCAGATGACATCACAATTCTAACCTTAAACAATCAGAAAGATCAGATGACAATTGCCCATGAATCTAACTCGTCTACTACAGATACAGGGAGCACTGCAATGCATAGACAACAGTGCATTGGAGCATATTCAAACCACATTCTTGAAAGCTGCTATTTGCAGTTGTTTTTCATATTAACTAGATGTTAACTAACAATTTGCTGTATGCTAAAACGCACAAGTTTTAACATTGCATTTACATTTTATCATACTGCAAGCAAACATGATGTTAAGTATTTTTAACATTGGTTGGTGATACGGACCCTAAGTGAAGTAGTGTCACTAAACTTCACTGTCTCTAGCTTCAAAAAATAAAATAATTGTGAATCATTGCCTTGTTTTGGTGTCCAATGTGTTCTAATATACTAGATACTTGAAACTCATGCTTTTCAATTATAATTTGGCAAATCAACTAGTGTTATACACAAAGACATGAACTACTGACAGAAATAAAACTACAACATCAAATAAATGCACTTATCCATTACAACAAAAGAAAGAAAATTAAAACAAATAATTTTGGAAGGCAGCATTCAAATCTACAATCTAAGGCATCATTGTAATATCACTGATCCAAAGTATTGTTTATATGCTCTGTTGTAGGCAGATGGCCAAACTTTTACTTTGTGAAAACAAGAAGAAAAATAATGTAGTTTATTTATGCTAAAAGGCATTTCCAGATAGGCCTGAGGCTTTATTAAGCATATTTTTTTTTATTATTATTATTATTATTATTATTATTATTATTATTATTATTATTATTATTATTATTATTATTATTATTATTATTATTATTATTATTTTCTTTTAATTCTTTCCTTTGCCAACATGCCCCATTATGCTAATATTACGTGCATCACATAACCTATTTACACTGAATATACTAGTATTACACAATTTTGTACATTTCACATAATTTTATATTTATATTATATTTATATTATATAATATTATTTATATTATATATAACTTGTTCACTTGTTGTTTATGTTGCTGCATTACCAATTGCACATGAGATAATCCATGGTCTGAATTGCTTTCCGATATGTGCCGGTTGAGTCATTTGATTCTTATTCAGTGGAGATGTGATTTGTTTTTGCCATGTCCAGTTACTATTGCAGAAAACTCTGGTGTTATGTTGCATTTAAGTTTTGATCCATCTCTAACAGACGGGAAGAATCTCTTGCAAGTGGCTCCTTTAGCTGTGTTGTTTCACTCATTCTGCCATTTAGTAGTTCCTTCTTCTTTTATCTGGGTGATAACTGAGGATTTAGATTTCTTTATATACTCAATGGTTCCACTGGTTCCTGTTGTGGCTTCCTTCACCAATTTATCTGCCATTTCATTGCCATGATTTCCGATGTGGGCTTTTATTCAGCCAAAGTGTACTATCCAGTTTTGTTCCTGGAGTTTTCCTATGCTTTGATACGGTAATTTGTATCACAAATTACTCAAATGTAATTAATTATTTTAATATGAATATGTATTTTTATGTAACATTGATTTCAGAGGTTTAATAATTGTAATTATTATTGGTAAATAATAATATATGGCTTTACTGAAACTGTTAACAATAACGTAAGAATGCAGCAAGGGAATGAGTTGTTTATCGTTACCGGGAACCAGGAAGTTACATAATGTTTCGCGCCTTTTCGGTAAAAAAAGCTTCCAGAATGTTCTCTAAAAGAAATATGTATTAGTGGTTTTCATTGGATGTTAAAATAGACGCTAATGTTGGCGCGTTTTATAAGCCAATAGCATTTCATTTATAATCATTAGGCGTATCTTAAGGCTAGCCTATAAATAGTGTAAATTCAAGAGAGCGTCCCCCAGTGTTCAACAAGATTCTCAACACATAACACGTCAGCTCCCAGTTCAACAAGATTCTCATGTCGGTCTCTCAATTCGTAAAGTTACGCGCAGCAGAAGTACGAGAAATCTTATAAAGTATTCTACAGTTAAATATACAAAGTTGAAGTACGTGAGTTAAAAGTGATAAGAAGTTATTATAAACAGTTTCAGTATGGCGAGTATCAAGATAAATATGTGAAAGTGTTCGTGAACGTGTTCTGCAATAAAGATTATAAAACCAATTTCTTCGTCAATATCATTTCTAGACAAAAGATTCCTTTCCGCTTCACAACCTGTAAGAAATACATGCCTACCAAGATCAGATGATAGCTAGCCGGTGAACATTTAAAACTGATACAAATTGCTACGCCAGAGGGAGCTACAAACAGAACAAATGAACCAACCAACGTATGACGTCACAAGAATGGCTTCCACCAACACTGAGGTAAACAAACATGGTAACTAATTCCGTCGCATATTGGCTTCCACAACGTGGGGCTACAAATACACAAATACAACATTAATTCTACTTCATAATGGCTTCCACAACGTGGTGCTATAAACATATATACAAATTTGCTATTGCAAATTGGCTCCCAAACGTGGAGCTAAAATAATGTTACAATAAATACAACATTAATACCGCCGCAAAAAGTTGAGAGGTCGAGAGTAACTTGACTACCTATATAAACTGCAATTAGTCTATCTTCAAAACTAATTTGGTCAATGGATGGTATGGCTTTAAGAATTCTGATCTGTTCAGCTTGATTATTTGAGCAGTGGTTGGACAGCTTGCCCTTTAATGTGTGCAGTATTTATCTGTTCTATAAGATGACTGCAGCAGTCCCTACCACACCCTGAAGTTTACTGCCATCGGTGAATATTTCTATTTTGTAGTTATTCAATTCAACTTCGTCCACAGTGACTCTTTCCGCTGGATGTGGCCACTCCTCCTTACTCAGTGGTGCATCAATGTCTGTGGGGTGATCAGTGAGTCTGTGTATCTGAACTGTTTCATGAATACTGATAGCTATTGGTTTGATGCCAGCTAAGACACAAGATGCTTCGTATGGTAGTGTTTTATAGGCTTTCCCTATCGCAAAAATCATAATTCTTTGAACTCTCTTTAGTTTATATAAGTTTTCTGTTTTCTTAGTCCGTCCTTCCATATTGGGGCTCCATATGTTAGCATAGGCAAGATTGCTCCATTATACGAGGGTTGGGGCAAAAGTCATGGCAACTATTTTTTTACTTGTAGATATGTGAATGGATCACAAACGTATATGTGTCATGTGGAAGTTCTGCAGACATAGTGTTGAGGCAGTATTTTAATGCCTAAATAATATTAATTGTATTTTTATTATAATTAAATTCAATAACAGCCCACCTTGAAAACAATATGTATACAATTATTATTTAAATTGTATGTAAGTCATTGCAAATACTTATTTTATTGTAGAACACATTTTATAAATGTTTATATACTCTAATAGTGCAAAATCTGTGAGAATAATATGTTTTAGGTTGTTAATAATGAGGTAATAATGTAAATTTTGTGACATTAATGTGTCTGGAATTTTGAAAAATACTGGTCATGAAAAGATCGGTAATGATGTAATTTCGCTTACAGTTTGGAATTAGCCAATCAACAGTAAAGAAAAAGTTTTAGTTTGAATACTTAAATTCTACTGGACTAGAATTAGCCAATAAGAGACTGGCATTACCGAAGCTTTAGGTTTTTACCATTAAGATTAGTCAGTCGCGGACATGATGTGATAGTGTGCAGATGGCAAAAATTGTGTTCTCCGCTAGTATAATACATTAAGAATGTATAAAGTTTTTCTCACAGTTTTATTTTATAAAGTGTTGTGTTTTATAAATGTGCAAGTATAAACAAAATAAAAGAAGTGAAATTTAAAAGTAAATCCTGTGACATCTTTAATTTTTGTCATATCACGACCTGAACAAGAACTTTTGATTCTATAGTTTGACTGAAGCAGCCGCGGCAGATTTAAATAATATTACGTAAAACAAGCATCATCTTCACTACAAAGTTTGACGTCCCAAGCATCAACCAACTTCAAAGTGTATCTTCATTACGTGGGGCAAATACTATTACAAACTTCAGATTGAGAAAGCTACTTCTTCAAAGTGGCGCTCATACGTGGGGGTTTCTCACATCCAGCTAAATAACTTCTTCAAAGTTGGCAACAAATACAATGAGGCTCAATACTTCTCAAAGTGGCGTACAATTGTGGGGCAAACGCCTCCAAACAACTACATAACCTATAAACTATCACAGTGTGTATGCAGAACAACAGATGGCTCTGTGATAGCTGGTAGTAGGACAGCGAGGGCTGTGAAATCAGTCAGTTGGTGAGTGTCGTGTGAGATGGAAGTAACCCGTGTTGAGCAGCGCACTTACATCAAAATGCGATGGAATGTCACAGTGAATTAGTGGAAGCCCTTGGGTATAATGCCCTACCATACCATACAGTAGCATGGTGGGTAGGAAAGTTTCAGCAAAGACGTGTGTCAACCAGTGATGAGCAAAGTTCGGGACGACCTGTTAGGGTGCGGACCGACATGGCATGTGCCGTCATCGAGCAGCTCCTGTATGAAGAAAGACGATGGACGCTACTGGAGTTAGAGATGGCAAGTGGCATCGAGAAATGCACCGTCCACAGGATATTGCGTAATGAGCTGCAACTACGCAAAATCACATCGCGGTGGGTACTACATGCTATGCAATATGCTGACCACCATGCACGCTGGCAACAGGTCGGCAATCAATTCTTGTCATGAATAATCGCCATCGAATTTTGGGCCAGGGCATACGAACCAGAAATGAAACGTCAGTCCGCGGAGTGGCAACATGCTGGATCACCAAGGAGGCAGAAGTTCTGTCAGAATCCTCCCCAGTCAAATTGATGGCTATTGTCACGTATGACGTCAGGGGTGTCATTGTTTGCCACTGTGTTCCACATGGCAGAACAGTGACCGCACAGTACTACAGGGACTTCCTGGTGCAACGTGGCATTCGGGAGAAACGTCCGGATCTTGTGGACAGTGCAATAATCCTGCACGACAATGCAAAACCACATAAAGCAGAGTGTGTAAGGCAGCTACTGCGACGTTGGGATGGGAAGAATTGGAGCACCCACCGTACTCTCCCGACATTTCGCCCTGTGACTTTGATCTCATTCGAAAGATTAAGGAACTACTATGTGGTAGCGGTCTGCAACATGAGAGGACATTGCTAATGCTGTGCACAAACAGGTGACCCGATTCACACATGGTGCGGCAAATGCTGAGGCAGATGGTACTCAGCGCCTCCCACATGGTTGGCAGTGTGTGGTGACAGTAGCAGGGGACTGCTTTGAGGGTCTTTAGGCCCAGGCTTATCGTGTCAACTCTATGTGTAATGTGTTGTCATTCTTTTGCACAGAAAAGGCCATATTTCCCTGTTACTACCATAATAAATTAGTGTGTTACGATATTTCAGTATTATTCGTTGTCCACACGTGTAGCTAGCACCTTGTCCTTTCGTCTGTATATGTCACATTTTCCAACCGGACTGGTATCTTCAAGAAAATAAATAGTTGCCATGACCTTTGCCCCAACCCTCGTATATAGTTTTTAAAGCTGTATGTCCTAGTCCCAGTGCATTCTGCTGCTCTTCTTAACATGTTCATAAGGCTCATGGCCTTGTTTGTTATCTCCACGTGTATCAAAACGAAGTTTGCAGTTGAAGTGTATTCCTAAGCACTTTATTTCTTGGTCTTACTTGATTCGTTCATTGTTTATGTATATTATTATTATTATTATTATTATTATTATTATTATTATTATTATTATTATTATTATTATTATTATTATTATTATTCCTTATATATACACCCGTGTGCTAATGCTTTTTTTACATACATAAACACAATTCCTAGAGAACAGTTTGGCAATAATATGCTTTTGTCCAAAGTATTATTATGTTCTTTCTTGCTATATATTAGGATATTTTATCAAAAATAAAAAAGAGAAAATCAACAGCTTATCAAATGAAGTTGATACCTGTGAAGCAGCAGTGATTGCAGCATTCTGTTGGGAGTTAATGATGGTTACACTTGTATTGGCACGTCTTGAAGTCACTACAGGTACAGACTGTCCATTGCTATGTGAAATGGCAACGGAATGACCTGCAGTAATTGGTGCTGTATTGACACGCCCAACATGGGGCTGGGAAGATGTAAGACTGTGTAGTCTGCTACCTGAGTGGCTTCCTGTGAATATGAAAATAAACAGAAAATATTTATACAATCATTAGTATTAAGATTACTATACAATTAACAATGACTCATCTAAAGATCCCTTGTGCCATTAAATTCAACATCTGATAATGATGTGAATGATTTATTGAAACTTATTCAGCTATTTGCTTGCTGGGACAAGGTTCTGTACCTTCTATTTTTTTTTCTTTTTTCCTGTCACCGGTGACACAATTTTAAAATATCTTTTTAGCAAATAATGCATTGTAAGCCTTTGGAAACATTTCTTGAGTTGGGTAATGTATTCCTTTTTGCTAGCATTTAATATCTGACTATAAGCAGCTGCCTAAAGGCAGATCTCCACTGTCTCAACAATCAACAAAACATGTTGATTCAACACACTGAGCTCAACATGTCGGCGGTAAGCAAGTGTCTCCACTGACCAACAAGTCTTGTGTAACATGCTGATTCAACTTGTCTTGGCTAAACAAAACTATTTTCCACTGGGAGTGGAAAACATGCTGAGTGTAATATGTATCCGGCTCACCGCGTGCAGACCTAACTTCAGCCACACATGATACAGACAACTAGCCCATGCATATTATTCATTGCTTACTAGCAGTATTAAAGGCAGCATGTATTAACTTTGAATTAACAAAACTTAAACCGAGTAGTATTAAACTAAGTATAGATAAGGAAAACATATCAGAAATAAATTGCACTAATTTTCTTGGAGTAATAATTGATAAACATTTAAATTGGCAATCTCATGTAGCATCGATTAGAAAAAAAAAATAAATAAGGGTATTTATAAAATGAGACAACTAAAATAATGGACAATGAAACAATGAAACAGGTCTATTATGCTTTTATATATTCGCATGTAAGATACAGAATTACATTATGGGGAAATATTACAAGAGAAATGAATAAAGTCTTTAAACTGAAAAAAAAAGGCATTAGAATAATAAGCAAAATGGAAAACAAACTTGCAGGGGGGTGTTTAAGAATCAAAACTTGTTAACAGTGCCATGTATATGTGTATATATACATATATGAATGCATAAAAGCTGTGATAAATATAAATATACAAAAAAATTCCAGTGTACATAACCATAATTTAAGAAACAATGACGATTATTATGGAATAACATTAAGGGGAACTGTAAATAATCGTGCCATAGAAGTTAGAGGAAGAGAATTATTCAATAAATTACCTAGAGAAATAAAGAACATAAACCAGACAAATGTAATGATGAAAGCAATAAAGAAATACTTAATAGAAAATGAATTTTATAGTATAGATGAATTTAGACATGGTAAAGCAATGTAAAGAGAAAATTAATATTTAAGGTTAACTTAATGTAAATGCAATGTAAAAGGATAATTGATACTGAAGGTAAAATGTTATTGAAAAGTAATGTAAAATTATAAGCTCTACTTGTTAAATATTTTATATGTGTAATTGGATGTGTCCTTTAAATGTATCTAAAAGGACGATAATAAATAAATAAATAAATACACATATGAAAGATAAAAGCAAGAGAAATGAATTGGACGAAAGTAAAGACAATGCAGTTAATTAAGATTCAGGCAAAACCCATCATCTGGGATATATCCCTAAAACACTATGGAAATAAAATCAAGAGGTTAAGCCTAATCTCAGTTCAGTTGATATGGCTGCTCTGATATTTGTCTCCTGTTTAGCAATTGCTGGTGAAATCATAGACAACAAACTGGAATCTTGTTTTGATCTTCTTAGAAAATTCTTGAAGCCCTAAACTTTACTTCAGACAAGATGCTATTTACATTGTTTCTATTGCTTAGAAAAGGGTGTACCCAGAGGTTTCTTCTTTTATCCTTGTGCCTCTTTGACCAAGCACACATTGTGCCTACAAAGACTAAATCTTCATAATCAGAATCCATGTGATTAAAGACATTAACAAATGCAACCCGTTTACTCTTTGCCTCACTTGTTAATGCAGGGGAGATGGAATGTTGATGGGAATTCCAACTACACGTATGACTCAACATGTTTTGCATTGCATGTTTTTAAAGTTATGTATGTTTAGCATGGAGCATTGTGCATTGATTTTGAGGCAGTGGAGACCGTCTTAAGAAAATTTATTCTTTAATCCCTTGCTTATCTCAATCTCAAACACTGCTGCCACTGATAATGACAATGCTCTGCCCAAATGCAGGTCTGATCCCTTTAGGTTAGGCCGTGAGTGGAAACCACAGCTCACCCATGGGCATACTATGCAAGGTGTTACAACATTGATTTGCCAATGCCTTCAACGCAAGAATAAAACAATGTCAAATACATTACTTCTTCAGCACAGGTTCTAATTTCTCCACCACTGAAAAATCCTGTCTGGCCAGGAATCAAACTTGCTAGCCAGGAGCATAAAGACAAATCATTTAGCATTAAATAATTTAATTCATTATATGTGCATGCTGACTTTTATTCAATAAAGGTTACACATATATGCTATGTCCATAAAGCATAAACTAGTTTGCAAAGTCTGGCAATGAATTATTCATTGTTGCAACATAACAGTTCATGCAGAGCTCAATTTAACAAAAACTGATTCCAACTTAAAAGTGTAAAACATATATGGCAAAATTTGTGAAAATTAATTTCATACTGATTCCAGATTTATATTTATTCCACCTATATGTGTATTCATTATTTCTGCTTCTTACCTGCATCTCTTGCTCCAGCTTGCAACCCCAGAGGCCCTGTATGATGTGGAAATGATGTGGAAATGGAAACAATTGAATCTCCTGCATCTCTAAGACCTGATGCACTACCCCTGTAATAATAAACATTTATAATATATTATATATGGCTTGAAACATAAATTGAACTTTACAAAAACCTCTTAAGAGTATATTTGGAAGTTTCAAATAATATGGATTTTCAGCTTTGATATTAACTCTTTAATGCTGGAATTATTTTGCTATATATGCTGCTTTACCTCTAATCCCTAAACCAGCTTTCATATCGCTTTCACAGGCACAACAAATAGACTGACAAGTCTACAGCTTCACACCATGTTTGGACAGCTAATCATAACATAACATTCCTAAAGCCTAACAAATACACAATGCAATTGGATATTGGGAAAAGATATTTTAATTATAAAACATAATTTAATGAATTTTGAGTTGCTGTCACCAAATCCACTATGGAAGTACATTTCTCCACCTCTATATGTTGCCACAAACAACAACCATACACTAAACAACACCAGTATGAGCTGTCGGTCACTTCTGGCAATGACACAAGTAGCTCTTAAAACCAGTCAAGACAAATGTAAGTGATGTAAATGTTTCAACTCCGACTCATTTATTTCCATAATAAAATCTAATTTAGTCTTTCAATGCATTAACATTAATAATTTTTTTCAAACGTCTTAAATATTTTATAAAATAATGGTTGGTTTAATAAAAAAGCATGCTTCAGAAAAAAGTGGTTTGCTTTTATGGGTAAAATCAGTCTGTTACGAACACATTGGGGTTCTTATTTAAAAGAATTGAGCTGACCATGAAAATATGTACTAAATAAAACTAGCTAATTTCATTGTTTTTCCCCCCTCAACTGAAGAAACATTAAACATAACATTTTCTTGAAAACATGTTTCTTACAAGAAAACCAAATGTAAAATTTTACAAAACAGCCTGTACACTGCAAAAAATAGCAGCAAGAATCACAGCAGCTTTGCACAGAAAATTTAATATATTGTCCCTGCCTATATTTCTAAAAAGTCCTAATTAATACAATGAATAATCATTATACAATATAAAGTGTACTGGTTGGTACACCCCTTCCACTACATCAGTTATGAGACATACAGTCCAGACTGATAATTGCTGCACAAGTGATGGGAGCAAGGGTTATTGCGTCTTCTCAAATCACTATTTTGCTACATCATAATGCTCCAAGACACCTGACTGGCAGCCTGGTTGAACCTAGCGACAACAGCGCCAACATCTAGTAACGGCTCTGGTGACCTCCAGGGGGAGATGAGTCAGTACACTTCTACATAGTGGTGAAGCAATTACATTTTTAGACATCAGCTCTGCACGGACAACAACATAAGCTGCATTCACAGCACTTTTCGGCCATTGTCTAAATTATCATAAATTACACTTTCAGTGAGTAAATGTAAAAAATTTAACCTCGTGCCATGGATAGTATCCAAATATCATCTGGAAAGGAAATATGTAGGCATTGGTTTGAAATACATTTCATTACTTTGTTAAATGCTAAATTTAATGAGACAGAAAAGGCACAACATTTATACAATTCTTTGTATTGTACTTGTTATTTAGAAAGGGTTTTGCAGTGAAGAGTTAAGGTTGCTTTATTCATATTAGTCATTGTGTAAAGTCAGTTAAATTTAATGAATTGTAAATTTTAGGAGCACAAAGCTTTTACAGTTTTAAAGCACTATTTTGCATTGTCCATTATCATCAATTTACAATATACTGTCATACAGAATTCTTTTGTAATGAATTGCTGACAAAGCCTTATCACATAAATCCTGTGGTCATCCAATATTCTATGGCGAACATCCAGTGCAAAAGCAAGTAGCATTTAAATACCAATAAGACACCTTATTGGAAAGAATAATTTAAGTAAAATCATTTTAAAATCTTTAGATAGCTAAACTTAACACTGAAGAACAATAATACCTTTAAACAAATTTCTAACCAAACTTAAAATTTCTGCCAAAATACTTTTCATTCACTAGATGAGTATTTCATAACAGTCTTGACAGAATATAAGTACTGCCAATAGTTATAAATAAAATGGCAGCAAATCAGTGGTTTATATTATGATTTACAACAAATAAATGACAATGGTTAATTTAGTATCCTCATAAGTAGAGACAGGCAAAATATGAAATTTCATAATCTATACCACGCTTTCTATCAGTATGAGAACAAGTACTTTTACATTTTTCAGTGTGTAGAATTCAATGAATATGACAAAAAATTTCACATTTCATAATATGGTAAAATCTTCACATTTTGTGACATTTATGATTTTTACTTTTAAAATAAATTACATTAGTGATGGACCTGGCTAGATCTGCCCTATGGAGGGAGAACGTTTCTGCCACTACTGATTTTCACCCAAGAGAAACACCATGACAGGAATGTACCAGCTACATAGTTCTCCTGAAGAATGAGGGACATAATGGATCAGTTTCGAGAATTACATCAGTACAGTATAATATGTCAAATATAAAACATATGCTCACACCTGCACTGTAGACATTAATAGGTCTTTATGTAGATAGTAGCACATTGCACATGTAAATACTTACAGTGCAGTAGTGGGCAAAGCAGTATGTCAAATAACATTGGTAGGTCCTGCCTCAATTATAAACATTTTTGTGGCCAGCTGAAGAGTGAAGTCACTGTGCCTAAAACTGGAATCTGTAATTGGGTAACCAAGTTAAAAGTTTTAAAACAGATGGAAAGATGGTGATGTGCACTTATTGCAACAAAAATGTGAGTATGGAGTAGAGCACTTTTTAATCGAACAGTTTTACCGACATTCAACTTCTATTTAAATTAACGTAAGGAATACTGAAAAAAAAAGTGAAAAATGCATGAAACATTTGATGTTGCATCTAAAATACATAAGGCTGCCGGTTCATCAATATAAAGTTAAGTTCAGGTTATAGGTGCTTTTCAGACAGATTAAAGGTCAGAAATAGGGCTGTTCTTGAGTTGTAACTTTAAAGCCTCTTTTCTCATGTTTTTATTTCTGCACACATTCACAACTTCAAATTGCTCCATATGATGCAGTTTTCATTATACTGTCATCATTATTATCTTCGTCATTACTGTTCTCTTAATTTAATGTGGGTAACTGCAATATACAAGTTCCAATTACAACAGCATACAAAATCTCCTCAGCACTGCAGAAACTCCAAGAGAGATGCACATCCATTGCAAACATTCCTAACAGTACATGCTTTTGCTGTAAAATACACTTTCACTGAGGAGCTCTGTGAAGCCTTTGTTGCGGCAAACATTCCATTAAATAAGACTGAAAACCCCAATTTGAAGGCCTTTCTAGAAAAGTATTGCAGGCAAGAGATATTTAGTGAAAGAAACCTTAGGTGAAAAATTGAAAATCTATACAACGTATGTACAAGGGTAATCCCAAAAGTAAGGTCTCCAAAGCGCTGGGATCGCAGGGAAACTGTTTGTGTGGATGTTGGCCATATTGCTGTTTTCCTTCCTCCCTCCACTCTCTTCAAAAACCACCGCACATCCCCTAGCGCCCTCAGGCTTGGCTTAGCAGCCAGTTATAATGGAGCTCCCATTAGCCACTACCGCCAGGTGCGAAGTTAGCGCAGTTATTCGCTTTTTGAGTGCAAAAGGCATTAAACCTGTCAAAATTCATCGACAGTTGATGGAAGTGCATGGAGTGTCTTGTATGGATGTCAAAAATGTCCGCAAGTGGTGTAGAGAATTTGCAAATGGTCGCACGGAAATTCATGACGAGGAAAGAAGCGGGAGACCGTCCATTTCTGACGAAACAATCGCAAAGGTTGAACAAATCATGTTTCAAGATCGACGGATCACTCTCGATGAGCTCTGCATTGTTGTTCCTGAGATTTCTCAAAGCATTATTCATCGGACTTTGATTGGAGTTGAAATTTTGGAAGGTGTGCGCAAGATGGGTCCCAAGAATGCCGACAGAAGATCACAAAAGGCAACGCGCTGAAACTTCCCGCCAGTTTCTTCAACGCTATGCAGATGAAAAGGACAACCTTTTGGATTCAATAGTCACGGGTGATGAAACCTGGGCTTTCCACTTCACACTTGAGACCAAACAACAATCACGTGAGTGGCAGCATTCTGGTTCACCCAAGCCGTGAAAATTCAAGAGAACACAGTCTGCCGGTAAAGTTATGGCAACTGTGTTTTGGGATCGAAAGGAGATATTGTTGGTCGACTTTATGGATCCTGGGACAACAATAAATGCCAACAGGTATTGTCAGACATTAAAAAAACTCAGACAGGCAATTCAGAACCGTAGAAGAGGAATGTTGAGCAAGGGCATAAGCCTTCTCCATAACAATGCTCGCCCCCGCACCGCCCGTTAAACCATGAATCTTCTGCAACAGTTTGGATGGGAAACCATCAGCCTACTACCCTATAGTCCGGACTTAGCACCCAGTGACTACCACTTGTGTCCCAAGTTGAAAGAACACTTGGCTGGAAGACGCTTCGGTGACGAAGTGAAAAATGAGGTTCATCACTTTTTCAAGAGCATGGCGGCAAGCTGGTATGACATGGGCATACAAAAACTGCCACAGCGTCTACAAAAATGCATCGACCAAAATGGCAATTATGTGGAAAAATAGACAAATGTTAAAGCTTCAAAACTATGTACCATTTGTTGTCAATAAAAGTTTCTTTGTATTTTAAAAAAAATTGGAGACCTTACTTTTGGGATTACCCTCACAGTATGGTCATTTTAACAACTTGTCCCCCTCCCCCATTCATAAAATTTTACAATTACAGCTTGTCATAGGAATGAATTAGTTAAATTGAAATATTTTTATTCTTAAGCATTATTAATTTGAAAATTAATTTCAGACCATTCAGTGCATAAAAGATGAAATTGTTGAGAATCACATTTGGGTAATGGTCAATGAATCAACTGATGCCTTGGGAAGGTACATAGGTAACTGCATTGTTGGCAGCCTCTCAGATCAGAAGAATGCTATCTTCCAAAGTTCTTGATAAGGTCAACAATGAAACAGTGGCTCGATTCGTCCATATATCTCTCTCTGCAAGTTTTAATTTTCAGAATACCCATTTATTTTTATCAAATTTACTTTGCGGCCTTATTTTAAACATGCAAATTTACACTGACACTTTTAATAGAGAAAGGTTAAATATTAAACAAATTACTTTTAAAGCAAAAATTTAGTTATGCAATAATATTGTCAATATTTTTTTAATATGTAAAAATAGCAAATAATTTAAAATTATTTTTTCACACACTGTTTAGGCATCTTATGGGAGAAGCCTGGTAAAAGGAGAAGCTGCTTTTAATGATAAGTGATGGGGCACTGTACATGGTGAAGGCAGCAATAAACCTGAAGGTTTTCTACCCAGAAATGCTGCATATAATGTGTGTTGCTGAGAAGATAAGCACACAATTCCCTGCATTAATGAACCAAACAAAAAAGGTTTTCTTGAAGGCTTCTTTAAGGATTCAGGTATATAAGGAGCTTGCAGGAGATATTGTCTTGCCACCCCAAACAGCTCTCACAAGATGGGGAACATGGATCAATGCAGCCTTATTTTGTGCTGCCAACTTTGACAGCATTAAATGTCTAAGTTTGCAGTTAGCATTCAGAAGACATTTCCCTATCATTTTAGTTAACTTCTGGAGCGTACTTGAGCAAGCATGCACAGTAGACAGTATTTTTACATCCATTCACATTAACTGTAATGTACCTTGTAGCTTTTTGAAGTCATTTGAATTTTTCATTAGCTAAAGTGTAACACTGCAGAGATTTCATGAATTGTATTTGCAAGTAAATGCAAAGCCTGTGAATGTGATGTTCAGCATTGATAGAGAGCTAAATTATGCAAGCTTGTCAAGATTAATGTTGCAATTTTTTATTGTTTTATGCATATAGTTGATACTTTTAATTCATCTATAAACTTGTAACAGCTCCGCGTTACACTATATGCCATATTACCAGAGAGAATGGTTGCCAGCGAGTAGAGCCGGCAAGGTTGGCAATACACCACTCTTGAACTCTTCTACTGAAGGGGAAGAGGAGGGAGAAGGGGAAGTATGCGTGCGTGGAAGAAGCCACGTCAGCTGGTGGGAGAGAGAAACCCATGCTGTGCGACAAAGGGAGTTGCAGAAAAGCTTTCAAACAATACACATCACTGCAAGGGCAACTTCATTGTACAACGTATGGCGTAGCATGTAAATCCAACCTGACATGTAACATCAAGGTACAGTGCAGCCGAGTTATTGTTAAAAAACTATACTAACAAACTAGTAGCTGCAAACTTCTTCCTGAAGTTACAACCATGATTATGAAAGCTCGCAAGAAAGGAGTCGGCGTAGCACATGATGGTCGTCGAGTGAACAAAGCCAGCTTGCTTTCTTCAGGCAAATGCAACATTCAGAGCAGCAGTTAAATGGAACGAGTGTGCTGCTTCACCTGGGAAGATGCTGCTCCACCAGTGAGATTTGTCCTAAGTATATTATTTGAATGCATTTTGGCTAAATAACTACAAATTCAAGAAGGGTTAAATTTCCGGGGCAGAACTTAAAACGGACACTCAAGCAACAAATTATAACTTCTGTGGGTGAATGGTCATTGTAGCTTGTGAATGTTATTTTATTGTTCTTAACATGTGTGTTACAAAATAATGCAAATTTAAATTATTGAATTGTGAATTGCAAAGTGAAAGTGGAAAATGTTATATTCCAGTAAAGCAAGTGAAACTAAATGGAAAGTGCTTCAGCAACAAAGAACTTAAATTAATCATAAATTATATATAAATTGTGTTGCTTAAAATGCTTAGTGTAATATTAATTCAAGTGAACGAATTACTGGATATTATTCATTGGGTAATTCAGCAAGAAGCTTCCACAAAATAAATGTAATGCATGTGAACACTTCAATGTATATTTTTGACCAATTTCAAATATAGAATGTATTTAAAACTATTTTGTGATTTACTGCAATATGATAAGGCTGATCAGGACTTTTCCTGGCTATGGCTACCGAACCCAAGTTCAGCGTTACAAATGGTAGCAGAACTTAAGATTTAAAGATTCACGGATTAGAGTATCTACATGCATATTCGTAGGATTTATAGATGCATGTTAACTGTGATTATAGACTTTTATGTATGGTAATATTTCAGGTTGAAATTAATCTTGTTATTTAAGTTTTAATTGCTGCCATTATAAGTGCAGTAGAGCTTAAAGATTACGTGTTACTGGAAGGCGATGTTACACAATGTTGTGTCGCCGTTTCAGGTGTTGAACTAGAACACTGCTTAAATACTAGTGAATAACGGAGCTTTTCCGGTGGTGTAGTAGATTTTGCTACAAAATTTCCAGTGTTAATACGATAAGATCTGAATCAGTGTATTGCATAAGTTCACGAACTTGTGAATTAGATTCAGACTTTGTTATTTCCACTGTCCGGGTATTACATGTTACTGGTGTCATGTTAGTTAAGGTACTCGTTCATGATGCCAATTTTATGGCATGCCACTTTTATGGCATGCCACTTTTCTTGGGTGCCACAAATGTGGCACTTTCTGTTTACACAATGGCACGCAAAGTTGCACAATTTCGTGTTGCGCCACTAGAAAAGTGGCATGTCCCACAGAAATGTTGCACAAGCATTTACATGATGCTATATTTGTGGCAGAAATTTTTCTGCATGCCACTTTCAGCTGTGTTCTTCGTGTGGCAAATATGTCGTCTGATAATGAAGTTTTATTCGCAGCATGTTTATCTCTTATTTTACTCCATCGGTAGAGAAAAAACATAAAGGGCGGCAAGAAAATGTTGGATATGAGAATGGATTCTAAGTCGCAAATATTGTGGGGATGTAAGCAACTTGCTGCAAGAGCTCTAGGAGGAGATAAAAATTTCTATAAGAATTTCCTACACATATCGTTGATTTTAATTATCTGCTTAGAATAGTAGTACCTGTAATACAAAAGCATGACACAATAATGAGAAAGTCAATTACCAACAGAATGTCTTGTATTTACACTGAGATTTCTAGCCAAAGGTAATTTGTTTAAGATAATGGAGCAGCAACATTACCGAGTTTAATATATACCACATTCGGCTGCCATTACTTATAACTATATAATCAACGTGACTTTTTTTAGGCGATAGCCGTCAATCACTGACGTATTTATTTCGAATACTTGGCACAATGAGAACTACGACTTTGTGCCATTGCAAAGAACTGTACGTATAAATCCTCATACTGCAGCAACAAAAAAAAAAAAAATGTTAGAGAGGAATTCAAGGAGTATTTTTGCCGTGAAGGTGAGGTTCCATGGCAACATCGCTACATTTAAAGTGAGTGTGTTGGTACTTACCAAAGAATCTACTCATCTACTGCATCATTGTTGGTGCTGGTGTGGTAAAACATAAACTGCAGTGCATCATAAAATTCCCATTTTGTTTTATACTTGTCTTTTGCACCAGTTCAAGATTTCCCTGCTTATGTTTTGTTCCTTTCGTTGGTGAAAGGGGTTCTAAACCTGTGGATTTTTACTTTAATTTCCTCTGCTGATATGTTGAACTCTATTCCTATATTATGTAATGCATTTTGTCGCTTTTGTTTATTTCTGTAATCTGCAGTGTCTACTCTCCAGAAGCAATCTTTGGTCTCAGTCAGTTCAATCAACTTCTTTGTCATTTCCCTGGTCCGTTTATTGTTATGGGCCATTATTACCATGAAGAAATAAAGTCACCATGCTACAATAAATTGTTTGTATTGTTAAGGAAATCAAATGCACGTATCTGTCTTAATTCTGTATTTAATGTAACACAAATTATTATCTTTGTACCTACCTCTCAAACAGGCTATTTACTATCATAGCAGACAACGTAGCAAAGTTGCATATGTAACAAAAATTTTCTAAACTGTTCAAGCCACTTTCAGATGGCGCAACTTTCTTTTTTTCACTGCGTACACGAAGCAACTTTCTAAGTTGAATGCCACTTAGAAGTTGCACATGCAATTTTCCTACTTGCTGGGCAGTTTACACGGCGAAACTCCACTTTTCTTGTGCAGTTCGAAGTTGCAAGCCATTTAAGTTGCATTGTGGACGAGTACCTTTACAAATCTTACATTTTTGAAAGTCGCTAATGTACCTGCATGGTAAAGTATTGCTGGGGTTTTTATGTGGAATTTTATGATGCCAGTTGGTCTCTTCTATCACCTTTGTACTGGGTATTATATATATTGTTTGTTGCTTGTACAAATTTTATATTGTATATTCATACATCATGGATACCCCGTTTCAGCTGGAGGTACTGACTAAATCTGAATAGCTTAGGAGTTAAGATTGCTGGGAATCCAGGCCAATGAACACATCATTGGCCCGAGCTGCAGCAACGACTTATATCTGCTTTGAAGCAACATGGATCTAATGTACTGGGTGTTAACTTGGCTGAAGATGTTCCTCAGGAGTTGCAGAAGGCCAGTATTATTGTACAGGTTTTTGAGAATACCTTATTAGAGTATAAATCTGTTGGGCATACTTATTCACAAACCCGTCGTTTGAAGGCAAGGCTAGTTTATTAGATGTATAGATTAACGCATTTATCCTATGCTTAGTCATTACCAAAAGATAGCAATATTAACGAATTGTTACTCAAATTGAATGCACTCTTGGAACAACTGTTCAGCATTAAATTGCCACAAGAACAAAGTAAAGTAGTATCTCATGCAGAAACTGTCCCATGCCATGAACAACTGGTTAAAGATGTAACTGTAGACCCAGTTTTAACATTTCAGAATGAGTTGCCAGTACGAGAGCAAAATTTTCTTCAAACTTTAACTACTTCTAATTTAGACTTTAAAATAGCTACCTTAAAGTTACCTAATCCCTTACAGGATCCCTTGGGTCAGCTTCAGTTTGCTCCATTTGTCGTTTGAGCAAATATTTCAAATCTTTAAAATTTTGATACAGGTACAAGATTGTGCTCATTTATTTCAGGTGCATGATATGCAGTTATTGCAGATATTGTATACGAGCTTACCCAAGAAATTTTCATTATATGTATCTGAAGCAGTAGAGCATAAGCTTACCTTTGACCATTTTTATGCAAATTGCCTTAAGCAACTTATGCCTTCACAGTATCATCAGGGTTTAATGCAATATCTTTTTCGATCACATCTTTTGATGCATTTGTTATGGATATTAAGTTGGTTGTTCAAGTATCAGTGATCTCGTATACAAATTTGAGATTGTACAAACTATTTTAACACATGCTAAAGATGCTGAAGTTCAAGCATTGTCCTTATCCTTACCTGCAGATTGCTCATTTAAATATTTAGATACTATTGTAAGTAGAGTTAGACAGTTACCTGTAGCTAAGAAAGTGGCACAGGCAAGTAGTAGTCTGCTACTTTGCGAAGCGCCTAAGGGTTATAAAGCTATGCAGCCATTGAGTCATAAAGAATGTTACTTTTGTAGAAAGCGTGGTCATTTAAAGAAACAGTTTTCATAGGCTAGCATTGCAAGAAGCTAAAGAGAAATTGCCTTTAAAATCTAAACCTCCCTTATGACATACGGAGTTGTGTTACCATAGTTTTGGGAACACTGCTAAGAACCGTTTTGTTGGGTAAAAGTTCACGGGCATTGCCATTTTTGAGTGTTCAGTTGGGTACATTGTGCTTATCAGCATTATTGGATTCAGGTAATGTCGTTACTCTAGTTGGTGCCTCAATAGTACATTTTTTTAAACTTCAGATACAAGGGTATCCTCTTGTTTGTATGACAGTAAATGGGGAATCGTTCCATTGTATTGGACGTGTTAAGTTACCCATTAAACTGGGGGAATTTAAATGGAAATTTGTGTGTTATGTTGTACCATGGTTGCCGTTACCTTACTATTGGGATTAGATTTTTTTACTTTCTCTACTATGTATACTAAGTAGGGGAAGTATTGTATTCCACCCAAAAATTCAATACCAAGATTTCACCGGAAATATATGTTTTGAGACCCCCTGAATCCAAAAAAAGCATTTTGTGTATGTGTGTGTGTGTGGGTGTGTGTGCGTGTGTGTGTGAACAGCATAACTCAGAAATGAACAATCGGATAAACACCAAACTTGGTATTTAGGTTCAGTATCTTCCAGAGATGTGACACTAAGGTTTTCAAGAAAATCCCCCCACCCCAGATTACCCTTTACATGGAACATTTTTCGAAAATTTTAATTTGCTCAAAAATGGCTCTAACGATTTGGATTAAAATATCGTTATGTTCAGATATTTTCATGACAAATGAAATGTATATCTCAAATTTTCTGGGAATGTCTCCAAAAGTATTCTTCATTGTGAACGACTTTTGCATAACTGGTAAACCATAAGAGATAAACAAAGTTTTACTACACAAAAGATGTAGATTGCATTAAAATACACAATTTATGTCATATACATTTTTGTTGTTGAGTGAACCATACTTTTTCTCAAATGGGAATTCGTTATTCATTTTTTTTTATGTCCTGGACATGCAAAGAGAATGGAGTGCGCCACATAGCAACCAGCTCTTTAAATATTTGATTGTCGCTTAAAGTCTACCATATTCCCCTTGCACCTACAAGAAAATTAGCAATAAGATTAACATCTCGATTAACATGAAGCATATGGAGAATAAGCGTTTGTAAAAATAGTTTGTACAAGAGTAGAGAAAGTCATATGAGTGTAACACATCAGATTTTTTTTCTAAGGCAGGGTTGGTATTGGATATCCCTAATAGGTTATTATGGTTCAAATTTAAACCTTTACAACAGTTTGCAGTGAATTTGTTTTTTTTTTCCTGTGTCTAAGGTAAACTTACGCATCCAATTACTACAATTTGCTGGATGTTTCACATAATTTGCCTACTGGGGTGGGGAAGTTGAGCCATTTATATGGCTCACAACAAAAAAAGATGCAAGAAATGTTACAACAGTTTACAGATGTACTTACTTCTAAATTGGGTTCTAGTAATGTTATTGAATATAAAATTTAACTGGAGGACAAGAAACCAGTAAGATTACTGCCTCCAAAGCTTTCTGTGATGCAGGCTAAAATAGATGATATGTTGACTAAAGGTATAATCAGGTTATCAGATTCCAATTATTCTAGTCCAGCATTTTTAGTCGACAAACCAGGAGGGGATGCAAGGGTAGTGGTGGATTATAGAGTGTTAAATAGTCATATAAAGATTAACTCTGTGCCATTGCCCCATTCACATCAGAATTTTCATTGGTGCTACATTTAATCTTAATAGTGTGTACTATCAAATTCCATTGACTGAAGACTTGAATGGTTATACTGCCTTTGCTATTGACTTTAATTTACACAAATTCAATCGCTTGCCTTTTGGGTTAGTGGTGGGAGTGCAGATATTAAGCCAGTTATTGGACAGGATCTTTGGAGATATTAAATTCCAATATCTATATCATTGTTTGGATGACCTATGCATTTACTCAAGCACTTTTGAGGAACACCTAGAACATGTGACTGAGGTGCTGAAACGGCTTAGGGAAGCTGGATTGACAGTAAATCCAGGGAAGGTCAAAATTGCAACCTCTACTTTACACTTCTTAGGTCATATAATCTCCTTGAAAGGAGTTGAAATTGATCTTGAGCGAACGAAGAGTATTCATGAGTACCTAATTCCTAAAACAGTTAAAGCAAGTAGCACGTTTCGTGGGAATGTTACAGTATTTTGCCAAATATATTTCCATATTATGCTGAATTAATCTCTCCTTTGAATTTGTTGAGGCAGAAAAATGTCAAGTTTTCTTGGGGCTCAGAAAAACAGCAGTCCTTTGAGAGGCTTAAACAGGCATTAATATTACCAGTGTTAGCTGTACCTGATTTTACCTTGCCATTTGTGTTACAAACAGATGCCAGCAGGGGGAAAATTTTGGGAATACTATTACAAGAATATGCTGAAGGTTGCTATCCAAACAGGAACAAAAATATTCTATTTATGAACTAGAGGCATTAGCAGTGTTGTACAACCTGGTGGAGGGCGATGGATCTTTTTAGGTGTAAAAATCCTCAGCACGGCTTCCTTCGGAAGGGAAGTAAAGCCGGTGGTCATGCTGTAGATTTACGGCACGTAAAAGAACCTCAAGCCTGATAAAGAGGCCTCTGAGCAAAATTACCGGTATTTCACACCCAATATAGAATCGGACGCTAAGGACCATAGTAGTTAAAGAGCGTCCATAAATAAAAAACAAAACAAAATTAAACAAAAAAAACAAAAAAACTCAAAACTCAGCAGTGTTGTATGGTATTGATAAATTTCGGTTTTATCTGGAACATAAGGAGTTTCTATTCGAAACAGATAACCAGGCCTTAATGTGGACATTATCCAAAAATAGACATTCAGGTCGGTTAGCTAGTTGGGCATTGAAGATTTCTGCCTTTAAATTTCGTGTGCAACATATACGAGATGAAGTTAATTGTACAGCGGATGCTCTGTCGCACATGTACACCAAAGATGAGAGTAATGAACAACCATCTAATATAGAATCACCACCTGTACTAGGAGTATTGCAACTATTTCCTTTGTCTTACGAAGATCTGGTAAAATATCAACAAGACTTAGATTTACAACCTATAATTGCTGAAATAAGCAAGGGTAATTTGGTGGAGAGTATAAATTACAAAAAGGCATCCTGTATGGTAAGGATCACAACAAAGAACTTAAGGTGGTAGTCCCTAAGGATTTAGTTCCATTCATTTTCCAATTCTATCCTCAAGCCTTGTGGGGCACATCTGAGGGTATACAGAACTAGGCACAAGATCCGTGCAAAATTTATTGGTGCGGTATGGTTGCGGACATCCACACACATATTTTGATTTGTGAGGTATGCAAGTAAAGTAAACCAGCACAACAGAATAAGGTGGGGTGGTTAGCCTCTCAGGTGGCAGAAAGACCCATGCAGAAATGGTTCATGAATTTTATAGGTCTGTTCCCGCAGAGTCGGGAGGGAAATAAGTTTATTTTAGTGGTAGTGAACACCTTTACTAAATACGTTTGGCTGATGGCCATATGGGAGCTGAACACGATTGCCACGTTAATGGTATTAAAAGGAATCATGGCATGTTTTGGAGTACCTGAGAATATAGTAACGGACAATGCAAGCTATTTTATTTCACACACCTTTCTAACCTTTTGTTTCCAGGCAGGCATTACACACATTATGACCATCCTGTATTACCCAAAACCCTCATTAAGTGAAAGGGTAAATAGAAATCTGAAGTCAGCCTTAATTGAGTTTCATTCAGACAATCATTTGCTTTGGGATGTAAATTTGCACTCACTACAGTATGCATTTAATTCAGCACGCCATGAGGCTCATGGGGAATGTCCATTTAATTTGATGCTTTCATTTTCACCGAATTCCCCATTGACCAATATTTGGCACCTGAAGGACATATTGCCGGAAAAAGAACATAATGTAGATATATAGGCATTGTGGACCAGGGTGCATAACAATTTGATAAGAGCTAGGACTAAGCATGGAAGGCATTACAATAAGGACAGAGTGGAATCAAAATTTAAGGTTGGAGATCAGGTCTATCTGAGGAACTATCCATTGAGTAAAGCAAATCAGAAAATCACAGCCAAGCTCACACCCAGATATCATGGTCCTTTCACTACTGTAAGATTTCTGTCATCTGTTCAACTCATGGCCAGTGATGGGCAGAAAATAGTGCGAGCTCATGGCTCACAATTAAAAACTTAGGTTGAGCGTCTACACCATAGCATATTGCGTACTTTAATGTGTAATGTGTAGTTATAATTTTAATTGTCTAATTTTAAGAATCATTCATGTGTGTGAGGAAGTTATGGTTCTTTGCTCGGTGTCTGGAGTAGTAAATGAAATTTAGGCATAATAGTAAAAGAGCACTGTAATCTGTGAGAAGAAGAAGTGTAGTATAACCAAAATTTTAATCAGTATGTTCGGCTGTTGGATGGAAAAGGGATCCTGAATATCAGCATATAAAAGCATCACAGTTCGATATTACAATGAAAGATGATTCATCAGAGAATTCTTCAAGCAAACCTTAAGCAAAAAGAAATTGAGATTTAGCGGCAGGAGTCTGCACCGGCTCCGCATTATGCCATACGCCATATTACCAGAGAGAATGGTTGCCAGCGAGTAGAGCTGGCAAGGTTTACACCACTCTCAAACCTTCTGCTGAAGGGGAAGAGGAGGGAGAAGGGGAAGTATGCATACATGGAAAAAGTCGCATCAGCTGCTAGGAGAGAGAAACCCACACTGTGCGACAAAGGGAGTTGCCAAGAACCTTCAAACTGTACGCATCACTGCAAGGGCAACTTCATTGTACAACATATGGCGTAGCATGTATATCCAACCTTAGACATCTAACATCAAGTTACAGTACAGCCAAGTTATCGTTGAATAACTAAACAACATAAACTAGTAGCTGCAAACTTCATCCTGAAGTTATAACCATTATTATGAAGCTCACAAGAAAGGAATCGGTATAGCACGTGATGGCCGTTGAGCGAACAAAGCCAGCTTGCTTTCTTCAAGGGCAAATGCAGCATTCAGAGCAGCAGTAAAATGGAACGAGTGTGCTGCTTCACCTGGGAACTTAAAGTGGACAACTGACTCACAATGATAATTTGGTGAGATTTGTCCTAAGTATATTATTTGAATGCATTTTGGCTAAATAACTACAAATTCAAGAAGGGTTAAATTTCCAGGGCAGAACTTAAAACGGACACTCAAGCAACAAATTATAACTTCTGTCGGTGAATGGTCATTGTAGTTTGCAAATGTTATTTTATTGTTCTTAGCATGTGTGTTACAAAAGAATGTAAATTTAAATTATTGAATTGTGATTTGCACAATTAACAATAAAATGTTATATTCCAGTAAAGTACCTGAAACTAAATGCAAAGTGCTTCAGCAACAAAGAACTCAAATTAATTATAAATTATATATAAATAGTGTTGCTTAAAATGCTTAGTGTAATATTAATTCAAGTGAACGAATAAGAAAGGCATACTCAAGATCACATTTATACAATAAGACAAGCGGTGGATTTAAGGTTGAGTAGGGGAAAGAAGATATATGCAGCTTTTTTAGACATAAAAGCAGCTTTTGATACGGTACCACGTAAGGAGATATGGAAAGCCCTAAGGGAACTAAAAGTTAAAGAGAAAATGATTAAAGTAATAAAGAGTTTATATGGAAAAGTAATAGGGACAGTTAGAATGTCAGGAAGATTTTCAGAGGAATTCGAAATGAGAAGTGGAGTTAAACAGGGGGATAGTTTGAGCCCTCTGTTGTTTAATATCTTTATGAATCAAATAATTAGACATTGTAAGAGAAGAACAAACAAAATGAAAGTAGGTTACTGGAAAATGAGACCGGTATATGTGTAAGCTCTGATTTATGCAGATGACATAGTCTTAATGGCGGAAAACCAAGAGAACCTGCAACAATCAATAACAGAATGGGCTAGTACATTGGAAGAGAAAGGTATGAATCTAAATGCAAAAAAGAGTAAAGTGATGATAATTGGTAAAGAGGAAATTTAAACAGAAATGCAGATTTTCTGGAAAGGTGAAAAATTAGAAAATGTGACTAGTATTAAATATTTAGGGGTGATTCTAACTAAAATGGAAGAATAGATCAAGAAATAAACAATAGAATCAGGAAAGCAATAAATATATATTACCAAATTAATAACACTATAACTGGTAAAAGAAAAGTAAGTCAAACCACTAAAATGAGAATATATAAGGTGATATACCAGTCAGTTCTATTATACAGGAGTGAAAGCTGGACAGTATTGGATAAACATGCAAGTAGATTAACAGCAACACAGATTAAATACCTAAGGAGAGTAGTCGGATATACAAAGAGGGATCAAGTTAGAAATGTGAAAATAAGAGAAAAGCTAAAACAGGAATGTATACTGAAGACAATGGAAAGAAACCAACTAAGATGGCTGGGACACTTAGTAAGGATGAATGAAGAAAGATTACCTAAAAGAATATTTGAAGCAAGAGCGGAGGGGAAGACCTAGGATCGAATGGAGACAATATATGGAAAGAGTGGCAGTCAGACATGGGACGACACTGAGAGGAATATACAGGTTGGCACAGCATAGGATCGAATACAGAAAGTGGCTGAAGGAACCCGACGCTTAATGGCAGCAGGGAAAGAAGAAGAAGAAGAAGAAGAAGAAGAAGAAGAAGAAGAAGAAGAAGAAGAAGAAGAAGAAGAAGAAGAAGAAGAAGAAGAAGAAATGAACAAATTACTGGATATTATTCATTGGGTAATTCAGCAAGAAGGTTCCACAAAGTGAATGTAATGCATGTGAACCCTTCAATGTATATTCTTGGCCAATTTCAAATATAGAATGTATTTAAAACTAGTTTGTGATTTACTGCAATATGATAAGGCTGATCAGGGCTTTTCCTGGCTATGGCTACCGAACCCAAGTTCAGTGTTACAAACTGCATACAACTTGCCCAAGAACCATTTGCAAATGAGCAAGTTAAGG